>JAUOZQ010000095.1:0-366714 GCA_030710315.1 Anomotaenia brevis
CTTAAGTAAACGAGATTCGGCCAGTTATTCTCAAAATCAGTTAAATTTATGATATGACAAGTGTTGCTTATGATCTGATTTATGAAAACCGTCTAAATTGTTAGGACTTTAGAAAAAATATTGTTTCGTCGAAGACGAACAGCGAGAGCAGGTAATTTGTGATGAGATCAATTACATTTTTTTGAAAAATGGAAACTTCAAGAAACACGGATCTGTGAGACTTCGGAATAGTTTATGATACTCGTTCTCCGAAAAAATCTGCACCATATAGGAGAATTCAGCGATTGAAAGAAGATGAAATTGAAATGGAAATCTTGAAACCCATACCACAAGTTACAAATGATCTAGTAAAGGCTGTCATAAAGTCTTTGATCGAATAAGTTTGTTCGTCCCCATCAGCAAAGCGTCAGGAAAAATGCATTCCAACGGTTCGTTTTCTTCTAATGCAAACGTCTTTGGGCTCCAGAGTGTTTCAAATATACTAGCAGTTTATTCAATCAACTCAAACTAAACCGCTCACATTTTATGATTCAACAGAGGTGGTTATGTGTTTGGCACTGCGAACCATAAATTTGTGCGATTTAATCGTAAACAATTATCATCCATTTTATGGATTTATCCAAACATCTTCGGTTATAATTTACGAAAATCTGGCTAACGACTTCAGGCGTTCGACTTCCCGAGTTCCCGGGGAATGTCGACTAGTACCTCGGAATTCTAGATAGTGAAAAATGCTAAACAAACGAACAATTGGATGGGTATTTTAATCCAACTGGTTATTCATTCGGACACTGACAAATCTCCGAGCCTGGCGATACCATCATCCTCAGCATTGCTGAGATTAAGACACTTTTCAAGAACTGTCGATGATGAAATTATGTTCTTCCGTCAAAATCTTGCCTTCGCGCGTTGACAGATATCGTGTTTGATAGATGGATGCAATATCAAGCTAACAGGCCTCCCAGCCTTCGTCCCCTGGTTCGAAATCCGTTTCGCATGTTTTGTACTTTTCACTCATTGAAAATAGATCAAAGTTTCATAAACACGATATCTTCAATATCTTATAATTAACCGTTATAGTTAATTTTCTCGCAACTTCAAGCTTAGACTACAACCATTCCAGCAACAAATTGATACTTGATAGTCGCTACGTTGAGTCATATCTGATCTTAGATGACTAGTGACCTCCTCGTGTACTTTTAAAAACGTTAATGTAATGGAAATCTAGAGCCATAACGGGAAATCCACGAACTAGACTCTATGAGGTAATAAAAGGAAAAATTTATACCCTTTAATATTGTAATATTTATCTTTATTATTGAAGTCGTTTTGACATAATAATAATCGACCTACACTACCTATGACTAATAAAAGGTGAGGTAATTACATTCCAACCCAGTGGCCCGAACATTATATAGTATCTCTGTACTTAACCAAATAGCAGTGTTAATGGTTTGGTCATTGCCCTGAGTAGCTCGGAGCATGCTAAAGGGGTCAACTAATTATCCATTGTTGAATTACTATCGCGTCGCTCATTGGTTCTTGTGATAAGTGGGTGTGCACAGCCGCACTGTCCTAATAGTTTATATACTTGTAGAGCATACGTTGTATGTAAAACTCTGCAAACAGTATTCAAACACACACGGTCGTTAGATCGTTACAACCAATTTTATCATTTTGAAAATAATGTTGCTTGTAAACACCTCATGAGTGATCGTTTGTTACATTCATGATCGCCCTGGGTGTAAGGTCTTTCAAGTTGCAAGCGCTGTGGATTTGAAATGGAATCCGGAGCATCTACCAGGTCGTCTATTAAAAATGAAAACGCTTATCATAACCCCGACGATCGCAGACTGGGATTATTATCATGAGGTTACACCAGATATGTTTGTCATCGAATCGGGCCACTTGGATTTGCTGCCGATTCTTGTTCGCTAAACCTACTATTAAATCGATCCCTACGAGGCACTCAGTGGCCACAAAGCGGAACAATCGAGTACCAGTATAAGTTCGCATTGGATTACTTATATTTTCTGTGTTTGTGGAAATGGATGAAAACGGACATACCGCTATGAGACTCCCGCCTTACCACTGTCTGCGCTAAATTGACAGGTTTCTCATCCACGGACTGGATGTCCACACATTTAATAAATAACTAAAATCAGGAATATCCCTACCTTCTCGAGATCCGGAGTAATGTCGAGCATCTCTATCGCTTAAACGAGCTAAGAGTAACCGACAGCCTATTTAGGCACGGCTATTCGGAATTCAAGTGGATGAAAAACATCGAATAGATGCTTAACTGGGTCGTTGTCCCCATTCAACTCGTTACTCACCTAAGAATTAATAGATTCTGTCTGAAGAGGCAGCAAGAACCTCTGCCCGAGTTACTGCAAATGGCTGCTCGTCTTCTCGTTGATTTCCTTTTTTAATACCATTTTCCAGCAGAAACCTTGGGGAACTATTCAACACGTGTGGGGAATAGGTTGAAGTTCCTCCGTCACAACCATACCGTAGCCAATCGGCAGATGGAGCGCTTGATGGATGAATGCACTTCTATGCAGAAATCACCTCCCAGTCTTTGCATTCTGGCTCGCAATCAGATTCGTCAAGTGCCTCGGAGGAATAGATTTTCAGAAGAAGGTGGCCACCCTGGATCTGCCTAAATGGTTGGAGGATTTCGTGATTTCCATCGGTCCTCAGCATATGGAGTGGGTTGGAGCCCCGCCCTCTCTTGCCTCATTGACTAGGGGGCGGTTAAAATCTTCCAAAATCACCGATGTTTACAAGTTGCAAAATGGTGGTGAGTTCCTAAGTGCTCCTCCGGTCGGTCTTTGCTTCTCTGCACAAAACGCCATTCAGGAAACCTGTGTCGTATCCATTCTACTACTATAACTGCACGAGATTTTAATACAATTGAGTGATTATTCCAAAAATTGTGTTATCGTCGTTCAAGAAATCCCATTACGGAAATACTTCGCTGGCATTTTTAAAGTTTCTTTTGGTTACATCGTTAATTTCTCGGTTCGATAGTCCTTTAGATTAGAGATCAGATGAGAGTAAATCACTCCAGAGTTATCTAGGTGGTCTAATAATTTGAAATTACCTATATGTATTCATTCATTAGTGCTTACTGACACATGTTCTCATCTCAAATTTCTTTCTTACTTTTTAATTCGCCTTACATTCAGTTGGGAAATTTTAGCAGCCAATTTTCACATCTTCGAGACCGAATTCTTTCAGTCACTTTTCCGCCATCCTAATCTCAAGCCCCTTTCCTAGGTTTAATAGTGGATCATACTCAACCGTAGTTAATATATTCAGTTGAACGCAGTAGGCTCGTATTTTAAATAAATTATTGACTTCAGCACCACCTGTGACTCTAGAGGAGATGTTTGTGTTTAACCTTGTTACCAACAGATTTATGTGATTTTTGTAGTCAGCAGTAAACATTAATTTTACGGGTTTATCAAACCACTGTGACCTAATGTTGACCTACCGAGAACACACTGTTTGTCGTTCCATGTGGTCCCTTTGAGTGTAGGAATGCTGAGATATCAGAAATGTATGGATTTCAATATTTTCTATTCTACTTTAAATGTTGAAGATATTTTTAAATCAGTCTTTAGCAACAATTACAATCTAAAGTTTCATTTATAGCAAGAGTTCATGCTAGAATCAGGTTTTCCTGGTTGAATGCAAGTGGGTGTACACTACTAAATAAGAAGGGGTAGCGCTAATTTATAATTTTAAACTTCTTAAATTGTATCAGATAACATAATATAATTCGCTTGAAACATCGAGCGGAACACTGTTTTACTATGGGTGGTATGTAGTTACAAAATTCACCCAATCTTTGCGTCTAAAGTTGTAGGAATAATATGTACAATAATAATATCATCGAAGGATATAGCTAAACAAGCATTTTTTCAACTATGAACAAAAATATGTCCAAAGTTTAATCATTGTTCCTTCACAAGAGTTAAAATAATGCTGACGAAACAAAGTGGCAGAAATAGTGGTGGGAATTTAGTGACGATATGTGCTTAAACAGTGTGTGTAATAGGATTAAATTAGCAAACAAGCATGCGACCTTAAAGGTCATGACCTACGGAGGTTTTAGTGCATAATCTGAAGCCAGCGGGTTCAATCGAATGAATCACAGATTGTGCCGGTAAATAAATCATCAGTATCAATGTGGATAAAAGCGATCGAAATTTTTTAATCTATTGTATGACAGTGATGTTGAATTTTCAATTGAGAGGTAGCTTTTCATCTCACCGTTTGAATCCAGTTAGTGGTGTTAGCATTCGCCTTTGGCGAAAATCGCATTAATTTGTGGAGACTGATGAAGGCTCACACAGAGGTAACTGGGTCATCAGGGGTTGGGCATGACTCAGCATCAGGGGTTTTCGGGTAAACAGGGAGAATCGATTACTAGAATGAGGAAAATGGCGTGAACTGAAACTGTCTGCTGTTATAGAAATTCGGCGCAATTTGAGATCATTTTGGTTTAAACCTGAACCCCGTAACATGAAGACATTACTTTAGACAGGGACATTACTAAATTATTAACTGGAAAAAATAGAGGTGAAAAATTACCGCTCAGTCCTTAATAAATACAATTGTTTTCAGTCGTCACTTTTATCGTGGTTTAATTAAAAAAGCTTTTCAAATTTCGGGAGGAAAAGTAATGCGCAAAAATGCATTAACCCATCTCAACAAATTAACAATTAATATTCAGCAAAATTTTCGCAAAATTGTGACTTTCTAAACAGTACTTTTTATGTAATGTTTTATTATATATACGCCTTTTTTTCCGAAAAGCACATTGGAAAACTATTGTTATGCTTTCAATAAAATATTTTAGATTACTAAATTCAATGATTCACTTCATCTAAACCTACTACGAAACCCATGCAAATTTCGCTAATTCTAACCATTCTTTATAAAAGGAATTTCATTTTAGTATTTTTAAATTCTTCATATATTTTCTCTTCTAAATAACCCTTTAGAATACTTATTTGTGATTTTAATAGCGATACCCTCAAGTTGCACAATTCAGCGAACCACTGCTTCTAAAGCCATGTTGAAAAGGAATTTTTAGGATATAATAAATATTAAGTAAAGTCATTATGGTAGTGTTTAGCTTTCAAATATTCACCAAAACTTGTCAATCTTTTTTTCGCAACTTAACTTTGAGGTGCTTGAATATTTATGCCGCATTAACTTGAATGAAGTTATTTCATTCTCCGGTAACTAACGGCAATTTCAACAGTGTTCACTTGATATATACTGGTTATGTTCGAATTTTCTGTGTTAAATGGCTGAAATAAATTATTTTGAATTGTCCTTTTGTGCCTCTTTATTTTACTGATTTCAAAGAGGTCTGGTAAAATTGAACAAAATCGACTGATCGTGGGGATAACGAATTACACGTTGTAAAATTACCCTTAATTTCGACTGTCTCAAATAAGTTAAACTGATGAATAATTGCCTTTTCGTGCCTCGAGTTATGCCAATTCAAAAATCGATAGATTTGAAAGGCCCTTCCCCATTTTTCAGGTAGTACTCCCTTCTACTGATTGGATAAGATTTTATCGATTGATTTTTTTACTTTTGTGTCCGATCGGTCAAGTTTACCAGCCAACGAAGTATTTGCCTCTTCTGCAATCATGCTAGTTTCTATAATTAGCCCTGTCTACTGGGACATCTTCGGTTTAGAAAATGTAATTTTCTTCTGGGTCGAAAAATTCCAGAATGAGGGGTTTTGTTAACTAATGGCAACTAAAATCACTATTACCAACTGAATACAGGTCACGTCCCTAAGACAACCCTTTCATTTTAAAATAAAGCGGCTTTTGGTTGATTCCAACCGAAAATCGATAAATTTCAAAACTAACCCAGCAAGTCAATATTTACCCCTACTCATTGCTTTTCCCATTTTTTCCGGGTAATCAAAGGTTCTAAAACCTTAATTTAGTTTATGAACAGTAATTTAGCTGAAATTCGAATTCCACTGTCCCAGCAATCTCAAATTAGACCGAAGACTTTTGTTAAAAATCCACAAAAGCCGGCAATTGCATGGCGACTTGTTTCCAAATTCAAATATTTTAGCAAACTTTGGGGTAAGAACCGAAAATCACCCTTATTTTAAATGATTCCCAAAAGTTTAGATGAAATTAGGGGGTAATTTCAAGCCCACCACGAATCAGATCTTCACTGAGGACTCGCAAAAGCCTACTTTTAACCAATGATCAGATATCCACACTACTAACGACGGCTTTTTCAACATTTGGCATAGACTAGCCAGTGATTTAGTTCACCTTAAGGTCAGGAGGGCACGTAGCTGCTAAGCAAAAGAAAAAAGCTGGTGAATCAGAAAGTGTAAAACTCCGGGTTCACCCATAATTATCAACTCTGAAAATACCTTGCCGATTAATTAGGATCTTGTCTTAAATAGCCACCTGAAATCAGTTTGATTGTCATTTTCTGGTGAAGTTTGGGTAAAAACTATCTTCATAATGAGAAACCATCGATTCTTCAGTTTGAGATTTTGGATTTCAAAATTCCGAAACCCAATAGACCAATTCATACAAATATTTACCAAAAAATACGGACGCATAGTAAAAGACGCCGCAGCAGCCTTACATAATTACACTAGACTTGTGAGGATAATGAGGTAAGAAAAGGCTGGACACAGAGGCTAGTATCAAAAAGACTTGGTCACCGACGGAGTTTAGGGTATGGGGAAGAGAGTTCCAGCTGGCTGGTTGGGGGTAGAAACTCTTTCCTATCGGGGCAGAGGTAGGTCTGGAGTGTCTGGATGCCTAGGACTGGCAATGAAGCGACCTGCGAAAGACTGGCTCGTGGACAAATCGAGGCTCTACGCTTCAAGTGGACGGGATCGGGATCCTCGGATCCCGTGGAACTGGACGACGATGAAGGCGCGGAGGGAGAGTTAGAAGAATTGGCGGTAGCAGAGGGGTAAGAGAGGCGAAAATTGAAAGAGGTTGGGATTGCGTCTGAATAAAAACGAGGTCTATACCTCCTTCCAGAAAACCCCCGTCTCCGAATGAAGTAGTGAAGAGGCATCGACAGCCTGTAGGTAGTATCGCGGTCGTTAGTACTGCTTCCTTCATCTTTCATTCCTCCTACTAGATTTGGGAGGGTTCTAACCGCCCCTTGACGACAAAGGTAACATATGGCAGGGCTCTGACCCACTGCATGTGCTCGGGACCGATGGAAATGACGAAATCGGCCAGTTTTTGAGGCAATCCCGGAGCGGCCACCTTCTTCTGAAAATCCTTTCCTCCCAGATGCTTACGAATGCGATTCCGAGCCAGTAAACTAAGACTGGGAGGGGAATTGACCATGGCAAGGCACTCAGCCTCTAGCATATTGATTCGTGAATACAGCCTGGTGGTGAAATTACGGAATAGACGACGTGAATAGTCGAGATTTTTGGCACACTCATTGAAGTTATTTGAGTCTTTAGGGAGGTGGTATCGCCAAACCAGGAGGTTGACAAGGATACGAGCAGCGGTTTGAAGTATCTCCGGCAGAGGTTCCTCTGATTCAGTACAGTATTTTTTTATCGCTGGATGGGCAACCATGAGGAAGACAAGTCCGAATATGTTTGTGTTGGGATTGAGGTACTCCAGGAACTCAAACTCCGAAAATCCGTGTTTGATGAGACTATCGAGTACTTTGAGCTCATAAATATCTTCAACGGCATATTTCGAAAACTCTGGAAAGTACGGCTCATAGGGATCGAAGTTGTGGGTAATGCTGTAATCAAACGAGCTCCCTAGGTTGTCGAAAACGATGATTGAGTCGATTCGGTGAACATCGATGCCGAGGGAGAGCAGCTTATCGATTTTTTTGAGCATGCGGTACTGTCCCATCAGGTTGTAGGTGCTCTCAAAGTCTTCACCCAGTTGTTTGAATTCTCCGACGCGCTCAAACACATAGCCGAAGAAATAGTCCAAAGCCGACTGGTAGGTGTACTCTCCTTTGGTCCACACACGCTTATGAGGCGGAAAATTCACCCTCATCGGCTTCGGACGGTTGATCCTCCATCGACGAGAAAGTTGGGGACGATCGAGATCGTAGCCACGGCTGCAGAGAATTTGGAGGAGACCCAGCTTGCCACTTTCGATTATGAACATGGCGGGAGTCATTTCGTGATAAAAATCACTGGATAGGTTTCTGGGATTTAGAAGGCGGGCTTTGATTTTAAATGGACGACCACCTATACGGTCCAAAGCCTCCTCTAATTTCCGCTTGTGGTTCAGGTCAATAGCATCGGTTACGGCCTCGATATCTGCTTTCCTGGAGAAGGGGATAAAACAGGAGAACAACTGTTGGAAGCTCCTTATCGACATCTTTCAACAGAGATGCGAACGCCTAATGCGCGTTATTGCAAATGCAAGAACTTACGTGCAGGCCAAGTGATTAGGTAAGCGTGTGCAGACATGCCGCATTCGCGCACATACGCGCACGCCGGAGACCAATGAACGACTTGATCAGATGGCAGGTAGCCAATCAAAGCGCCGCTTACTGTGAGGTCGCCAGCGAATCAATGGTTAGTGGTAGTGCACGCGCGTGGTTCGAAAAACGAGATGGTAGAAGCAATTATTTGACCACGATTTTTTTTCCTTGTTTATTTCCACAAAAAGTGCAAGAAATTGAAACATTTATCGTTACCCTGGGGATTCTTATTAATTGGAACAATATTAGTTGGGTGTGTGAATTTTCAACCGCAGTGATTAAGCAATAGCTTTAAAAGTACACAAGTATCGATCGATTCCATGGCATCGAAAGAATTTGAGGCTTAAGAGCTCTAATTAGGAAACCAAGACTGTCTTAACCTCGAAAATGCTGTATCTTCGATAATCTTAAGAAGGTAATCTACCCCAAGGAAGATTCATCCAAATGGAAAGACATTGACTTATTACAATAAAATCAACTACTAAATTTTTTTTAATGAATTAAACATCCGGATCCCGAGGCACCGCACAGCCCATCTGTCAATTCATGATCCCATTTTAAGAAAAAGCAATTTTTCTCCATAAATAATTTACTTTCCTATCAGTCTATACCCTCATCCAACATATGTCATTTTACCATTAGACAACCTTTTTCTTAATAATATTTTTCCATTTTGTTTTTATTCATCTTTTAATAACAATTATTCAATTTTTATCATGGCATTGCATAATTTGTTAATCTGTTTAACGTTGTTAATTGATAAATATAATCCATTTTAATAACTAAATCAAGATTTAAGATTTAAACAATCTTAATAAATGTGACCTCTTAAAACTTTAGTTCAAAAGAAAAAATGTAGAAATGGCCTGCTTTATTATCGTCCAGACTTGGTTAAAACAATTACCAAAACAATACTGACTATATACTTCCTTAGTGTCATTCTGTATTCCACGATACATGAAAAAATCCACATTCTAAATCGACTATAGGAAACCTCGAATTTTGTGGTAGTAAAATCTCCAGTTGAAACACTAAGTAGAATCTGAGATCAACGAAACGATTTTAGCCCAATTAATTGGGCATTTAATTGAGGAAATTTGGTGTTTTAAGGTCCTAGAAAATGTTAAAATAGTTCCATAGTAAACATTAATTTCCTCGTTTCGAAATCAATCAATCTAAATATTTTATAAAATTTATTTGTAAAAAACCTTATTCATAAGAAACAGTTTTGATGCTTTTTTTGAAAACAAATCCACGATATACGATTTCCACAATGAAGACTTTTATCCAATCAGGATTCAGTATTCAGTCGTCAACTAATCCATCTTCTCACACTTGATTATTAGTATAAATTCTTATTTGAAATCGGTTCTCGGTGCTTATTAAAAAGCCGTGAGTAAATGTACGTCTTTTGAGAAGTAAATAATCCACGCCGAGGCTGGTTAATGTGCTTAAAATCAGTTGGAAAAAAACGGTGGCTATATTTAGGGCCCAGCTGATGCTATTTTCCAGTCGGGAAAGGGAGCAGTATCCCAGCTAAGGGACATAAGGCTTCTCAAGGCTACTCCTAGCCAGTAAGCCAATAGAATTCGTCCGTGTGATGCTGCAAGCGGATTGGTTGGTTTCAAGTTAGTACGGATTGGTATTAACAAAGTTTTTTAGACATTTCAGAACTCCTGCTTACAATTACTTTCAATAAGTTTTATACCAGCTGTAAATAGAAGCTACTCCATCAGTCAATGAAAACACACACAGAGGTTGGACAAAATAATGGAAACACCTTGTAATTCGACAAAATGTATCAAGGTGATGTGGTTCCTTTTTGCGTCTATTTCCCGAGGTAGTATTGAGGAGCATTTGTGGTGATCGTCTCTAATAGAAATTAATGAGGGAGATTTAACTGAGGAATGAGCTAGATTACCTTTAGGAACAAAAATTCACAATTCACATGGATTGAGGCTATAATTGCAGCAAAATCTGGACGACCAGCACTATAATGATACATATTTATTTATTTTTCATTGTGTTTCCATTATTTTGTCCAGCGAAGTGATATAAACAATTATACATAATATACAGTTATAGAATACTGTTATTTATAATTAGTAAATTATAAAGATTGTCGTCATTAAGCATTGAATCGTGGAACTGGCAGCTGCTGCATTGACTCGAGCGGCAAACTTCGTTGCAGAATAATTTCAGATATAACTTTTGCTTTTGTAAAATAAATAATTTTTTAAACTAAACTCCCACATTGCCACAAAGAAAAATCGTTATTTTTGTCACAAAAGTGAGATTTCTACGTCAGTAGTGCAATCAAATCAAGTCATGATAAGATAAATTACCGACTGTCACATGATTTTTGTCCCTTGGGTCAGAAATTGCCTTCTTCGTGCAAAAATAGCTCCCCAGAATGTCTAGGAAAAGTAAAATGCACTCTACAGCTAGCTTGATGTAATTTTGAGAAAAAAAAGATTCATTTAGCCTATTCTTTGTGTCTTTGTCTCAAAATCATCAGTAAGAACTAGGAAAATGGAAGAATCAATCACAATGCAAAGTATGTCGATTATTTGGATGGACCTACGGTCTGTAGCGGATTACTACACACAACGAACTATCTCACTGAAAATAAACAAACTGATTCCGTTCAGTGTCCGCACCAACAAGGTAGAAAGAGCAGAGATGAGCTTTAGAGTTGGTGTGTATTTAGCATGTGGCTTGCGATGTTATATAGGCTACGTTTAATTTTGGCTACGCGGGAACCGCCCTTGATTGGTTGATACAGAAGTCGTTCTCGAATGCAATTGGCTCAGTGGCGGCCATCACGTTGAGCCTGGAGCGTTCCTTTTGAGTAGCTTACTTGGTGTAACCGTACGCCACACCTCCTCCAGCGACGTCACTAGAAAACGTTGGTAGTCTGAGGCAGGATAGTCGCCAGCAATATAAGTTCCACATCTTTGGGAGGACCTACGCAAAATGTGACACTTTTTCCCAGGGGAAAATAGTTTCTGCGATTACTCCAGTCTCTTGTCTAATCAGTGTTTTTATCTTGGAAAAAGAATCGGAAAAAATGATTGAGCCACTCCGTTACGATGCCACAGAAACAATTTCACCAATTTTCCGAGTTGCATTGACATTGACAAGCAACTGGTTCATAACCAGAGGCATGCTGGAAGTCCCAGAATCACCTCATGTCCGTTTCAGTGGTGTGGGGGGCATTTCCATTTTTTATAAAGTACGATGTGCTATGCTACCTAGATGGTTTGATTTAAATTAGTAAACGTTGCTTTCGATAACGGCCGCGAGGGACGAGACGCCTGGTAAATCCAGATTTTATTCGACGAAGTGTCAGGCGTCATAGTAAGCAACGACTTATTAATACAATTTTTTGAAGATATAACACAATTTCCTACAATTTTTGATCGTATCCCAGCTTCAATTGCAGACACCACAGATTCTTCGAGTTTGTTCTTTTACTTTTGCTGCTTGGTTAAGTGAGGCATTGGGTTTACATGGAGTAATTTATAGGCAGATGGAACAAACTACTTGTGGATTAGAGCGGTCGGTGAGAAACTGGTTTTGTCTTTTGTAACTCTTTTCAAGAGGAAGAATTGTTGGAAGATGGGTCAAGTTTCCCTGGAATCATCATAGACGCTGAGTGACACGCTCAAACCCTTAACATTCTTTTCTTATTGGTCGCTGTGTGTAGCCAGTACCACTTTCTATCATTTTACTGTGGTGGGAAAACCTGTCTCTAAAGAAGTGCCAGATGCGACTGTTATTTGTTGTGTTTCCGTGCTCCATTTGGTGACCACAAAACATTCTTAATGTCGCCGTCATTCTGGAAAGAAGTACAATAGATAGCCATTGATCAATACTGGGAGACCAAATGCGTGACATCTTAGCTTGCCAAACAATCAAGCCTCTGTAGACAGAGTTACTTTGTAAAGTCAGGTGGTAGCGAACACCATTTTGCATTTGTTTCCAAAAAAGAAGTTTTGATTATCAACTTGTGGTTGCTTTGGTCAACTTGTCAAGCTCTAGAGTATCGATTTGGTAAGCGTTACCATGTTGAGCGAAATCGGATTTGATCCTAGTTATTCTGAAAACAAAATCTGATTAGTTTAAGTAATGATCATCTCTTTAATAATGTGCTTTACTTTAGATAACGACCACAAAACGGAACGCGTGCTAACTCCATAGTTTATTCGACTACGTGCAAGGCCTCATGGTAACGACTTAACAGCACATATAATATAGATAATAAAGAAAGGTAAGTAAATTATAGTTAAAGATTTTCGGATAATTATTAAAATAATTTTCCGTTGATATACACTCCTTAAAAGTGGTTTATTTAAAAAAAGCAACAATTGGGCCTATCATTTCCGATAATCTGATAAACAAAAAATATTAGATTTTTTAAATTCGATAAATTAAACATTTTTAATAAAATATTCCTGATTAGTATTTTAATATTGGTGATGTTGTTGGACCAACATCAGAACACGACTTGGTGCTTAATGATGCTTCATTTACCTGTAATGCTTTTCATACGAGTCTCAATGTGGTTCAGCATTTTTCTAAAATAGAGGCTACCATTTCAAGCATGTAAAGGTCGGGTTTAAAATCTCGCAGTAAATCTTGAATGGAAATAAATACAGATCGTTGAGAATTTGTTTATGGAACTCCTACTACGATCTGCAAATGGATGCCTAGGAGCCCCCAAAATGTCAAAATTTAACCTAAAAAAGATAGAATGGGTAGTAAATCTCTCTCTTAGACAATTGCGCTAATGTTTATAATTATAGGTTGGGAATGAGAAAGTTTTCAGCTTCTCAGGAGAGGTCCCAAAAACGTCGCCGTCTCATCAATAGAATCAAATCAATTTTATCATTGCTTTAGATTTAAAGAAAGCGAAAAAATATTAATTTCTAGAGAACAGTTATCACAATAGATAAATTTCTTATCTCCAGATATTGTCTTGAGTCCAAAGCCTACTCGGACCCCGAATTTTAGCCCAAAAGTTATGGTGATGATGAATATGTATCTGTTCAAGAGAGAACATTAAACCTTAGACGTCACAGAATTCTAACTTGTCAATTAGACACAGATATAGATACTATTAAAACTGTTTTCCTTGAACCACAGCTCTGATAGGTGGTTTCGGACTTGAGATTTCTTCCGTTTAATTATTTAAACAAATTCTCGGGAAGTGATCGTTTCGAAGGTCCTGCTAATTAGGCCAAATTGAGCTAAAAGCTTCCATCACGAATATTCGATTGAAGGAACGCTCTAGAAACCCAGCTAGATACTAGCCAATCATTTATTTTAATAAATATTGATCATCTTGAGAATTTTTCTTCCATTTTTAGAGAGTTGTGTTGCGTTCTAGTAGTAATAAAAATGTGATGAGCAATCACATCTCCATGAAGAAATATTAACTTCTAATTTGGGAGGTATGAACAACAAAGAGACCTTAAGTTAACGTACAATAAGTAGCTAATATCAATAGCCGATTATATTGCTATTTCACAAGATTTTGAGGCATCTTTTGATGATGATGATGATGATGATGATCTGGGGCTAATTAGGAATTTTGGACCACCTAGTTCATCCTAGGGGAACGCCAAAATCTTTCAAAACGACAATACAACACCAATCCATACAGCTAGAATTGTTTATTAAAAACGGCATGAGGAACTGAGTGAGAGTGCTTCAACTGTGGAACCAACAATGCACAATTTGTAGCTTACGCAAAAGGCATTTCTACTACTTTGTCCAACCTCTGTGCGTTTAACATCATCGACATTCCAGAAGGCGTCTGGTTGTCAGATCTTGTCAATTTGAAAAGATCAGATTAAGTGGAGGTACCCGACTGTCCTTTAAAAGTACCATGCTACAAAATTCTGGTCAATTCCAGGGTCACTGTAATTCTATGTGAGATTAGAAATCATTTTCTTGAAGATTTTTATAAATTTATTTCCCTTTCGAATGTGTCCGACTCTAGCCAAGCAATCCAATTTCGTTTTGCAGTGGCTGTTAAAAGTGGTTTATCAAGGTGAACAACTCGGATGATGATGATGATGATGATGATGATGTGTCAAAACTTGATAATGTGGCAAACGCAGTTAAACAGGATACGATTTTTGAACCCGATCGACTAGGATGGGAATTTAACAGCCGAGGAGGAGCTCAAATTGGACAGACAAAGAGACAAACAACCCCGACAAGAGAGCTCTATCACCCTCATACCTCGGGCTCTGGAAGATCGATTTTTGAAGTTTGTTCTTGTCTAACCAGGCCAGAAAAATCAATAATGGGCCGTCTCAATCTCGATTTCTGCATTTTTTCACCACACAAACGCATACAGACACCCACACACAACCACAGACGACACGATGACTGTGACAGTGATTAGAGGATAAGAAGAAAGAGGAGGAGGAGGAGGAAAGACGTTTGACATCAGAGCAGACTTCCCCCACCCACTCTAGGAGGTGTCTGCTTGTCGCACAGAAGGGGAATTAGCCCCTTTAACTCCATTGTCTGGCAGTGGGAAGGCGGGAGACGAGAAGTAGGGTGCTGCGTCTTTTACCAGCAGAGTGTGGCACATGTCACAGACCGGTGCCGGCTTCGATCGCGCCCCAGACGGGGGAATCGATTTGGCTAGGCAGTCAGCGCAGAAAATGGCGCCGCAGTGGTGACAATTGGCCTTCTTGGAGAGGGGGGAGGAGGTGGTGGTGGATGATTTCGACATCTCGAAGGGTCGTTTGCAACCGCTGCATTCGTGGATGTCGTCGGGATCTTGCCAGCGGACCTCGTGGGTTTGTTCGCGTTGACGTTCTAGTTGGATCTAGAGAGGGAGATACGATTCAAGGAATTGGAACCTTAAAAGGTTTGAAACTTCCAGATTAGTTTATAAGGTCTTGTGAAATTGAACATTATTTCTGTGTTAAGAAGTAGAGATTTCACCCTCCACGAAGACAAGGATCGAACAGGTCATTTAATCGTAATTTGAAACATCGAATTTCCTTCTACATGGTAACGCTTACCAAATCGATACTCTAGAGCTTGACAAGTTGACCAAAGCAACCACAAGTTGATAATCAAAACTTCTTTTTTGGAAACAAATGCAAAATGGTGTTCGCTACCACCTGACTTTACAAAGTAACTCTGTCTACAGAGGCTTGATTGTTTGGCAAGCTAAGATGTCACGCATTTGGTCTCCCAGTATTGATCAATGGCTATCTATTGTACTTCTTTCCAGAATGACGGCGACATTAAGAATGTTTTGTGGTCACCAAATGGAGCACGGAAACACATCAAATAACAGTCGCATCTGGCACTTCCTTAGAGACAGGTTTTCCCACCACAGTAAAATGATAGAAAGTGGTACTGGCTACACACAGCGGCCAATAAGAAAAGAATGTTAAGGGTTTGAGCGTGTCACTCAGCGTCTATGATGATTCCAGGGAAACTTGACCCATCTTCCAACAATTCTTCCTCTTGAAAAGAGTTACAAAAGACAAAACCAGTTTCTCACCCACCGCTCTAATCCACAACTAGTTTGTTCCATCTGCCTATAAATTACTCCATGTAAACCCAATGCCTCACTTAACAACGCAGTAAAAGTTAAAAAAAAAACAAACTCGAAGAAGCTGTGGCGTCTGCAATTGAAGCTGGGAAACGATCAAAAATTGTAGGAAATTGTGTTATATCTTCAAAAAATTGTATTAATAAGTCGTTGCTTACTATGACGCCTGACACTTCGTCGAATAAAATCTGGATTTACCAGGCGTCTCGTCCCTCGCGGCCGTTATCGAAAGCAACGTTTACTAATTTAAATCAAACCATCTAGGTAGCATTGCACTTCCTACTTTATAAGAAATGGAAATGCCTCCCACACCACTGAAACGGACATGAGGTGATTCTGGGACTTCCAGCATGCCTCTGGTTATGAACCAGTTGCTTGTCAATGTCAATGCAACTCGGAAAATTAGTGAAATTGTTTCTGTTTTTCCGATTCTTCTTCCAAGATAATAACACTGATTTTGGGCATCAAACGGATCGTCTGACCAAGAGGCATTAGACAAGAGACTGGAATAATCGTAATTATTTTCCCCTGGGAAAAAAGGGACAAATTTTGCATGGCTCCTCTTGGAACCTGTAAAATTGAACTGTCAATGAGAGGAAAATTTACATTCTTCGTAAACCACGTAGCGATGAAAGTTAGGAAACACAATGGAGCTGTCTGCTTATAGCGACCAATAATATATGACTAGATATTTTCAAGGAATCTAGACCATTCTCCCAGCGTTCTTTGTCTTGTTATCAGTTATGACGACCAAGAACTATCTATAAGCGTTACGTGACATTTACAACACCTACTCATCTCAAATGATAGTCTCCCGACATGTAAGTCACAGTTCTTTATCTAAACTTTCGATAACATTTCTTGAAGGCTGTAGACAGCAGTAAACTTCCACCCTAGTCTCTGGGGTTTTACTGGTTTCTCTAACCACCAATGTGGTTTGTCGCATCCGTTTATCAATTCTTCCAAGCCTGTCAGTAAAAATCAAACAAGTGAAAAGGACTACATTCACAAAAGCCTCTCCGCCTTTAAACTCACATAGTAACGAGGTTGAGCACCCAGACAGAGATTCGACTAAATGTTGCAACTAGTCTTTTACCCAAGATACAGCGGCTTTCCCACTTGAATCTAAGAATTGTGAGAGAGGGATCGCAAGACCACGACCCCTAAAACCACTGCAGATCTCTTCAATGAACACTCAGAAGAGATCTTAGTCTCCGCTGTTCCTCTTCGAAGGCTCCAAAATTCTGGAATCCGGAGAAGAGCTGCAATTAGAAGACCACTGCTTTTAAAGACGACAAACGTTTCGAGGCGCTTGGGTTGGAGTATAAACCTCCAGAGCTGAACTGTATCTCAAGCAGTGGAAAAATTTGACTTTCCGACGAATAAGCGTTGTTTACCTGATTTAAAACCTCCGCCCGAAAGAAGCATTTAATCCAGACTGCTGTCTACTCCTAGTCGTCAAACACAGGGGAGGAGGTTGTGTGATGATCTGGTCCTGGTGCAATTTCTTGGAAATCCGCCTTCGGACCAATGATTTCCCTTCGTGGAAGACAATTAGTGGGAAAATTTCCTTTGGAAACAATTAACAATTTGCGTGAATGAATACTTCAGAGAATTGAGGAAGTAATGCAGTCCATTTTCGATTCATAAATGGATTTTTTGACCTAGAGAAAGCAGACAATGGACTGGAACATTGCCACTTGGAAAAAAACAAAACAATTTCGCAGCGTTCTTCATAGAGCACGTAACAAACGAAGAAGAAAACACGAAAACCCTCAACTGGAAATGCGATTTTCACAGAGCATTTTTAGTTCATAAATCGCCAAACCGACCAATAAAAAGGTAGTTTAAATATGTGAGTATTCCTCCTAGTATCAAAAAGATTTCTGAGTAATCTCAACCCGTTCTTCGGTGGGTTTCGTCTTGATACCGCTCACAAAATCAAAAAACTGGAACTCGCCACACGATTTAGCACGTAGTAATTTGACCCATGTGGTTTGCTATACCTTCTCATCATCTCTTCCGTGTTCAAACGACAATCCTACTAAACCGGGCGGGATAATTTTCGAAAAAAAAGACTGCGATTTTCGCCGAAGGACACACGTAGAATCACCTGGAGGTGCTGAGAGAGTCGGACAAAGTCCATGGAGACCTTCTCAGAGTTCTCCAGATCCGCCTGAAGACGAGTGGCGCGTGCTCGCAGCTGGCTGGCCTCCTCACGAGCCCAATTCAACGCCCGCTCCTTCTCCTCCAACTCAGCCTGCAAAGGAAGAACGGAAAGGGGAGTAATGATTCATCGACTCAGTTACACAAATCTAGTTTATCTTGTGGTGATCGGACAACGCATCATCGCACCGCTGCCGCTCTGATGTTTTCGCAACTGGTTTAAGGTTCTTCCAAGGCAACTCAACGCTCGCATTCCTTTGAAACCTGCAAAACCTGTCAACAACATAGTCGACAGGAATAGATTATGTTTACAGTGACCCCTCGATCTCCAAACGCCTCGTTATAAGTCAACTTGAAGCTTCAAACGTCGTCCTACGGTTAAGAGGCCTCTCTGCCCATACAAGGTTTCGAAACGGCCAAATCGGGTCACAAAGTCTGCTTTCCTGACTATCTTCTTGCTAGTCGAAAGCTGAATTCCACCATGGATGAGCTGTAGTGAGAAAACCTCTGCTCTCAAAGGCGAGAGAGCAAAGCGGGCTACCAGGTTCGTTCTATGGTTGTTCAAGCACTATTTCCGTCCGAAGAGAAACGCCGACATCATTCGAGGAGCATCCTAATGAAGTTGGGCATCTCATCTGGCCATCACGTCAATTTTAGAGGTTGTGTTGACTTTTCACCGAGTTTCCACTATTTTCTCCAAGCCCATATAATACAATAGAAAGCTCGGACAAATTGTTCTTGTACAAGGACACCTATGTAGTTAACCTGAGGCACTTATACGCACATAAAAGCACAGCGCACCCGCGCACACACGAGTGACCTTCAACTGAACAATAAAACGACCATTTACGGTTGCCCTTTTCCCTACCTACAGCTTTATGGCCCCACGTGGTAGGAAAAACGCCTACTCACATGAAAGCACTCCATTTCCGACCAAGTGGGCTTGAGTGGAGGCATAAGAGGACACAGCATCGGTTATATAAGCGCTCCATAAAGTGCTTTTGAAACATCGACCGAAACAGCTACCGAAATGAACTAAATATGTTGAGTAGACAAACCTTCAACGATTTCGCTTCGGCTGCAGCTAGCTCAGCAGTGCGTTCCAGGGCGGAACGAGCAGCAGCGGCCTGATTGGCGGATTCCGCGGCACGAGTGAGCTCCGCAATACGCTCCTTCGCCTCCCGCGCGACAGCACGAAGAGACTCCTCCGCCTGGAAGCGACGTCGTCGCTCTGCTTCCACGCGTTCTCGTGATAGGGCGGTCTCACTGTCCAAACGGTTGCGGAGGTGCTCACAGGCGACACTGAGTTTCGAAATAAAGGCTACTTAAACGAATTCAGTAGGACAGCAAATTTCGAATTTGGAGAACTCGCGGGAAGGCCTTGTAAGTCAGTCCATAAATTAAATTTGTTAATTACGTTTATCATTTTTTCACAAAGTCCTTTTGCCAACTTTCCTTCGTGGTTAATTCGAAACTTCGGTCTAGCGGTGCACACGGTTGCATCTCCCGACCAAATTACGGTAAATGCTGCTTGAATTTGAGTTTGCACATCATTTGTGCCCAAAGTCGCGTGCAGAAGACTCACCTCAACATTCTTTTGGTGCTTTTCAAGGTTACTCTCGTGACTTGCATTTACGGTAATATGTACTGCGTTTCCCGTAAAATTCTTAAAATACTGTCTACTTAAATGACATAAGTAGTTATACTTTGTGGAGAGGAGTTCCTCACGCATCTGTAGGGCGTAGAGTTGGAGATCGTCAAGACTGGAGGGGAGGGTGATGGGAGCGGCCATCTCGGCCGCAGCGTCTCGTCGCTTCCCCAGGAGGGTGCGGTAGTGCTCCTCCACCTCTGCGGCGCCTGCTTGGGCGCTGGCACGCTCCTGCTCAAGCCGTGCGAACTCTGCCTCGGTGGATCGACGGTATTCCTGCCAAAAGTTTTTTTCTTGAATCGAATCAATTAGAAAAGTAAGAATCTAACTCAGCTTGAAAACAATACTGGCCGCTTTCATTTGGCGTTATACACCGCTACGGGGCTGAAATAATTTCTCAAAAATTGGCCCTGTTATTAAGGGAATTGCGAGCGTATCTGTAAGTTGATGTGAGTTATTAAATAGTACGGCAGAGAGAGAGAGGGGGCATTATAAGTTCAAGCACACATTAGACGGTCAGCGCAGATACAGCGTCCCTGCTTCGTGGTCTTGAGGTATTGCACAGACAAATCAGGAGTCATTTAACGGTGTAGCACATTCGCGTTAGGTTACACTGCAATCGGTCTTTGTAGATAGACTGGTACAAGTGTGAACGACTTACAGTGATTACGAAGTAGATCAATGGCCACCTCACCACCTAACAACGTCTACTACTAACTCACACGCCAAGTGCCCTAGTTACGATTAGGTCATAGCACTAGCGTTCTTCTTGAATAAACTGCCCAAAAAACGCAAGATGCTGTCATTCATCATCTAGCCAACCAGAAAGTGCCCCATGCTCATCATACTTGACAAAACGTGAATAGGACCATTTTTCGTCGATAAACTCTGCCCCTACTACCACGAAATGGGGAGGGATAATACACAGACGAATCAGATATCAATTAGCCTTTATTTCCCAGTTTCATTGTTGGATTTAGGCGTGGGGAGGGGGGTTACACTCTTAGTACCACTGGGATAAACGAGGCATAACCCTAATCCATAATTGCAGCCAAAAAGGAATGTAATGCAAGACGAATCAGGCGTCAATTAACCTATCTTCTTCCCCGTTTCAGTGCCCTTACGAGCGTTTTTCGTAGATAAGTTGGATATTAAAAGGTCAAATACATATAATGAATAGACAGCTTATAAGCAGTGTCATCATATCAAACACGGAAAAGCGCAAACCACCAACTGTGAACACACGCTCATCTAAAGGCCGTCATTTCTCAGTTAGATGAAAGTGAGGTATGTCGGTGAATAAACATGAGACGTACTTGAGACACAGTGACCTCAAATTTGAATCTTAAATTAAAATTTAGGGATTTTCAAATCAATCACAAAGGAAAAGCCTCTTGTCTTGATAAATTTGACAACAGATCATCGTGAAAATGGACAAAAAACGTTAGTTACAACTCTGAATGGGTTTACTAGGAGCGCTTGACAATGATTACAAGGTTTATTTCAGTTAAATGTCCCTACGAAAACGTGTAGAAATACGTCGATTAAACTTTTTATCGCGTCATTGATCCGTAAAACAATTTGCCCACATTTCAAACAGCCAAGCTGTCACATTTCCGTGTATTTTACATCACTTTTTTTGAGTGCAAAAGTCATACAAGCAACCTTGGAAACCACAAAAGAATGCCGGAATGAGAGTAAAGGATGTGTGAATTCCAATTCAGACAACACGCATTACCATACTTGACGGCGAGATGTGGAATCCTGTGCACCATTAGATCGATGATGATGGTGATGACTTCGACACTAACCAAGGCAACTGGAAAATTTAAACAAACCCCAAGGGTAGGAATAAACGGAACTATTTTATTGGAAAAAATCTAATTATGGAAACGCAGTAGAAATATGCCAAGTTTAAGTTGCAATAAGTGATTTAGCGAGGAAGGCCACACTAGCAGGCCTGTGCAGTCATGATAGCTCACGTGTGTTGTGTCGGTTTAAAATAACACCCTGGCATTAAAGAAGATTCTGGCTCATACGAATACCAGAAAAATTGCAGCCAAACTGCGTCTCCTAAAGCGTCTTTGTAGTCCTCAAGACTTGGGAAAAAATTCGTCATTTGAGAGGTCAGAGAACAACAAGGAGGATTTTAGTGATCTGTCGACAATGTCACTAAGACGCTAAAATCAACCAAAGTGCTAAGGCTCTCTAGAAGGATTGAAGTCAGGTTGAGGTTCACTCTTGGCACTTCTAGCTGCTCTAGGGCGAAGCCCAACTCAGTGGATACAGTCGGGTTGTTAAGCTGGGTGTTTTTAGGGCGCCTCTACAAAAGTACAAGAAATAGAAAGTTCACAAGACGGCAGAAACCGCTCTTTTGATGGTTAGAAACATGACCTGGTCTTTGTAAAATCTTTCAGGGAACCATCGTCCCTTACCTGGTAGTTTTTAAGGAGTCCATCGAGTCGTAGAGTGAGCTGGTTGATGCGCTGCTCAAAGGAGGTCGTCTGTTCCTCAAAGAGGGTTTTCTCAGCACGAGTTCGAGCCTCTGTCTCTTCCAGAGTCTTCTTCACCGTGTGCAGCTCAGCCAACGCTGCGCTGAGTCGAGTGTTGGTCGACTGAAACAGGAAGGCAGAAGGGAGATGAGGAGCTGGTTTTAACTGATATACACACACCCAATCAGAATACCAATCGAAAGAACTCGAATTCGGAAAAGCGATTCAGACGAAGAAATCGAATGTTCTCCAGTGGCTATCGAAATAGTCGCCGATGGAACAGACTCCAGTAGACAGAAGATCGCGGACTGCGGTCCTTTGTCACCTTTACTCTTTCTTTTTGCTGTTAAATTTCACTTCCGTGACAGATTTTCTGCTACAAATTACACTACAATTAACCGATGAAGTGCATAACTACAAACGCAACTCTCGGTAACGAACCACGTACGGACAACAAAAGCCACATTTTGGGCTCATAAAACAGCCGCTTTCACTGCTAAGTCACAGAGTTAGTTCGCTCTCAACAGTGATCATCAGATAAAATCCAGTAATTCCATTGGACGACGCCTCCGACCAATAAGAGTTTGGGCAGAGTTAGCAATAGCTAATAGACTGTTAACAAAAGCAAGCACCTTTTTCGAGAATTCAGTTCGTTAGCAGCCATAAGCTGAGTGCATTCAGCTCATTTCATTCAGCTCATGAAATTAACAAAGCAATTCCTGTTTCGGATACAGTAATCCACCGCTGGAACACATCGCTACAAACGCAATTCGGGATAAAGAACCAGGAACGGACGACAAACACCACAGTTTGAGCTCATAGAACAGCAGCATTCACTGATAAGTCCCTGAGATACAGTGGTGGACAAAATAGTGGAAACACCTGGGCCACCACAGGTGAGGGTATTTTAACTGAGTAATTGGAACTAAAAATTCGCAATTTGCATAAATTGAAACTGTAAATGCCGCAAAAGATGGACCGACATCATATTAAAGCCCATATTTCGTGTTTTTAAGGTGTTTCCACTATTTTGTCCAACCCTTGTAGGTCACTCCCACAACTACAATTTGATTGGCTAAAAGCATCGTATCAAGTGAAATTAAACTATTTTATTGGTCGGTTCCTCTGACCAATGAGCGTTTGAGCAAGGCAGGAAAAAAAAATACCTGCCTTCACAGAGTATACAACTACCAAATTCATTACCACAGACAACAGATGAACTAAAACAGTTCATAGGAAGACCAATGAACCTATGCACTCAAGCCCAGGTCACTGAAGAGATTACAAAACTCTAACAAAATAGTTTTTGTTTAAGGAATCCAACACTACAAACGCGACTCAGGATAAAGAAACCACCAACAGGCGACAAACGCCACAGTTTGAGCTCAAAAAAGTAAGCCTGGTTGGCAATAGCAGGCTCCTCCTTTGACAGCCATAAATTTGGTGTATGACACCTGAATTTACTTCTACAGCTAACAGAAAAGCTAAAACAGCTCATAGGACAATCAATGAACCTATGGACTCAAGACCAAGTCAATAGGATCGACTGAAGGGGTCATTAAGAAACTTTGCGTCAGGCTTTCACCCGAAAAATCGATAGCGTCAACTCACCGCATGTTCCCCTTGGAGTGTCTTCATCCTCTCTTCCCAGAGTTGGCACTTTTGACAGCTGCTGGTGGAGGGAACCGGTTTTGCCTCGTCTGCTTCTTCTACCTCCTCCACCGCCTCTTTTTCTGTTGTGGCGTTTCCAACCCCTTCAAGACTGGAAGAAAGAGGAGCATCGCCTTCAGCGGATGGACGAAAACGACTATCCTTCGATGCTGCAGCTTCCGCTTCAATGTCGGAGCCAACAGAGGAGGAGGACGTGGAGGAGGAGGAGGCATCGGCTGCCCGTGTTTTCGTCGCTAGGCAAGGGGATCTATTGATTAGACGCGCACCTCATCAGGTGACAGGGGCATGTGACAACCCAAGAAAGAGATCAAAATGCCCTGGAAACGACTCCTAACCTGGAAACGGACCTATTTCAGAGCTCAGGATGGATTTGCGATGGTATAGAACGAAGTGTATGGGTAGACTAGACCGAAAGGCATTGTGCACAAGGCCTACGATCTTGGTTATTTAAAAGATTGATAAAGAACTGCCCTCTTGAGCCAACTCAGGTTTTTTAGCTTCCCATTCTAGCAGGTAATTTACACAGATTGACTGTGAATATTTGCCATCTTGTTTAATGGCTGTTCAGTACCACATAGTAAACATTGCGTGCGTAATCAAAAGAAGGGCTCTTAATCAATCTTTGATCTTTAGTATCAGTAAATATGGGTTCAAAAACTGTCAATTGAGGTTAATAAAACTCGTTATTGCGTCGATGGAAATAGTGTATCAAAGGAGAAAATGCGTTTAATTATACTCAAGCAACAAAGAATTGATTTAAGGATCGAAACAAGGTTGCTGAGGGGAAAACGAGTGACGACTGATACTCGAACCACTACAGAAGATGAATCGGTTAAAAATATCAAATACATGTTCCTAGTCTTTGGTGCAAAGTTAACTAAGGATTAAAACACAGCAAAGCAGGGTATAATGATCCCATCTAGAGTTAGTACCAAGTAAGACCTGCCAAACCAAATGTAATAACTCACTACATATACTAAAACGATTAAGTTAAGACGAATGATAGGAAGAAAGGCAAAAAATCTATTTGAGGATACAAGAAGGTTATTACGTACAAAAAATACGGACTTACGCAAAGTTGATGGGTTGGCTGCCAGCATTACCAATAACCCCCTGATAAATATCCACCTTGGAGGGTGAAAAATCGAATAAATGTCATCATGAGAACTGCAGAGGTTTTTACAAATCAAAGACAGACGGCATATACGTAAGCAGTACCACGAAACTAACACCACAGTCAAATAATAGTAAAAACAAACGTTGCGTATAGGATGAAAGTCAAAAAATGTCATGTGACATTGACTTTCAAGAACAGAGAACGATAAAAGGAAGTGAGGAAGTGTAAAGACACGTCAAGACACATATAGACATGAAGTAAGATGTCAGGTAATTGCAAAGTGTTTTAAATCACATAAGCATAGAGAAGCATGACTTAATTAGCATTATGAACGAAAAGAGCGAATTAAAATATAAAAAATTCCTTACCACAATAAGGCACCTCGAACGGCCTTGAGATTGCGACAATAGCTATCCGGATTGCCGTAGATGCAAACAAAGAAGGATTGCAGTTACATTTATTAACTGACGTATTTTGGTTCACTGATTGCAGTAAACAAATATTAGGTCTTTGACATGAGCAAGATTTTTATTTAGCCTTAAGATAATTGATGTAGAAATATACAGCATTCTGTCAACGAAATGAATACAAAAGACATGTTTTCAAACGAATAATTGATAACCCAACAATAGTGGTTACCAATTACTGCGTCAGTTATAACTGCGTTGTCGAAATCGTGGAAGTTTTTTGCAGATTATGGTCGATAGAGGATGCTTTTGGGCTGGTAGTATCTACATCAGCACTCACAATAGTTCTAATATTTTATTTGTGTCCACCAAATATGCGAAGGACGAAAGAGCAGGTTCAAAAGCCTACCTGTAGGAAGGCAATTTTGGGTTTAAATTTCTCGCTATTTTTCGGATGCGTTTATAGTTGAATTTGATTGATACGAAGTTATCTAACATATTCATTTACTTATATTTTAGTCATCCTCGAGTTTCTCAATCAAACATGCCCCAGATACATTCATCGAAATACTAATTATTTGTGATTTCCAGTTATCATTTTATGGCACTGACTAGGCAGAAATGTTGAAAACTGCATTTATAAAGAAAAACGAATACATCCTAGGGATCAGAAACCACATAACATACTTTTACCATTTAAGACATTTCTTATTATGGATTTTAACCACCTTTTGTCATTAAAATTAGCCTGCAGTAACTGTTCACTTAATCTAAACAAATATAATCAACTGCAAAGAAACCCAAAAATTAGTTCATTATGTCTTGCCCATCCCAAAATATTGCTTTTTGAAACTTTTTCGAAAGTGGCGGTACTAGGAAAAGCAGAAAGGATGCATAATGGAAATGTTGCTATTGCTGACATAACTCATTGATATCACAATAAGTGTTTGCCCGAAATTTGTTGGCCAACGCACTGATTTCTTCAATTAACGATAAAATAAATGGTCACGGATAATTCGTAAATCTGCATTAGTACCTTCATCCATTTAGCCTTTTTGACTCCTATTCTCTACATTTAAACTCAAAAATAAATTTATATTTATTGTTTTAGGCCTAAAAAAGTAGATTAAAGTGAAATTGTGGTGAAACTTGTAGAGAGCCTACTATATGTAACATTGGATGTGAATTGCCCGAAACAAATATTATAATTGTTGTATCAACAATCTTTGAAAAATATATTATAAGCATACTGAAGGTAGAAAAACACCTAAATTATGTTTTATCTGGAGATTCAATAAGGCAATGCCATTTGTTTTTCGCGATAACCCGGTTGAGTCATTGAACTTCAGCATGCACGTGGTGAGGCCCTGGTGATGCATATCCTCTATTCTGCCAGCATGCAGGCTTATCATTTGCTAGATAGTATCTGATATCACGTCTAATACCTCGTGGTTACCATTTCAGGCCCTTATTTTATTTGGCTGATCTGGAACGCTGTCGCAACTGACTTGGTGAGTAATTGATGAATACCTAATGAGCCCTTACAGTTGAATCGTGATAAAAAATGATAGGTCTGATTATTTAGCTAATTCGCTTGATTTTTTTAGGTTACCTCGAAACCCACACGTTTATACGGGGAAAGTTCGGTGATGGGGTAAACTTTGTAAGTTTATAAACCTCCTTTTTGCGTTTGATGTCTGGCTGTGTTGATTTCAATACGGCTTCGTGTCGACGCAAAATTAATGTTCTGCTTCATGTATCCATGATTCCGATACACAATTATGTCAAAATTCAAATTGGGTCGGTTTTAAATAATGGTTTTTCTGCCTTTAAGCCCTGCGGAAGGTGGGTTATTTTGGTGATCGTCATCGAACTATGAGAGCCTGGTGTTTGTCAAGCTCAGTAGGACTGAAATAGCGTACCCAGCTAATTTTTTGTCAGTTCGGAACATGTTCGTCATCCTCGAAATTGGCTAAGGTTAGTGAATGATGACAACCAATAGAGCCGAATGTGTCTTTGATAGCCATTGATATCGAATGATAGGTCTGACCCTCTGTTCCAACACTGATTTTTCATTTCCAGGTGGCTTTATTCCGGGCATCATACGGATATGAACGGTGATCGTTGACAATGTAAGGGTTTCTCCCTCCGTGTTTTGTTTGCGTTTGGTATCTAGTGGCATTAGTTGAATGTCGCTTCGTAAAAACGCGATATAAATGTTTGACATCGTTTGTGATTGACGTGGGTCAAGCACTTGGAAGTTCAAATTGACAACCCCAGATTGTCCAACTTTGCGTTCGGTATCTAGCGGGGTTTTGGCTAAGGCTTTGCTTCGTGAGGACGCGATACTGATGTTTGTGCTTGGTGGTCCAAATTGACATTCATGGTCGCCATTAGACTGTAATTTCAATGTCGCCTCCCCCCATTTATCCTTTTTTTCTCAATTCTAGTGGTTGTAGAAGTTAGGATGTTGCCCCTGCCGGTGGCGAATTGCGACTATCGAAGGTACGCGCTTTGATGAGTTTTCACTTGCATTGAGAACCTGATTGTATGTCAAGCTCAACAGGACTGAATCATCAAAACTCAATTGTGAATATTTGTTTTAGGTTCCTTCTTTTTGTATCTGTACAGTTAGTCGAATATAAGTTTGCCGTTTCTATGTTTGCTATTTGTTGAAGGGTGTATCTGGGATCGTGTGATAGTGGAAAAGTCGGTTAGGTATAGCCGCTACTTTTAGGTTCTTCTCTATCCGCTTTTTGATGTACTGTGGAGTAGTTACGTTACCCCTTTTAAAGTTCGTGGGACCAACTTCAAGCTTATACTGAGATGCTGACTTGGTAGAATGTCCGAGACAGAATGATATCTCCCACTAAATCGCAAAGCGTTCGTGATTAGCACCGTGACTTAACTGTCGGAAACAACTTCGTACTGCCATTTAATTGGTAGTTGACAACTTTGTGGACATGCTTCGATTGCACAGTGTTGCGGGCCAAGACAATTAGCACATTTTGGCGTAATTATAGGGTCTACGGTCGAATCAAATCCCTGCAGTAGATTACTACGTAGAACGAACTACCTCACTGAATGTGGGTGACCTGATCCCGTTCATTATCCGCACCAACAAGGTTGACTTAGAAGGCGTTTTGGAGCCGGTGTATATTAAACGTAAAACGGCGTGCGATGTTATATAGGTTGCGTCTAAATTTAGCTATGAAGGAGTCGCCCTTGATTGGCTGATAAAGAAGTGGTTCTCCAATGCGATTTGTTGTGCTTGGTGCTTCTTATTGTGCAGCTTACTCGGTGAAACCATGCGCCACATTCCTAATTCGATCATTGCAAGTACTTTCTAACTCGATGTGCATTTTCAAGCAAAATTATCTTTTAAATAAGGTGATGAATATTATAGCAATTTTTCAATCATTATTGTGAGTGCGTACACTTCAAATTACCAGATTTAGTGTGAAACGATTACTCTTGTTTTGTTTTGACCTTAGTTGGCGGACAGTTGTAAACATTGGTGCACTTTTAAATTGAAATTAGGTCGCGGTTGTCTGATACAAAAACCTGCCTGTTAGTATTCCACGCCGTCCAAGAACACGTGATCGGCTCGTACGTAAATTAGTAGTAGAGTGAAACTAATCGCTAGTGTAGTTTATTCTTAGGCTGCCGGAACTTTTGTAATTTTATCCTCTGATTCATGTATATCTTTTATGAATGAATAAAGTATTTGAGACTGTTATATCCATTTGAAATATATTTTTGACCGAAGCATAGGACTCAAGGTCTGGATCCAGCAACAATCTCAATTTCTTGAGTTTCCCGGTCTTGAATTATCCATTAAAAACAATAAGCAAGACTAACAGGTCAATCAAGTTTAGTGAATTTCCTGAGCTGTGCCGAATTCGTGTGTCACGTGATTATTTAAGAAAGTTTCCACAAGTTCAAAGCTTTTTTGAGGGATTTCTTAACGTCCAGGGGTATTCAAATAAAACGGAGGGCACTCATGGTGTGCGTAGGATATTAGACATTACAAATAGAAATTTTCACAAAAAATACCTTTTAAAAATTATAATCACTGATATTCGTCTGAGTTAATAGATCTTTTAGAAAGGCGGTATTCAGAAAAGTTCTAGCTTAGATAGTTAAGTAAAGCAGCATCTAGAATTTCTATTCTTTTGAGTTTTAGGGAATCATCCGTTACGCAAACTGCTCAAACTATCTGAATTTCCAATTTTCGTGTGCTCACTTGTCGTACCGCTGTAAGTACCATTGCTGTAGCTGGAGTGCAGTAAAACAAACTTACGACGAGTTTGAATACGATCAAAGAGGTGGGGTGGTGAAAAGTGCTTCTCATGGAATTCACACTTTTAGGATGCGAGAGTGACAAGATTAACGGATTTTGGCTACTCGAAGTCACAAAGTCATGGTAATTAAAACAAGTTTCACAAATGAGTGAAACACACTATCGTCATCGTTGTCTCGAAAGTTCCAGAAGTATTTAATGCCTTATCCCAAGAGAATTTAATGAATAAGCGCTTTAAAGTTGCCTAAATTTCATAATTGGTTCGTTTGGACTCAAAAATGCCCCAATAATCAATATCTGTTTTGGTTGTCTGATGCACTTTCAACAAAGTTTTCCTAAATTTATATTGTTTGCAAACACCCGTTGTTTGGAGCTTCAGTTATACGAATTGTAGGTAAAAACCAATTCACACGAAAATTTGCGGCACTGACTGAAAAAAAATTACAAAAAAACCAAAATGTATGAGTCTTTTTTTCGACATTTTAACGAGAAATTCGGCTAATGCAAATGACGTGGTATGAGTATTGCGCTACTCTTAAAAACGACTTTTTTTCTCGGCACTTCAAAACTTCTTTCATAGGACTATTCTGACAACCAGAAGTAAAGTTGTAGCTTAAACAATCATTTTTATCAGATTTTATCACCAAAAAATCGCGATCATCAAAAAATGTGCCAAAATTTAATGCAGGGACTATCGATTATTTAAATCGATTTTCCTGGTCCATGGGGCAAAGCCAATCAATACACAATCCTGCGCAAGTCAAGTCATTGGTCGAAAAGGCCAACCTTCTTTTCGATCAATAGTATCGATCGATATTTGTCTTTTGCACCATAGACATGACTTCACCTAAGGCCGGATCGATTCAATCGATAAATACCAGCATTTACGCTCCCATTGACAACAAGATTTAAGATTTGTTGAATCAAGTACCTTTACTTTGATTTGAATGTCTGGGTTTGTGTCCCTATCGCGAAGCTCTTTGTTCAAAATTTACACCAAAGAGCGCATGCGCTCACACCGTTATTTTTTCCAAAACTTCTGAGCAATTTTGGGGACTTTAGATACACAAACCTAAAAAGACTACGGATGTTTCGGAAACGCTAGCGGAAGGCCACAGAAATCCGCACCATGACTCATCTAATTGTTTAATGAGAAAAGTCACACCAGACCATATCGCAGCGTTGGAGACATAATGGCTGTAATTTTATTGGTCAAGAGAACAATGCCACCTGTGTTGCCACCACCCATTAACAAACTAAGCAAACGCACACGTTCTAGAAAATTTAATTAATCACCTATTGGCTGGATATATTTATATGTAGTTTCAAGTAAATTTTAGGGAACAATAATGGGTTGTTTTTCACAAAAGACATATTTCTTAATTGTAGTTCGTTGGGTTATTGGTAGTGGGATGTGTGCGAATCACCTTATAGGCATGCAGTAAAAAATACGCAATTAATCACGGTGATTGATAACTGGGAAACCCAAAATAAAGAGGCCCTGATTGATAAAAATTTAAGTAATTAAATTATGTCACAACAGATAAAAGGGCAGATGGGGTTTCACAACCAAAATTTCCCAAAAAGCATGCTTTTAGGTAGGAATTTTACAATCAGCAACACGGGAACACGACTGCCTGGGAGCAATTTTACCGGAAATGTCGGGAATACACTGGCGTCAATCCAGAAGCACTCCCACCGAATGACTCGATGCACAAAATGATCCGGAAGACTACATCTGCATACTCCTGTTTATGACCTGGTCGTAATAAGTAGCCCAGTCTGAGGGATCATAGCTCAGCATGCTGCATTAAAACCAACCCGAGACTTCCGACAGCCCCTAGGGTAAATATTAACGATTCTCGAGCCATAAAGCCAGCGTTTTAGGAGCCATTATACTCAGACGCACTAACGTGGTTAATTTGGATCCTACCCAATTAGAATATTGACAGGCACCTTTTGAAGATCGGTTGAAGCGAACGCTAAAACGCTAGAGATAAAACTCTACGAAGAGGAAGGCATTATATTTGACGTTAAATCAGATTAGACATGATCAGTAACATCTAAATCCCCAGTATTTCGAGGTGAAATTTACTTTTTCTCATCAAGAAGCTTCTTGATGGAGTCCACCTGAGTTCCAACAATTCGGCCAACTTCTTCACCCTTTTTAAAGATTATTATTGTTGGCATAGCGGTAACCTTGTACTTCTCACTAAGGCTCTATTGGAATAAGAGAGCATTACCCCAGAGGAGAAATTGCAACTCTTACCTCGCATTCATCGACGTCAACTTTGATGAAAACTACATCAGGATAGTCCTTGACCATCTCGTCAAGTTTTGGTCCCAATATCTTGCATGGACCGCACCATGTTGCGAAGAAGTCGACCAAAACGGTCTTATCTCCGGCTATGACAGTCTCGAACTCCTACCATGGATAAAACGTCAATATATCAATAAAAGCTCCAAGATGTATTCTCAGAGATAATTTACCTTTTCATCGACCTTCTTGACTTCAGTTGTGGCAGCCCCAGCCGTCTCCATCACAATCGGAAAAGTTACAACCTACTAGGACCCACGATGTTCACGTAGCAAAACAACACAAGGCCGCAAAAATATATTTAAAAATATGGTTAATATTTATTGATATTTAATTTCATAGTTTAAAACATAACAAATTTCTTGATTTTATTTTGATTTTCTTTTTAGAAAGAGAATCGTATCTCGCTTGTTACACAATTTTTCAGGTTTCAACTATCCAGGTGTTTTCCAAAATATCTGAAAACGTAATTAAACAGCTAAGAAAGTAAAACCGATTCAGAAATTCATGCATCGAAGTAGTCCGAAGAGAGCATGACATTGATATAAATCAAGAGTGGTAAGCACTTTAAGTTTAATTTCCGAAAGCGTCCAAGATATGCAAAAACCGAGTGTAGTACTAAAAAACTCTCAGAGGGTGTTGCTTAAAAGCTGCCGTGGGGAATCGTGAACGCTTATCCTGGCGACGGAACACAAATCATGACTAGGGGAATTATGACTGATCCATGGCATTGGGTGTCCTGTTTTTGAAAAGCGCATGAGCGCTACATGCCTATTTCTTAATCGTCATTGTGTCACTTGAAGGTTCTTATCTACGCATTTATTTAAATTATCTTGTATATTAGTAATTTTATTCTCATATCGTTTCCTTCTAAAGCCATCGCTGTAAAACCACAGTACAAAATAATAATCAATTCTATAAAGAGCTGCGCAAACAGTAAAGAACGCTAAAAAATGCAGAATCGGGTTGTGATCTTAGGGTTCCACTCCACATTAGCTTAATATACCTCCGAAAGGCAGTATATAGGGAAACTCATTTAAAATCGTCGAATCTATGATGCGCGAACCATAATCAGCAACGATGCCTATTAAAACCCCATTCAGTGTGAATAATAATAAGTACTTCTTGGAGATGAATTTGGGCAAACGTTAGAACTCGAGAGATAAAAAAGCAGTATATTTTAACATCACGGCGGTCGAAACACAAATAGCGACAGTGATATCTTCAGTATTTCTATGTACAGTTCACTTTTTCGCATCAAGGAGCTCCTTGATGTCTTCCACGTGAGTGCCGGAAATTCGGCCAACTTCTTCATATTTTTTGAGGATGATTATTGTTGGTACAGATAAAACCTCGTATTTGTCAACGAGGTCCTATTGAAGGGTGTCATCATTACCCCAAGGGAGGAACGAAAATTCATACCTCGCACTCATCAACGTCAACCTTGATGAATTCAACATCAGGATAGTCCTTGACCATAGCAGCGAGTCTTGGTGCCAACCACTTGCATCGGCTGCACCATGTTGCGACGAAGTCGACCAAAACGGTCTTATCTCCGGCTATAACGGTCTCGAACTCCTGCAATAGACATAATTGTTAAGAGCACTTCAGCGATTTCCCCAAATACACTTTCCAAGACAGTTTACCGCTTCATCGACCTGCCTGAGCCCGATGGGAGCTTCGCGCATCCTAACTTCAATTGAGCTGGTGTGACTGACTACAACTCAGTATGTTAGCAGAGCAAAACACCTCGAGGTCGTTTTAATGAACCACAAAATTTAGCATATTCAATAATAACTATTTTTGAAATAAAATCCTGATTATTTTTAAAAGGCAAAACAAATGCTTGCTTTATCGTATAAGGCGTTTCTAAGAGTTAGAGAAAATATTTTAGAAAGCAGACAATTGATGCGTGAAGTGGAATTGAGTGGAAAATCCGATTGCCAAAGTCGTTCGAATATATATATATAATAATAAATGTTATACGATGGTGGATTGCACTGTAAATACTGATAGCGATGTAGACAGAGACCCGGCAGCTTTTCTATTGCATCAAACTCACATTAGCCCATTCCAGCTGCCAAATAGCATATATTTACTTATCTTCTATCTTTTTGAAGGCAATAGCCTTTAAACACTATCTGGATGTTTTGTCGAAGTCTATCAAATCATGTTAAAAGTATTCTGATTTACTCACGTGTGCTAGACTTATTCAGTTATTTCATAACACTTAAACAACCATTAAGTAAATAGTCATTTTTTTCTTACAAGAAGAACCAAAGTGCAGACAGCGCACTAAACCTGTTAGCTCAATAATGCTTATTTGAGGAATTATACCAGGTTCTTGCATATTTCACATGGAAGACATGGCGCTTTAAAGTGATTGAAAAATGTGTACCTACCTTTCTATCATAGCGTTTTCTACTCTCGGTTGCTATTTAGGTTCACCAAAAGAGATGCGTTGTGTTGGTCAATAGGCTACCTATGGAACTTACTTCAAATCAGCTTACGTAAATTAATTCCGCTCTGGTTCTCAATGAAAGTTATTGGCTGTTAGTTTATATACTATGAGAATTGTAACTTTTTACGTTTTTTGCCAGTTAATATTTGCTTTTTAATTATGTTTCACGAGTATTATAAATATTTACTGATTTGTTACGAGGTAAAAAAGAAATTTCCCTCGAGAAAAGAGATCAAGGAAGCAAATTTGAATTTACACACTGCAAGTGTTGTAAAAACCGAAGTAGGACCATTTGTGTACCCGACACAGAAACCTAAATAAATTTTAAGTAAATTTTTCCGTTAAACGACTGTATAAGTGTAGGTCACAGCTTCAGAACACCAAATACATTTGTCGTCAGGGCTTAATAAAAAATTAACTAAAATTATCTAGCCATAAGCCACAAATTTATTGAAATTGGAAAGTGGAATACATTCAAAAGTTCCCCTAGCTCTGATAGACACCAAAGACACTGACACAGATGAATTTCTCATAGTTCCTCACCGAAACACTGACACCATCATCGCCGCATTCCTGTTCTGCCAGACACTGGGTTCCGTAAATGAGAGACGGCGGGTGTTTCGCCACAGCTCCAATCATCCCGTGCACCACAAGACGGTGTCTTGGAAAAAAGATGGGCTGGAGTTGAAGCACCTCCACCCTAATCCTCGTTAGAACATCACCCAACACATCCTTCAAGTCCGGTTGCTCAGAGCTGAGTGCCTCCTCTAGAGCTGCCTGGACAATTTCACGAATCTCCACACGGTGTGAGGAGAAAGCGTACTCTTTCGAGGGTGAGAGCTGGTAGGTGTTTGGAGCCTTTTGGCTTGTGGCGTTGGTAAAACTACCCTTGCCTTTGCGACTGAGGAGAAAGGACTTTCCAGGGCCGGAAGTTGAGGGAGTCTGTGGTAGTGGAGGAGGAGGATTAGCGTTTCCAGACATGTTTTGGATGCTTCCGTACACAGGTAGTAAAGTAAAATACTGTTAAAATTATTGATTTTTTGTCACGTGCTTGGGTTGAAGCAACGAATGGTGACATTTGGCCATTACAGTCTTAGCTTCTGTAACGCAGTTCAAATTTAATTTGTTTCATTTTTAAAGATAAAAGTTAACTTTTGGCTATAATTGAGTGCGTTATGGGAATTGAGTGCGTGCTATGGGAATACGCTACCATCGAATGCTCAGTTTACCTATCCTTCATATTATATAATGGTAACACAACCACTCTAATCAAAAGTTTTTAACCGGAATATTATCAAAATTTTTATTTTTCTTTCTTTACTACAATCAATTATATATTCACTTAAGCCTTAAATTGCTCCTTGCCCAAAAACGTTCATCCCTCGAGCTAGAAGTTATTGTTCAACATATTTCATGGGGAAACAATCGTAAGTTGAGTTGAAATAAAGGCTCAAATTATTTCAATGAATCACAGAAAATGCCATCAAGCAAATTCAAATATCGTTGTTCGAATATCTTTCGGTTCAGTTTTGGTATTTGACATTATTATAACTATCTAAGCTTTAATAATTTCCCAATTCAACCTTTGTTATGAAACCAAGGAACCTCGCTATGCCTGTATAAAGGAAAAATACAGTTTAGCTCAACTACAAATCATAAAGTCTATATGCCACAAGTAGAAAGATCTTTTATAAAATGTGGAAAATATAAATCCGAAGACTAAACCTACTGAGATGTTTTGCTTTATTCTGAGTTTATTATTATATATTGGTATTCATAGCCAATCCATGATACTAACCAACGTTGAGAATATTTTATAGAAAATGATTACCTAGCCTCCTTTAAGAAATATATTTTATGATTTTAAGACTGAATAATTCATGTGACTAGAAGCTGCATCATATTTACGATAATTAACAGCACTAGATAGGAATTCTTATAACGGTGACCTCCAAGAGCGCGTATTTTATTCAGATCTTATTGGTTATCGTCGTTGCTGCAAAACCGAAGATATGTCCGTATGGATCATGAACCGCTGTGGAATTGGATAAAGTGCACGCCAAAAGCTACAGGATCGAAGCACAAGTTTTATTCTGCACATGTTGGAGAGTTTTGCACTTTTAACATTTGTAATTATATATTCAGTGTTTGTAACAAACTGAAAACCCCCGAAACTGTGCCATTTTTAGCGTTTTTCCTCTTCGATCGATTCATTAGTCATGAGCTGAGAACAAAACTTTGGTCTCTTCATGGCACTGATGCGGCACAACTTAAAAGGATTCTTTTACGAAAGAAAAAGGACTTTATTTTACAGCTCTACTCAGTGATCCAAATAACCACAAAGTTTGTTGACCGGAGGAGGATTCTTAAAGCTACCACCCTTGAGAAAATCTGCAAAAAATTATCACTTGAAGCCGATGTTAAAACTCTGACGAACTATGAGTTGCATGTCTTCAAATATGTTCAAGAGGATGTGACTTGCTTCGACTTCATTTCACCAGTAAAATTTTTCATCTCGTTAAACAATGAGAACTCCTGCAACGCAAATAGTCAGACAGTCATTGATATTCTCTACCTGATTTGTGCCAATTTATCCCGTCTGCTTCGGGAGGTTCGTGCAATTCGTCGAAAAGACGTTGAAACCCACATTTGTTTACGAATTCTCACTGCTTCGGCAGTTCTCTGCTCTGTCTTGCATTCCCCAAACTCCTTCAAAGCCTACGAACTCTTCTTCTCGAAAACTCTGCCCTGCTCTACGGGTGAGCTGTTAGCTGTTGTTCATTGTGTTATCAATTTATTGGACAAATAAATACATCTTTTATGTACAGTAATTCCTAATTTTTTGCAATTGTCTACCTGATTACTTTTAGCCATTGTTGCATAAATAACTCCTCGAATATATCAACAGAAGATTTGCTCGTAGAGATATGTGTATTTAAAACGCAGTTTTATACACACCGACTGCCCACATTTATCCGCTGTAAGGAAAAGAAAATATTAACAAAAATATTTTGAATGTTTGCATCACGTTATTTTTCTTCGATGCTTTAGCAAACTTTGGTGAGGTCGATTTTTCGGTACGAAACACTTAGTTTCACCTTTAGTGATAGCCATCTTTTCCCGGCAATCTCTTTTGTTGAATATAAGGTTTTTGAGCTGCTTGATTTCTAACCTATACAGGCTGAATCGTCGTCATTGTCCTTTAAGTTTGTGTCGATAGACTCCGTTGTTATGCTAATCGGTAGGGTCCAATCACCCTCTTCACACTTATTCCCCGAAGGACTAATGCCACTAGGTTCAACTGGGTCAATTTCATTCGCTCTGAACTGGTTTGGCGTTAGCGAAAAGGCGCTGCCCGCATCGAAAATCGGAACTCCTGTCGGTGGAATTCCAACTGGGGTGGTTTGAAGCATCGGCCAGGCTGTGGTAACACCGTAGTTAGTCGGCCATGGGGTAACATTGGCAGTTGTCCACGTATCTGCTTGTCCATCAGTCACAAGACTCTGTGAGTTGTGATAAATTAAAGCCGGTGCCCAGGTTTGTTGAGGTCCTATTGAACACCAACTTGAAGAGAGCACATCACAAGGCGGATTGGTGTTATCTACAACAAACTGCGCTTCATTAGTCCCTTCTAGGTCAGTTTTATCATTCTCAGTCTGTTGTGGCTGTTCCTCCATTTCCGATTGGTTAATTGCATCACCTGGGTTCTTATAATAAGACGTGACGTAGCCAATAGGAGCGAGGCTAGGGAAGGCCTGATTGGCCGGGTGTGGCGCCCAAATTGGTGGGGTCGGCTGAGCCCAGGCTTCTCCACTTGGCATGTAAAATGGAGCATAGGTGGTGGCAGCTATCTTGGGGATTTCCATCATCGGTGGTTGGATAACTGGATAGCCAATGAATGGCTGTCCCTCTTGACAATCCGTTTGTGCTCCATAGACAAAGTTCCCCGGGTAAACTGAACTTGGCATATAGTAGGCGGCTTGAGTTGGTTGGGGATAATCCACTGGTTGTTGTTGTGGGGGTTGGATAAATCCATTAGGTATCGACATCATGCCAGGATAAGACCAAGCCATCGGAAATATCGGATTCTGTGGTGCTTGGATCGATATTGTGGCCGGTGGGAGGTATTCTTTCCCAAAAATTATTGATTGCGGTGCCTCTTTGTTCTCTCCCATTGATTGAAGTAGAAGGTCATGTCGAAAGAGAATTTTGTGCGTTATCATCCACGTCAGTTTGCCTATTAAAACAAGATAAGGTCACACAGTACGAAATCAATTTATCAGTTGATTGAAAGGAAAACTAGTTACCAAGATGGTCCTGAGTGAGGAAGAGGATGGCTCGCGAGCCTCTACCCCTGACAGTGACAGCAAAGTTGACAGCATTGACAAGGGTGAGGAGAGAGGGGTACCCATAGGCCTCAGGACACAAAGGGACCCCAAAATGCCGCCGATACATCTGTTCGAGGAGGTTGAACATCAGACGACCTCTCGTTCGCATCAGGAGAAATCGCAGTTGTCGAGCCAAGAGGATGAGTGGGCAGAGATGAACCATCCGTGAATTGGAGCTTGCAAAGTTCGTTTCTCCCGCGTTAACCTCATTGGTTGGCTGGTCCTGACCTTGAACATTGTAGTCTCTCAATGAGATGAAGGGGCTCATTTCTTCATTAACCAATCTGAGGTCAACCTCCTCATTGAAGTTCAATCGATAGTGTATCTTGAACTCGTCTTCCGGAACCGAACCAAAGGGGGAGTTGAAGAGGATTTGGAGACACCGGTAGGCGGATTGTTTGGTCTTGAAGTTGTCCAACAGACAGAGGTACGCTTCTCCTTCAGCTGGCGTCTCATTTTCACCACCAGTAGCATCTTCTCTGCCGTCGTCAGGGTCCTTGTTTGCTGATTCCTGTCGTTTGGACGACTCCTGCTGTTGATGGAGCAGGAGGACTTCAGGTAATGAAGAGAACATGGCCTCCAGTGTCTCGAAACCGTAGTCCTGGGGCAGAAGAATTTGTTGGTACTGCGTGAGGAAGGCGTTGACGACGTCGTTTAGCGACATCCGGTGGGGGATCTGGCATTCAAGCAGTTCGAGGAGCATTTGTCGGACGAGGGATAGGCGTAGATGCGGTGTTAGGATTATGTAACGTTCTCCATTTTCTTCCTGAACCTAAAACGGCAGTCGGAGAGCCATTAGACACATCACGAAGTCTTTATCGATCAACTCTGGCTAGACTGACAGTCTAAGAGAATCTTCCCTTATCTCAAAAGCTGAAAGCTATGGTTGCCTTTTTTGTGATTCGTACCTCAACAACATGAGGAATAGCTTCAAGGAGCTCGATGAATTTCGTGAACCCATACTCCGCGACGCGGCACTGTCGATTGAAGGTGTGATGGTAGGCCGGGATGAATTTGGTGAAGGCACAGCGGAAACGCTGAGCTGTCGCGAGCATTTCCAGGGCTTCCAGAGCGAAGAGCTGCGTTCTGGCGCTCTGTTCTGCAGTCTGGACGCGTTTAGGCACCACCACGTACTCACGCCGGTCATCTGTCTCGGTTTCTGTCTCACCCGGTGGTGGGAGCGTCTCGAGGACCAGTTTGCTCTCTGGAAGGTCGTTGAGGAGGTCGTGGAGAGTGCAGACACCGTAGTTGGAGGAGTCGAAGGGCTAAAATCGTGAGGTGGCGGTGGAACAACGATCGATTTTTTCCAATTAACCTTGATCTCTAATCGCTAAGCACTCACCTTCTGAAAGACCCTCTCATAGATCTGAGGTATCTCCTCCACCGGCAGAGCCTTCTTCTGCTCACTCTTGAGCATCCTCAGGAGGTCGTGTGTGAACCGACGCACCTGGATGGCGTGGGTGAGCATCACGATCCTTCGCTGACCCTCTCCCACCAAATGGACGACTCCACGCAATGCTGCTAGGAGGTCCTGCAGTCGAGCGAAGCCGTAATCGGCGACACGACACTGGCGCCCGAAATGCGCGTGGTAGGAGGGCACAAAACGCGAGAGAGGCAGACCACCCCCGCCAGACTGTTTGACCAACTCAACCACCTCTCGACGAAATTGGCGGAGAGACTCACTAACTACTAATAGGTTGTTAGTAGCATCGCCGCTGACTAGGTCTCCGAAAGCTGGTGGGGCAGTGGACTCGGTATCTGGGGCATTTGTGGTACCTTTCAGGGGAGAAAACAGCTTTTTTGTGACTCGGATAAAAATAACAGAAAATCTCACAATTCGAGTCCGAATTACGCCTTTTTAAAATGGATGAAAGTTTAATAATATCCGGTAATGTCTAAATGGAGTAGATCTTTATATCTAATTGAACGTTGTCCTACAGATTTGCTTGAGTACCCAGGAATCATTAGAGGTACATAATAAGATATTAGTTTAATAAAGTTAATTTTTATTCCCAAAGTTTGAATGCCATTATGTGGATGCTACTGAAAAGCCATTAGTAGCAATTTTTCATAAACCCACCATCTGGCTGATTAGTTTGTGCCAATGAGACCACTCGAAAACCATTGGATGTCGTTTGAATGCTCACATCGGGAACACACGTGATTAGATGCTCCAGAGGCACGAAAACCTCTTTAGACTCTCCTTCCTGCTTCTTCGCTTCGCTTTCCTTCTTCAAGAGTCCGAATGTGGCCTCATAACAGTGCGTGAAGCTCATTACTGAGATTAGGTTTCCGTGGTCCTTGAGGAGTTGCAGAACGTTTGGACGTAAGTCAGCAAGAGTCATGCAGACGGAGGGGATATTCTGTTGGCTGGCCATTCGCAGACTTTCTCTAGGATCCTTCGGTTGGTGTTTGGGACATATGGGATCGTCCATTTTCGGGAGAGACTTATAAAACATAAACCTCATCAATTTTAGACTTTTAACCCTTTATTTTATTAATGTATATAGAGTTTCTTTCTTAGTCAAAATTCATAAACTGATAGCTTTATTGCTTGTAATAAATAGCACTTTGTTTTGATGTGATAAGTTGCAGTCTTAAATTTGACCAGGCCTATTAAACCGTTCCGAAATGAACTTGTTTGCATCAAACTGATGCTTTTTAATTTATTAACAATAAAAAACTGTTTTATTTCAGAAACCTACACACAATTATCCTAAATTTTCTATAATTTTTTGACAAATTAACAGAATAATTGGTTTGATTTTCAATAAAATATTTACAAAGGTAACTCAACAAATATCTCAAAGACTACAGTGTAAGTTAGTTTATCACGAAGCTACTTTTAGGCATATCTATGTAATTTACAACTAAATGAATTAATAGCGTAAATATATGCTTAATACTTTGTTTACTACATGATTATAGGTCTAAATATTCGGAGATATTACCAGAGATTTGTTAATATATATAAAATTGTCATCCTACACCTTCACTGAGCAGAGGTGGATTCACTTGTTAAGTAGAATAAAAAAACAAAACTTATTCTACCTATCACATACAGCATTTTGAGTTCTCGCCGTGGTAACGAAGTTCTTTCTCTCATCTCTTCGTCTTTGGAATTGTGGGAAATTGTCCAACTGACTTTTCATTGGGTACCACCTTTGGCCATGGGAATAGCGCTGATTTGCTGAGGGATTGGTGGAGAAATGCTTCTGGTTGTATCTGTCGCCCTGTTCTGTAGAGTTTGAATAGGTAACACGGATACGACGATATCCGATTTTGCGACGATTCAGCTGAGCAACTGCTTGTTGAGCATCTTCGATTGAGGCCAATTTTACGAGGGCATATAGACCGGAGTCCTGCTGACGACAGATTTGCACTTGAAAGGAATTCTTGGCAATGGATTTGAAGTGAACAATCAGAATCCGACGCCATTCTTGAAGGGACACGGTTGGTTCTAAGTTGGTTACAATTAGTTGAACACTGTTTGATATTCTGGCACTGTTTTGCGGATTCGTAAAAGCATTGGAAGATGGTGTGGTTTTTGGGATCATATGCATGCAAAAAATACTTGTTTATTTTTGTAGATGAAAATTTTTGATAAATGCCATACGATTACGCGATGGCAATCGATATCAATTTTTTGTTGTGTATTCGTTTATCTGCAATTTAAATAAAACATTGCTTTCATTTATAAATGACATCACAAATAATATGGAATCACCTCTCATTTAGTTGTTAAAGAGGAAAAGCACATGCTTGAAATTCGTTTATGAATGAAGTTTAGTTATAAATACTTTAGTAGAACAAAATATTGGAACGTGCATCCAACAGTAGATGACAAACATACTGATTAAGAATTTTACCCTAATGTTTGTGGTTTATTTGCGCTGATTTTAACTTTTCCAATCAGCACGATAAATAGTAACTAAGGTGAATTCACCTTTGAGTAGTACTTGATTTATGCACGCGGCCTTCACTATCTAAAACCAAGTAAACCAATAATTTAATTCAGCACTCTATGCCCTTTATTTTTGTTAATTTTGAATAATTTAATTTATTAATGGCAATTGGCAAAATTCGCAATTCGAATCATCTACTAACAACTGGATGTCGATGGAGAAAACCTTATTTCACTCATTTGACTTAATTGGGCTAGTTGTTATAAAACAATGTGCAAAGAGTTAAACAAATTAAAACTAATAAATTTGATATTTCTACATTTTTCATTAAGTTTCAAATTTCACTGCCTTCTTAGGTTTCACTGAATACCAGCGCTCCTACCAAGCGCATTGCATTAATTGTACACATAAAACAACAGTTTGTAATATAATTCAACAATTTAAACAATTTATTTATGGCTCGATATCCGGTAACTATAACCTCTGACTGAGTAATGATAAACCAGAAAATGCACGTTGGCGTTCATACACCCCATTGCTCTCCATCTATAGTCTTAAACGACACTCTGGCTGATTCTCCACCAATCCTCCCCAGTCGACGACGAGGCTTGTCTTTGGTTGCTATTCAAATGCGCCCACGGCGACGCATTCAGATTCTGAGTGGCCGGCGTGGGGTAGGGTAGATCCGCACCACTTCCACCGGCTGTGGATGAGTCACCATCATCGTTGGAGGCACAGGAAGAGGAGGAGAGAAGAGGTTCGTTGGAGCCCGTGACAGGGACAGTTAAGAGGTACTGCGACTGCACAGGAGCAGGTTCCAGAGCCTCCTGTTGGTCCGTGGACTGCTCGACATGATCTGGTGAGATTTGGCTGCCAGTGGCTGCGCAGGAAGGGAGCATTGGCTGATGGATGACTGGGGAGTTGGGCTTGGTGCGTGTGGAGGGTGTCATACAGCGCATCGCAAACTTGAGCTCCTTCCACATCTCCGAGAACAGAGCTCCCTGGGGTGAGAAGACGAGATTAATAGAGTTTGGTAACACTTGTAGTGGTCTGGTTTACTCCTATGTTGACCTGAAACACCCCCAGTTATTGATCTGATTCAGCTAGTGGTGATTTAATTATACGTACCTAAGAATAGTGATATGAAGCAAATGTGGCATAGATAATAGCCTATAAAGAGCATTTCCTATTATAATCAGTTTTAGTTGCAAAATCAAAAATGTTTTCAATTTTCGGTAAAATCTTTCATTTTTTAATGTCATTTTAAATTATTTACTATAATCTCTGTTAATCGTGGGTAAACGTAGCAAAAACAACCATAATAAACTAAATTCTTCACATAAAAATAACAAATGGTTTTTTAATTGTCACAGTACGATTTTGTAATTAAATGAGCACAGATATTTCGTTGCTTCGAATGTTGATAAACTATGCCACGGTTTTGGTGTGCCAAGACAATGGCAATAGGCGTAATTATGAATTAATGTATGTGAATAATGCAAATAAAATGCACTAAATGTCAAAGATATGTTATGAATATTTATTAAGGATTCTATTAATGATCGGCTGGATATTCGGGCTTTCACAAATTATCCATTAAACGTTTCTGGAATCAGTAAAAAAAGCGTAGGTATAAAAATACCATCAAAATATTTTAAATAATTATATTTTGATTTATATAAATTAAATTGGGCTTTGGTTTTCCATTTAATTTAAGTGAAGAACATTTCAAAATATCGTCTCCTCGTGAACTGTCTACTCCTCTATCGTTATTAATAAAAAAGTATCACAATAAAATCATGGAAACACAAAACGTAGATTACTCTTCAAATCTCACTCGTACAAGATATCACAGAGATTGCACTCGACATTTTGCCTGTCGAAAATGCGGGCATTTTTGTCCAAAACTAACCTGCGACTTCATACAGGCTTTGTTGTGCACACAGAACTCAATGACCGAGACTATGAACGCCCAGAAGAAACCGATGATGAGTAGAACGAAGACACCACCGACTTGCTCAATCCCCAGGGGTTTTGCTTCCTTGCTGCTGTCTTTACCGGTGGCACACGGCTCGGAAATATTGAACTCCGTCCACCATTTTCGCTTCAGTTGATCCAGTGTCTGTGCCTTCTGGAGCTTTAGGATCGACTCGGAGATTGGGTCTCGGTATGGTGATCCTGCAAGATAAGAAATTGGCAGAATTCCGCCATATCTCCATCCCATAAGTTATGTCCGAATTTTGATCAAATAAAACGAGTGGACCAAATAGTTAATTTAAAAAAATATAAACAAAACCTTGGGATGAACTTACAGTATTTAAAAACTAACCTTGTTGTAGGCCAATGCCATATCCTTTAGAGTCAAGCAGACGTCCAATCTGCATGAGTCGACAATCGCGTTTGTTGTAGAACTCATTCCAGGAGGACTCAAGCACAAAGACGTAGTCACCCTTGAGAACCCTCTCAATGCCCTCCTCAGTGTTCTGGACAAAGACGTCGTTCTTCGACATGAATTCCCACATTCGCTGGAACACCGGAATCCTCGAGTACTGAATAACAAAAGATTAAATATAAACTACTGATGTGAATTTAGTAGTATTAATTAACACCGCTGACAAACCTTGAAGAAATCGTGGCTTGAACCGGATTGGAGGGTTCCGTACTTAATTTTGGTTTGTGCCACTAGGTCTTCGACGCTTTCGATGGGTAATTCGGTGGTGTCAACTGTTAAAAAGGCCGCCAAGTTGGCTGTGTATGTGGAGATGACGATTAGAGCGAAGAACCACCAAATACCGGTGAGTAGACGAGTGGATATTGTGTGGGGAGCCATTTCAGTACCTTAAACAATTAAAAAACGCTTTTATCGATCGATAAATATTTAAAACAAGTATATCATTGCTGGTTATGGTTATTGGACCATTAATTTGCGTTGTATGGTGTTTTTATAAAATCTTCCTTTAAGTTGAAAAAACCGTTTTTTTTCTAACACGCAAAACTTTCATTAATAATGAAAATTTTTCATTTGTTGACGTTCTCCAGGCTAGTTGCTCCACGAGAAGCAAGCTGACTCAACCGAACTTTCACTTTGCAGTTCCTAAATTTTTTGTGAATTAAAATATGCAAGCCTAATAGTGATTCAACTAAAAATGTTAATGTTTTTTTCACGATTTAATGTAGATTATAAATTAAATAAAGTAAACATGAATAATTTGCAGAATTTGGAGGTTTTAATTAGCATGTAATACAAACGTTAAAATATTTGTAAATGTAAGCTTGATTTAATAATTAAGTCATTTTGTGAACTGATAATAATAAAATTCAAAGCTATTAATTTATTGAAGTTTATTTTTAATGTATATTACAATGTTGCAGGCAAAAATAAAAGAAGATTCCCAATTAAAAAATTCAAATTTTTCATAAAAGTGAAGAATTTTGGATGTTTAAAAATGATTAGGAGACTGCAGTTTTAATTGGCACTTTAATTAGCACAGGATCAATCGAAATTTATTGTTGAGCTTTGGAACTCAAAAAATATTTATAAATATCAGCATAAATTATTAAATAGCTCAAATAACTTTCCATTTAGATACTACGAAAAATTTCCTTTTGTGAATTTTGAAACACAGCTGGCAATTTTACTTGAATGGGATTTGAAAATAACTGAATGCAAATAATCGGCCGTTCATTTTCACAGCCGTAAAACGACTTTGATAAACAAGAGTAATATGGTAAATCTTTTAAAAGGTTACAAAGTTAATTTAAAAAATACATTTCCCGATAAAATATGATAATGTTACTGGAGGGATTTTGTAAATCACTAGATACTTCGATTATTAGTATAGATATCCTATTTCTTCAATTTTTTGAGCAAAAAATCAAAGCAATCATCTTATTATATCATGTAATTCATTCAAACAAAACCAGCTAAGATTTGGCTTTGCAAATCTGGAGCTCATTTCTCATAGCATAGATATGAAGAAGCACTTTGTTTCGCTTTAGCAAATCCGAATTCAAAAAATCATAAGTTGTTATATTTTGAGATTTATAAAAATTATTTAGCCTTATAAAAGGATGGAAATAACATGAATTAAATATGACTAAATGTATTTTTTTCAAACAAATGAAGTAAACTACAAAAATACATCATTTGTAAAGAAAACTATAATGCATTTAAGTCCAATGAACCAAAATTTAATCCTATGACTCCGCGATTAACAAAATAATTTTTAATTAACGAATAAAAGAATAATTAATTGTCACAATAGTAACAGTTAAAATACCTTAATTCAGCCAATTTTGCCTTTCGCAAGTTTTAGCGAACTTTTTCATAGGCGCGAAGATTGAAATATTTTCGATCTCACCCACAGTTAGCTTACATTTAGTATTTGATGACTGGTTTTCTGTACACGAGATTAGGTTAAATATTAAATATAAAACCCGTCTTCTTTGATGAGAAGCTTGAGAGTCAAGTTGATTAGGCCTTTTTTAGTCAATCATATATCGATTTCAATAAAATCCTTGGAGTTCTCGAAAAAGCACTAGTGACCTTGTCAAACTAACAAACTGATCGATTTCTGAATCACTCTTTCCGGGGACTCAAGAGTTTTCTTAGCAATTTATTCAATTTACCATTGAACTCCGTTCTGTGACCGCGATATCCTACCACTACTACTACTACTACTATACTACTTAAAACGATACTTACCTTGGTTGAGGAGGGGTGTGATGAAGAACCAGAAGCTGCTGAGGACAGTGAATTGATTTTCCTTCTCCTCCGAAAACGCTTCACAGGGATGCGGGTTCTGCCACTCGTAGGGGCTAAGTCGAGCCACCAAGAATAACCCAACCGAGACCACGATGTACGTCGTGATGACGTAGGCCCAGACCTACAATAAAAACATCGATCGAGGTTATCGATTCTCCCCTCTGGGTAAGCCCACACTTTAAAAATCAGTAAACCGAGTCAGTAACCTCTAAGAGGGATTTATTGATCGAACGTATTTTGATTGGTTCTCCAGATGCAAAAGTAAGTGGCAAATTAATAAATCATTTTTTACAAAAATAGCAATTATAGAAATGGCAAAAATTGTTTAAGCATTGGAATGATAATAAATCATGCATGTTTAATGGTTAGAGACCACACACGAGCGAAGTTTCTCACTTTAAATTAATAAATTTCAGTAATTTGTTAATGAAATCGGTTAATTGGATAGATAGATGAGTGTTTTAACAATCGATATTTTAACTAAGTTGTTGGGTCTGGGCTACTTTTGTGTTAAAATATAATTTAAATATTAAAATTTAAAAAAACATCATTGCTTTGAAGGTCACAAGGGGAGAATGGAAGTGTTACAGCACATGAATGCCTCTTGTCAATGGAAAAACCCCCATTTTTAAAGTACTGAAGCTTAAAATGATTGGTGAGTGGAAACTGAGGTAAAATCGAGTTATCGCTGATAGGAAGATTCATTTTAGGAGTATTCACAAGGGACTAATGCAATTTGCAGAGTCGACAGGCAATCATTCTTTCGGCAAATTGGGGAAATGATACAGATAGGTGGAGAATCTTATCTTCCACTTCGAAAGTAACTTTATAATTTATCTGGTGCATATCGTTCGAGATTCAAATACGCAAATCGATATTTTATGCTTACGACCTGTTAGCCAATCAAGGCTCAAAGGACAAAATATTTGTAATGACACTTACAACTGCACAATTAATTCTAGAAATGAATGAAATACTGTTATTTCCACCATGGTTTCTTAAAATTTGGTGATTCATAGAAAGTTTTAAATTCTGGTACTACGATAGAAGCATTTGTTATTGATTCACAACAAGAAATGCAAAAAAATTTCAGCAAGTGACGGACATTCTCAGTTTCGACGATGTTTTCGTCATCTTTAAAGTGGCGGTCTGTTCAATTATCGAATTGCCGGATTCACGTGATTAATATTTCTGGGCCTACATTTGAGCCAATTCCAACTGCTAAACCTAATTTTCATCTCCAAGGAAAGAGCTCTGATTTATATTGAAAAATCCCGCCAACGCTATGATCTCATTCATTAAAACAAAATGCTGGCGTGAGTTGTCATTCAAGTCAACTGGCTACTCATGTCTCCAGTTCTCATATTTGTAAAGACAAAAATTTAAAACAAAAATGTCAAAAATAATAAAAAAGACATTAAAATATATCAAAATTCGACTGTCTATGACATGTTAAAGGGTTATGAAGCCAAAATATAAAGTATTTCCACTGTTTTGTCCAATTCCACAAAGTTTATTAATGAATATCCTCTAAACGGTTGCTGATGACATACAGTGGGTGAGAGAGGTTGAAGGAAAGAGAAGATGGACGGTTTCTGCGTCTTCGGTCGCATGAAGAGCAGACTCCCTCCCAAGGTCATAAAGGGTGTGCTGAAGTCCAAAACCTGTTCGCGTTCATACGTGATTGTCAAAGCTGCCACTGCCATATCTGCCTCCTATCAATTTGCATTTCGATTGATTTAAACAAGGCGTAAAGGATGACCTTGTAAGACAAGGCGGGAGGTGAAACTTACACCTCTGTGAACAACACCGACTATGCCATTATAGTAGACTTCGCCAGACTCATTGACATGTCTGGATCCGTAGTGATCCATAGTGATCTCGATCGTGTAGTTGAAACCCACATCCTGGGAGATGAGATTCAGCAGATCTACGCAGTAACCGTCCCAGGCGTCGGGAGTTTTCAGCGGCTTTCCATAGGCGTCGAATTTCTTCGGGATGACAAATGGCGTATCCTGAGTAATAAGGAATCTCACCGTAATAGTATTTATTAATTTTTTACCAAGTCATGCCATAAGTTCTGTCCAAACGCAATTTTTGAATTAAACGCGATTTAAAGGAGTATTTTATAAAGAATAAAGATAATAAATATTATCTATTTGTTTAAATGCAGCTGAAATAAACAGATTTTAATTTACACGACATAGTAACATTTGATTAAGTAACTGAACTATGGCAAATTCAAGGATATTTTATGCTTAAACTGGAATGACATTACCATGACAGTAGTAACCCTCAAAGTTACTGTTGTAAGTGGCTTCTTCGATATCTTCTTCTTCTTGATTGGATGGGTGATTTGGAGATGCTCCCGCGGTGTCCAGTAACCTATCTGGATCGATTCGAAATCACCAAAAACTTGGAAGGTTTTCCCGATTGAACTAACCTCTAACAACTAACCTCTTGCAGACCGGAATCCTGAAGGCTCAAAATGCTCATGTTGAAGTTGGATCGATAACCCTGACGATCGAACAAGATTTGACCGGTTATAGAGGGCATTTTCGTCGCGTTTAGCTGAAAAAAATATGGAACAGAAATTAATTTCATCCAAATAGAGAAAAAATGCATTTAAATTGAAATATTTGCATGACTTATTGATTGACACCACAATCATCATCATTAGTGCCATCGACGGTAAGGAATTAAATCCCTTGGATAAAGAATGGTTCAAAAAATGAGCTTCAATTAATTATTTGAGATGGTTTCCCAAGATCAGTCTGGTTAATTATCGATTTTTTTAGTTGATCAATCAATACAGATCTCCGGGCTTTTTCAATGCAGTTTTCGAGCTAAAAATTTAATTTTTGAAGCAAAAGGTGGAGAAACAACGATTTAGCAGATTGCCGCTCGAAAAAAGCTGAAGGGCCTCGATTTACGAAGACAATTAAGTGCGCAGTTGCTGGAGTTAGCGTGTTATCTCATGCCAACGCGAAATGACCACGTTAGCATAAAATAAAACTGGCCTCGTGATGCCACTGCAAAAACCACTTTTGTACTGACGTGAGGCTACCTTTTTAAACAAAATAATCGGTTGAAGGCACAAAATGATTGATTTTTTAACAAAAATATTCTCGCAAATATAAATTTTATGGTCGAATCGTTTAATAATGCCAATAAATGTCTACTAAAGTGCTTCTAGTGCATGATTTAGTTACATTGTTGGCAAAAAGACATTTAAACGATATCGAGAATCGATTGTAACAGAAAATCGATTTTCTTTCACACAATGCATGTGTCAGTGCTAGAGCAACCAATCAAAAACGCTTATTCGGGAATTTAAGATATCTTGGTGTTTCCGACGTGAATATCGATTTTTTCTTACGGATTTGGCCTCCTGGATGAGGCGTTCCCCATCGGGCCAGACGGCTGGAGTCTGACTGTCACAAGTCAACGAACCCGGCTGAACGGAGATGGTGTCTTTGTGCTTCATGAGAGTTAAACCGAAGAGCAGAATTGCGTCGTAGATCAAAGCTGATGAGGACTAGAATTTTACAAATAACATTTAAACAAATATTCACCATATTCGTGCTGATGCTGATGACCCATCATTTTCGGATATCAACTAGTAGCAGATCAAACCTCGTAGTCAAAAATCTGTCAACACGCAAGAAATTTGAATACGTTGAATTCTTAGACATCTTTTTACTTTATTTTATATTCCACTTATTTCTGTTTCATTTTTTTTTCATTGGTGAATCGGTCCCTAAATCCTTTTTAGCAGGATTTTGTCATCAAACTCACCGTGAGATAAGGCAGAATGTCTGAGTAGCGTTGGGCACGCTCAATTTTATTGATAGTTGAGCGCAGACTCTCCACAAACGGACCCCGCGAGTAGGTCTCGTGAGGACCGACGTTCGGCACGATGGAGAATGTTGAGATACTCGCGCCGTAGGAGACTTTGAAGGCACTCAGGTCGAGAAGGTGGGTATCCTGGGCGAAATTTGTTTAAATAGGATGCTTGAAATCGATTGTTTAGTCTGTGAACACCTCTTGGACTAAATTCTTAGACCCTGATCTAATTGGCTCAGGTTGTTTACCGACCAAGTCTTGGCACGCCTCCAGATCATCTTAACCCTAATATTAAAGCTACCAGTCACTTATATTTCTGTGGGAAATTGTTCTCGTTCAGACAGAACCACAAACACCTAAGAGCAGACAACAAATCGATCGCCTTAACATAGATAAACTCATTAGCCAATAGGAAACGACCTAGGTCTCTGCCAATTAGCCAATGACTGTCAAGCACATCGAACCAATGAGATTTAACTTCATTGAAATGGCGACTTTTTAGAAATTTATAAAATGAAAAGTAGAGCAAGATTGTAACTCCAACTCACCCAATCCGTGAAGACAAAGTTGTACTGTTCTCCTGTCATGTTGTGCACGTATGCCTTAAAGGTGAAGCACAAAATTAAGTCAACATTTTTTATAAAAATGAAACAATATTAAATATTGCGATAAATTTTTAAGTTTCAAGGTATTACTTATAGATATGCATGTCTTTAGAGGTGTCCTTAAATCTGTACTAGTTCTTTATCAATTCTGTACCTAAAATAGGAATCTTTCAGCATAAAACTTTTTTCTTATTTAAACCAGGTCATGAAACTAAATTGGCGCTTACCAGGACCAGAAAATCCTTGGCATACCAATAGGGCACATCGAGAATGTAGTTGCGGACGTCCATGGTAGCTAATTCGGAGACAATTCCCTTCCACTTGGTTCTATCAGGACCTAGGGTGCGAATCACCAGGCTGCCCTCGAAGTTGTTTAGCCAGGCTGTATGCTTCACGATAACTGGTGGCGGAAGTTTAAAAAAATCGATAAATTTAAGTTTGGTACTGTTTACATGAAAAAATCGATAACTCCCTTGTATTTAAAGATATTCTTACTAAAAATAGTCCGCTTTCATTGAAAAAATATTTTAAAAATCGTCTATCTATTTTTATATCTCATGAGAAATAATTAAATTACAGTTAAAACGAAGAACGTGAAATTTTCCAATCAAACTGTCTCGTTTCACAGATAATATTCAAGCCATTTTATATTGCGCTAGGATAAATCTCTGGCGAGTGTTAAACACGCAGTAAAACAGACGTCTTAGCAGGCGCCAAGGTTTTAAAGGAGTTTGCTATTCGGTGCTGCTGTCGTCAAACATCTGTCAGCCGATTTAAACACGAACTGAGAAACTGAGCGAAGCAGAAGAGTTTTCGCTTGGAAAAAATTATTATTCAACCTACCTCAGAAAAGTATCACATCATGCACGTTGCAATGGATCATTAATGTGCCAAGCAGGCATTATTTTTCAAGTCCAAATGGAAAGTTGCGTCCAATTTAAAAAAGGATTTTAATTTAAACGATGAATTTTCAGACAGAGTTTTGCACCCAATTTATCCGAATGTGTTGCCTGTTGAAAAGACCAAATTCATTTTGAAACCCATTCTGTAAAAAATTATCTAAGCGCACTCAACTTTGAAAAAATTGAAAACACTTTTACTTAAAAATAAAGTATATTATGTTTACTTTCGACATGAACGAAATTAAAAGATATTTAACATTTTACCGTGTTTTTATGAAACGATATAATAAATTCATATATTATATATTTACACTACTATTTATCAACCTTCTTCAAAAGTAACCGACAGAATTCAATTTTTTTCGATTCAATTAATTAATAGTGTTCTATATAAACATAGGTAGAATAATGTTTTATGAAAGATGGATAATTGAAAATATTACATTTAGTATCGTACGTTAGTTATTCAAGAAAACAATGTCTTATTAAATAATTTAAACACTTGATAAATTTGATACTCAAGAATTTTCTTTTAATAAGAAAGAAGTGAATGTTAAAATTTTCTTGCTTTTCACAAGTAAATTAATTTGAAATAGAATGTAAGTTTCAATGCAAGTCTTTAAGCAGCAAAAATGTCCGATGTGAAATGAATGTTTGAAAATTTTATTAGCATTTTTGGGCATCAGGGGTTAAAAGTTAAAAATATCCCTTATAAAAAAATAAATCCGAAAATTTTGTTTGGTCTCAATTATCATAATTGGAATTTAATAAGCAAAAACATGTGTTCTAAAATATTTACAGTACTGCATTAGCAGTTTAGCAGTGATTATCCTTACTTCAATACTGCTAAAATAAGGAACTCGAAAGTTGTCTTTTAATCAACTACAAAATTAGATAAATACGAAAATATTAAGTTTCTCATAAGAAAGTTTAGAAAGTGTTAAGGTAAATTTAAAATTAAAGTCATCAGGCGTCACTGAACCGATTTAGTATTGACCAAATATATACATGACTCTGATTTGCAATAATCGAAATCTCAATTTTCGAAGAAAACTTTTAAGTTATTTTTCTATAGGAGCATTTAAAAACCTATATAAATTAAGGATTTTGAAAAAGTATAGTTTAGACCAAATTATTTTATGTAATTTTGAAGGGCAATGTTGGCTAATTAATGCTGCATTAGACTAGTATTAACAGCGAAGACTGATTTGTACACTTGAAACAAACTGCTCTTAATTTATTTAAATTTAATACGTTATTAAATAATAAAATTAGTAAACATTGAATAAATTGTATTGAAAATAAATATTTGATAAATTTATTGTGTAGTTTTGGTTATTTGATAGAATTATCTTAAAATGCATGCCTTTTTTATAGCTTTGGTTTTAGCTTCGAAGAATTTTATGCCCAATTCAACACACATTATCTCTAATTTGAAACTGTTTCAATAAAATATTGGACAGTTACTTTCTGGAATGTCAAATATAAACGCATTGGTTCTCGATGATAAGTTAAGTACGCTAGAACCAGAAAATATATATCCTAGTACCGAGTCGATGTACGTTTATGAGGATCACACAGACTGATCACTTTTACAACCAACACAACCGCCACCGCAGCCAAAGCGCTCATCAGATAAAATTTTGGGCTCGTGCGCATTTCATGGGCCGAATTGGAGGGAAAGGCATGAGAACACCCCTCAAATAAAGTCAAACAAGCTCCAGTAGTAAGAATTACGCGTGTTTGAAATTTCAGTTTAAACAAAAGGGGAATTGAACCAGAGATTCGCTACTGTTGGGGATAAGCCACGATTAATAAATACAGAGGTTGGACATTTAGGCATTATAATGGTTTGTGTTTAGTAAATTTGTTTTTTTAAACGTATTTGAAAATTAGTATTAACTTTATAAAAGATGGCGGACCTCTCGGACTTTCAGAGAGACCAAGTTGTTGATGCTCGTAACAGAAACTGCCCCTGAATTCTGCTTGGAGTTTCAGGACACAACAAAGTCAAGAACTTACTGCCATAATCGGCAAGGATGAGGACAGCATGAGTCCACTTTGAGTAGCCTGAGAGGAACTCGAAGATGGCCTTTCCGAAGGCATCGTGAGCTGGATGCACATTGAGGGCGAATCTGCCGTTGGAACGATCCGTGTCCCATTGCGTTTCGATGAGGGGAATCTGGAACTGGCGAGCCACCATTCGCACTGACTGCCGAATCAAAGGGTCGGGTGGAGAGACAAGAGCCACCACCCCAGCCTTCACCAGCTCACAGACTGGAAGAGAAGGGAGTAGAGTTGAAATAAGGGGAGATTTGGGCCACTTCTCAATGAACAGTGTTATTGAAATCTTCAAAAGGAATCTGGAGACTTCTAGACCCGTTCTGTGAAACCTTCAGATCATTTTAACCCATAGATGAACTACTATAGGAAAGGGTTGGGATTCCTGAATAAAAATTCCCCTTCCTACCATCATTGGAAGCTGTGAGAAACTTTTCCTTGGGGATCCAGAGAACAGCCGGCTTAAGAAGCTGTTGACCGCGGTTGTCATCTTTGGCGTAGAGCATGTTGACTGCTTGGATGCCGCTGAGCATGGCATGCTCTGTCCCGTGATCCATGGAGTCGAGCACGGCACCTGAGTAAATCAGTAAATCGATTTTCTTACTACAATCTCTGTACTGTAAAATTAGGTGCTTAGGTAGTCTCACTTTTGATCATTTAAACAAAAGATAGTTATAAAAATTGATTGTAACTTGGAAAAATGTAGCAAAAATGTTTGAAAAATAAAATCACGATTTGAAAATGGAAATGATTTTGACAACAATATCCATTATTTCTCTAGTGGATAAAGCGTTTAAGAAATACTAGTCATACTACAATCTTCCGTCTGTTGGATTGCTAAAATTTGTAAAATTTTTGACAGATTGGACATATTTTAAATAATATTAATATTTGGTTTAATTGTTATCATAAAACTATTACGTTTTTTACAAATATGAAAATATTAGTTATCAGTCTGTGAAATATAAGTAGAAATAAAGTAATGCTTTGATATCAATATCAAAATCTGCATTTATAGTGTATTTCAGACGTCAGGTGCCGTTGAGAGTAAGTAATGATCAAAGGAGACTTTTCAAGTAGTATCTTATTTATTTTTCAAGAATTTCATAAGTTTTGAAAAAAATAATAATAACACTACCATCATAATTTTTTCAGGAACCAATGTTTGAAAAATTGGAGCATTTTAAGTGTAAAACAATTTCATTGAATCATAACGGAATTCATTTACGATTCTGACCCCCTTACTTATAATTTTTTATCATATTACCGACAAAATAATTTATTCGTTTTTTCTAAAACTGCATCAAAATCACGAGATTCTTACTAATTAAAAAACCTTTTTGAAAACTCAATTATGAGGATAATGGAGGTTTAACAATGCATTTTTGTATTTTATGTCACCAAAAGAGTTTTTGGGATGGCTGTAACACTAAATTAATCTAAAATATCCCAAATTTTAAAAATTTACGAAAATGCACTTTTCTCTGTTGAATTTTAAGAAAAAACGATAAATTAAATATCTACTTTCCCAGACACGCTCGGATGGCTGCTTTAGGCATGTTAAATATAATCAAAAATGAAATAATTAAGGCAAAACTAAACAAATTTATATTTCTTTTGCTACAAGTAGTGCAGAGAAATAATATTCAAATTGAAAATGTGACAACTAAAGTACAGATGGGTAGGACATTAGGTTCGTTTGATAGTTAAAACAAGTCAGATGAGATTTTAAACTGGATGAAATGAAGATTTCTTTAAGAATTTAAAGAAACCAACCGATTGTAAATAGTGCCGAAGTCGATCTTGGGGATCTTTCAAGAGGATGATCCGTTTCGCCTGCTGTTACTGCAGAGATTAACAGGAGGACGAAAACACCGCTCACGACCAGTTTTGGCATCTTACAAAGATGGTGATTGAATTTCTAGAAAAAACGAAAGAAGAAATACTTTTTGAAATAATCATTGAAGATAAAGATCGACACTTTTGGCATCTAAGAAAAAGGAAATGAAAACATATCATAATAGATTGACAAATTCATAATCTACTTGATGACTAAGCAATCTTTTGAGTACTACATCTTGGATATATTTATTTATATAATCACGTAGTTTGTACAATCACGGATTTGAAGATACCCCTTATTTTGAGCTGTCACTCATCTACTAAGACAGAACAATTGTGAAATATCAACCTGTTTTAGGGAATTTTGATACGTTTTTTGTTGTCTTGAAGCTGTGAAAAATCCCTCGGATATTACCATAATCCCTTGGGCTCTCTTTGCGAAGAACAAATTTATTATCCCTAATTTTCCCATAAAAATTGCAAAGCAGGAGTTGCAGAGCATCGTAGCCGCTGCTTTTGTTTAAATCTTACGGGTTAAATCTCGAGGAGTACTGAAATTGTGATTAACGCCCGAGTTTTCAGTTTAGAATTCCGTTTATCTGTTGTAAAATGCACATGATGTAAAAGATTGAGGAATAATCTCTCTATCATTCTATCGCTGCCCCAGATATCAGACTAGGGTTTCCCATTTGTTTAAACGTAGTGTGTGAACGCGTTCAAATGGTGTACAGCAAATGGTGCAAAACGCTTGTCACAACCGCTTTTTAATGCTTGAAAGTTTGGGCCATAGAAATTTTTATTATTAAATATGCTTTTTCATGAAAAAAGCCCTGATAAAAAAGGTGGTTCTGAAGATTTAATCTGTTTTTTTATGAAATTCGGGTTCTGTTCACCATTTGCAAATTGGGGTTTAAAATGTCCCTAGAAAGTGATATGAATTCATGGTGGAAATCTTCACTTTAGAAAGAAATTTTCCGTTGCGTGTGCCTGAAATTTGAGAAAAAGGATTTCGTGACACGGAGCAATTAGGATTTTTTGCTGGCTGAAACTGCACACAACCATCGGCTTGATTTATACACATCGAATTAAGCAACGCCACGCCGGGACTCTCAAATGAGGACGACACAAAATACGCCTTTTAATTGTTCCCAAATGAACACTCAAATGGGTTATCAACGATATCCAACATGAAGTACTAGAGATTTGGCGTTAATTTTTTTGCTCGAATACGTATTAAGTATTTATAAATTGTATTTCGTGCAAAAAAGAAGTGATTTATTTCAAAAAGGCAGCAAAAATTACTTTAAAATACAAATTTGCAAGTCATTCGCATGCATCTAGCACGCTGAGGAAATTATCGATTAGCTACTCGAAAGCCAACCGATCGATACTAAAACGCACCAATGAACAACCAGAGAATACAATAAACAGTTACCGGGGTAAATTCCTCGATTTTTGAGAGGAGTGGCGTGGACAAGCTCCGGAGGGGGAGTATTCAACGCTCCTGATCGCTGCCCGATCGACAAATGTGGGATTATTGGCGTGCTGGTGGCTGTGTCGAATCACCAAGCGCGTGCGGCCGTATGTGCATTCAGTGCGGTAGTACTACCTACATTGTCAGCTGGGCCGCAGCTCATTGGTTAGGAGCGGATGCTTGCGCCATTTGGGCCTATAGGCCTGCCATCTTTTGGGGTGCACAGATCATGTGCTACTTCAGTGTTTTTGGGTTATCGTAACCGTTGGACGAAAATTTCCTCTAGTGCTGTAATTATTGCTAAAGGGTTTGGATGACAAGATTGTGCGAAAATGAAGTCATAGACAACCAGATTACTGGCTCAAGTACCCGAAGATGATTTTGAAACAGGAACGCAATTTCGAAAGGATTTTTAGTAATTATAGTAAGAAATTATTATCAAACGGGACTTTCTGAAGAGAAACTAAATCTTTTATTATAGAACTATTTGCAAAATTCTGCTTTGTAACGTGAAGGTAGTAATATTATGGCTCTTAATGTGATGAAATTGTGTAATTTGAATAATTTAGCATAGAAAAGTGTCTTTTTCTTGTCTTATTTTACAAATCAAAAATTAGAATTTGATATATTTAATGATTTGATAACCTCCTTAACACTTTAAAGCGTTTTTTTATAAATTGACTTCTTAAATGTGGCACTTTCGCTAATTTCTGAATTGTTTTAAATATATGTGAAATATATATTTAAAATATATGAATTAAAAGGAACTCCTTCATTAGACTATTTCTTGAAAATAATTTACTAAGCTTTACCATTTTTACTTTATTTTTTGGGAAAATAATAATGCTTTAAAAATGACATTTTTATCAAAAAAGTCGCACTACTATTTAAATAAGTTAGCGATTCTCTTACCGTTAAAGCCAATGATAAATTGTTGTCTTTTCATTGGGAATTGTTTGCTTGATGAAGTTGAAAGTCATTTCCATGTTCAAAGGCAGTTGAGTGTTTCAGAAGTAGGGAAGCAATTAACCACGACTTAAAAACAATAAACCAATGGAGTTTCTGCGTTTGCATCAGTTCTAAAATGTTGACAAGGACTATCTCATTTGTCATTATAAAAATGTATACTCATGTACTTTCGTTAAGTCCACAATACATCGTTAGAAACGGCATTGGGTTAGCAGGTCAAACGCATAAGATGACAACGTATTCTTTTAGGAATGAGCAGAAGCATAAGCATGATCAAAAAAATTTATGGCCAGGTCTATTCCTTTTCTTCTAATAATTTCGAGTTGAATTTATAAGGAGTTTACACTTCTAAATGTAATTTACTTATTGTTAAAAGCTTTTACTGATTTTAAATCAGTAGAAAGCCTGAAAAGCTTGCGAATTTGGGCAAATTATATTGTTAAGTCTTTTAACAAATTGAAATTTGCCCAAAATTTATGCATTTTCACTTAATTAAACTTTTGATTTTGACATATTTGTATCTGATGTAAGTAATCTCAGTAGAAAAATTGTGAAAAATAATGAACAACGATACTATTTTAAATAAAGAATAATAATTTGTTTTAGCCATAGAATTTGATTTCTTCTATATTTTTCTTAATATTCAAACTAAAAGTCCATCATGTGTGGTTCATTATCAGGAATTTGTCCTGTAATTTATAATAACTGTTAGAAGTCTCATGAATATCATGGGAAATTTTTAAAAAGGGTATTCATAACCCACAGGAACATCAACTTTAAAAACGGTAATAATTGTTTGGATGTATTGAGCATTCTTATCACCAAAATGAAATAATTTAAATATAAAAATAAATTAAACTATCACCACCAAAGAGTTTTATTCAAAACATTCAATTTTTTTATAAAACGAAAATGAGATTTGTGCCTTAGCTAGCTGAAGGAAGGTCTCCTTAAAAACTTGTACTGCCTTAATTCTATAGTCTTTTAACTTAATGGAAAAGGTGATAATTCATATTTGGTCGAAAATATGTATTTTTTCGAAAAAACGGCGAACTCAAATTCTTCAAATTATAGGTTCCCTGTGGGCATTATTTTCTTTAAGATATTTCAACCAATAGAGTGTTAGCTAAGTTATCCGTCATTGGTTACCTAAAGGTTACACCCAAAAAACGGTATGAGTAAACATTCATTCACCGAAGAAGCTTGCCAAGACGAACTGCTTATAAGGTATTTTCCCAGCAATCCTTAAGTCACCATAGTTACTGTCTATTTCGCTTTGGCAGAGACTTTTAAAGAAATCTCCCTTTCAAGGGCCTAGAGAATTTGCATACTGTCAATTGCGAAGAAATGGTAACCAATACGAAACGGCCTTACGTCATATTTACGTTACAAGCAACTGCCATAGGTTAACAATGCCAGTTATTTTGGTTAGTGTGTCTAGCTGCCACGCTAGAAAAAGCTCATTTTCAAAGATTTTATTATTAAAATAGGGGGTCTCTTTGCTTTTTTGTAAAATTAGTAACTAAGTAAGCATGAAAGTATCAAAAGCAAACCAAGTTTTAAAAACAGCAGCATTACTTATATTTAAATTTAAACCAATAAACCACTTGAATTTCTGCTTCTTTGCCTAGCTAATCAACCGTCAAAATCGAACTTATTTGTCCTATTTGAATTCTCGCCAATTATCTAATACTGCGCATTGCCAAATATTTAGCTATTTTGAAGCCAAGTGATTTGCATTAATAATATGCTCCTTAGAAGCGAAAAAATTTAAATCTCTGAAATTGAAATAAAACCTTAGCTCAAAGTACCTTGCTAATGCATTGGAATCCATTATTCGGATAGGCACTTAGGCAAAGGCATTTTTCATCTACTATGAATGGTTGCTAGGTAACACTGAAATGTATACAATTTTTTCAACTAAATTCTAGACGAGCGAATACGACTTAATAACCAGAGACACGGTAAACACGTTTCCCCACATTGATCTTAGAATGCCAGGTACTTACCGAGAAGATTCAACCAAAGGAGATGTTTACATCAGACAAGACATTTACTTATTAATATATTCGGTTTACACATACACGAAGCGGACAATAAAACGACCACAACAGCGACACAAAAAATTAGTATTTGTAGTTGAATTGCAATTGGACGAGATAGCGCAATCGAATTTGCCGGACGTCGTAGACAATGAACTCATTGTACTGGAGCCAGACCTGATTACTTTCCTTCGAGTCGATCATCTTTCCACACGGCACCACAACTCCGTCATCCCTACAGAACAGTCAATCGATTAAGCGATCGATTGGTAATTCTAGCCAATAGAAGGCCTTCAACTCACAGAGTAACCCAGGTTTTGGGGTTAGGCACGCTTCGTCCAACTCCCTGGACACTGTGCTTACCCGTAGGTAGTTTATTTGCGTTGCAATCACCGTTGAATAGGGGATTTATATTACCCAAGGACACCTGGAATCCCCACAGAAAAGTGATTATTAAACCCTACTCTACCGTGGATTTTCTTCATCACCTAACGACACTGTGACTTACTTCACAGAGAGCCATGATTCCGACATTATCGTTCATGCAAGCTGAGGTGTAATTAGCGGATTTTGAGGCACAATCGGCGAAGTAGACACCCTTCCCGAACATGTAGCCGTTGTGTGGGGCTTCTGGTGGTGCAATCCTTAAACCACGGCCCAGAATGCCCATCCAATTGGGCGTTCGGCTTCCGTGCCACAGCAGGCGTCTACAAGAACACCAGGAAGTCACTAGGAGCCCGAATTTCAACTACCAGTTTAACTGCATCTAAAGATATGCTAAAATACCCCCTTCAAAAAGGCAAAATTAAAAAAAATGCCGTACCGATTTCCGTAGTCCTTGAAGGTCCCTCCCTCGACCTCCTTTGACAATTCGAAGGCCTGGAGAATCTTCAGTTCGTAGCCGTTGTGCGTGGCTCCGTGCGTCATGTCTATGTAGTCCTTGATGATCTAAGATTGTACAAAAAAACCGATGGGTTACTACACCTAGAACCCTCTAGAGTTGGCCAAAAACCGGTAGAATAGAAATCAACCTTGTACATCTTCTGGTCAGACGGTAAAGGCTTGATCTCACACTTGAGGTTCTCGTAATTCTTGTCGGCTGGATGCATATCCTGTGTCTTGCCCTCCTTCTTGATGATACTGAAAGCGGCTTCGATGTCTTCTAGGGCCTTCAACAGATCTAGTTCCGTTTTCACTTGATCAGGCGTCGAAATCAGTGGTGGCACTCGCATTCTAGGATCGTAAAACGAAGATGAAGCCAAAGCGGGTGGTCACTTCATATCGCCAGTGCGTGTTTAAACACACAATTGTCTGGAGGAATGGTTTTTTTCGTGTTCTAGCAAGTCCTAAAGAAAGCTCCAAGTGTTTCTTTGTGTTGCGGAGATAAAATCAATTGGTGAATAGACGACAGAGTTAGGACTGCATCAGTTTTGGGTAGCGGTAGACTAAAAACTCACCCAAAATCATGCGGAATACGCGTGTAGAAGGCATTGCAGGCTCTCAGCAAACGATCTTTCAGTTCCTTTTCTTGCTCCGCTGTTCCAGCGGTAGCCTTTGCTTTCCGTTTGCCCTTCGCCTTGGCTTCGACGGCAGTTTTGAGCTTTTCTAGCTCATCAATGCATTCGGAGACCTCATTAAGAGCCGCATAGCCGTTCTTGATCTGTGTCGGCGTCAACTTTCCCAAGGGCGCTCGCCGAGCGTCGAAATTCATCTCGCGCATTTGATGCTCCATCGCCTTAATGTCGGCTATCAACTCCATCAGTTTCTACCGAAAAAAAGAGGTTAACAGCTTTTAAACAACTAAAGCAGGTGCTCAAATAATTAAGATCTTCAACGTAATAAATGGATTTTCACAAAAACTTACAAGAACTTCATTAGGAAGGAGAGATTTGACCTCTTTCTTGGGTTCCTTTTTGGCGTCATTATCAGCCTCCTCTTCCTCCTCAGCTGCCTCCTCCTAAAATGACACAAAAGGATATGTTATTTGCACATGAAATGGTTTCAAAAATTGGTGTGGTTTCCTTACTCCAAAGTCCTGCTCAATGAGATCGTAGAGACCATCTTTCTTAGTGAAATTAGCTCTCAAGCTCCAATGGTTGCCGGTCTTGGCGCGGAACTTATCCTCGAAGGCCTTGATAGCCATCAGCTTGCTAGGGAAGGACTTCAGCGAGGTCTGAGCCGTTTTTCCTACACGACCCCAACGGAACCAAACGGCGTAACCACCGCCACTGTCGTTTTCAAGCACTTGACCCAGGAAGTACTTGTTGTTATTATGTTGCAAATTTGTCTACAAAAAAGCCACAAGTTGTCACAGTTTTATGGGTAATGGAAAATGAGTTACGAGATGGGTTATTTACCTGGTTGAGCATGAAGTTGTACACATTGTCAGACTCCTGCAACACATGTGCAGTATTGACTTTAATGGTACATTGGGGATCAACGGGAACTTTGCCCTTGATGATTAATTTGACATTTTTGGCTTTGTCATCAGCATCGGAGGTAGCGGCGGAGTTGCTGGAGTTGTCATCTAAGAAAATGAAATAAAAAGAAAATAAAAGTGCCTTTCTTATTTGTCTTGGCTCGCTTTGGTGGTTGAGCCTTGGTATCTGCAACGGCTGATTTCCTTTTTGCAGCTAAAAATAAAGGATAAAGGCAGATGATCAGAGAGACCGTATATAAATCAAAATTCGTGACACAATATTACTTTAGCTCTATGACATAATAAGCCAATATTTGAAACATGAACTTCATTTCAAGGATTAGTATTACTACATTAGCATTCAGCGAATGCACACTAGGACTTACGCATCTTCTAACTGAAAGACACTTCCAAGTTCCTCTTTTAAAGACTCTCTCAAGGTCACGGTAAGGACAAACAGTGCTGAATTTTTAAATTTGTAAATTAAGTTATTTTAAAAGAAAAGCTTATTAAAGCTGCATTATTTACTTTAAGTTATATTTAGTTCACTATTTTAACGTGTAAGAATTTTTGTTTCACAGTGGGTTGAATTCTTATCCTGAACACTTTTGTGGCATTAGGTCAAAGTAGACGATGTGTATATTACATTTTTGTCAATATCTCGTTTTATACTCTGTAGTTATACTCTTCGATAAATATCTCTTTATTGTGGCTATTGACTGATTGACGTAGAATGACCTTTAATGTAGGGCCATTTGACTGGAGATATGAGTAGATTTTCATTATCCTAGTGGTTTTTCGATTTTACTCGGAGGCCTGATTTACCATCAACGTTTCAATATAATCACAATTTCTGAAAATTTGGTATGGTATTTCGATGTTCGGAAGACGAGATGTCGTAGAGAAAGGCTAAAGTAATTCAATATGGCTTGAGATTCACTTGAAAAAGTAAAAAAAGAAAAGTAAAGAAACAGTTTTCATACAGATCAGGTATGAGATGTAATTTCGATTTATTTCTAGGGCCGTGAAAATTGGGTAGAATCGAGAATTTGTTCACAAAACTCTTCTTATATGGTAAATGAATGCCACTACGATAGTTTTCAGCTGCTTCAATCTTAATTGGTTAAAGCGTCTTATTGGTCGTTAACCTAAGAGTGCTCCAATTATTGGTCATAGTGACAATCATTCATTCACCTAACAACACGCAATTGGCACAAATGTAAAAGTGAACAAAAAGGTCATTAATCATCATAACTGCAGTGCGACAATGAGCTTTTTGCTTCCACAGATTTCGACCACGTTTTCCTTATAAACCCCCAGAAGATTAAATCGAAAAGGCCGAAAAAATGTGGAATAACGAGGGTTTATTTTCTCAGTGTGTGTTGATTGGTCGTATAGGAAATCGATCGTGGGCCGGCCATGATTGGTAGATGAAACAGTAGAGTCGATATGTGATTAGCCAATCGAGTTCGTATTTTCGTATATAAGCCGTAATGTTGGCTAAGAGCTTTTTTCCAATACATATAATAAACGTTTTTAAAATACCTCAACAAAATTACTAAAATCTACACTTTATATTCATTCCCGCGGAAACACTTTAAAGTAAATTTAAAGTTGACTTATTTACCTGTTTTCAATTTGATAGAGTAGTTTTCAAGGCACTTTGTGATGATTAATTAAAATGATAAACATTTTTCTAGGATTCATACTTTATGATTGGCTTGCAGCTACTAGCAACATTAGATTACGTGTGAATGACGACACTTAATCTCAGTCCACCAATCAGAAAATAAATCATGTCATACCTACGTTTGTTGCCAAAATTGCACACGAAAGCTAAGGAACAGAAACAGCAAATGCTAGTCAATGGTGCAACGAAAATATAGCATCTCATTTAATTTTATGGATATTATTGGGTAGACAACGTGTCAAATGAATGTACACTAAAATACTTATTATTTATTATATAATATATCAGTTTATCGCAATTAAAACAACCTTCTTTGGCAAAAATATCCATTAATATTAAGGATGGCGAGATCTTAATGCAATTAGTTTCAATTTCTGGCAATTATCTGATATCTTAGTTTTTGTAAACAAATCGAATTGTAAATCCAAATGCATCCTACACGGCTTTAAGTCAATTGATATGCGATTAAGCTAAATTATAACATTTTTAAATGCATCTTGTATAGTGCTGTAAGTTGAAATTATGACAAGCGTCTAGTGGTATTATTATTAATGTAGTGAAATTTACACAAATTGCGGTTTAAATATAATTCTAAATGCAAATTTAAGTGCCGGCATAGTTATCTTATTACTAGACTAATTGAGATGATTATAAAAAGTCAACAAAAATTGCCAACTTATGCCATTAATTGCTATTTAGAATTTTCGAAATTATTTTTATCTGATCCATGGGAAATAAACGTTTTGGGCTTATTAAGATGACAAAATAAATAAATGCAAGCGAAGAATTAGCAAATTCATTTGTGAATACAATAGTAGAATTGCCTTCTTAACAAACATTTACTTCTCTTTAACTATGAGCGAAAAGTAAAAGTTAAAAGGTCGTAAGTCGAGGGATGTGAATTTAATAAGGTTAGATCATTTTGCATGCGAGATGAAGAGTTGAAAATCATTCTTAGACTGCTTCAATATTTTCCATTCTGATTGCCCAAGCAACCAGGGTTTTGGATGGCTGAACCACCGGGAGTTTGACCACCACCACGCCTTGCGTGTCATCGATCGTAAAGTCAAGCGTCACTCCATCACCTCCATCTAGAAGAGTGAATTTCGACACATTCGGCTTCGCCTTCACTTGAGCCAACTGAATAGTTGGCGTTTGGGTATCAACAGGCCATCTCGAGAATAGAGCGTACACCAGTGTTCCGCCTTGTTCCACACTCTTTTGAACGTACCTAAAATGCCCAACGTGCTTAAATCGGATACATGAGTGGATCGTTGATATTTAGGCAATTTTTTGTTTAAATTACCAAAGATTACTCCGTTTTCTGTCCTCCTGATACCTCCAAGGCTTGGTTTTATAAATTGCTTCCCCATTTACCTGTAACCACCGGCCCATAGTCCTTAACCGCTCCTCAAATATGGGAGCTATCGTTCCCCAAGAAGTTGGTCCCACATTGAGAAGCATGTTTCCGCCATAAGCCACCACACTTATCATGAATTCCATCAACTCCTCGTCAGATAAGTAGTCTTCCAGCTTGCTCTCACGTCGGTAGCCCCAGGAATATCGATCCAGAGTGACACAGCTCTCCCACTTGTGAGACATCAATTTGTTTGGATGGAAACGGTCCTCGCAGTTGAAGAAGTCGCCGTGTTGGCAGTTGGCGTCGGAGCCCCATCGGTCGTTGACCACCACCTCGTCTTTTACCGGGGAATCGTTGTAGAGCCAGGCGAGGAACTCTTTGGCTTTCCAGTAATTGCTCGTCGATGGAGCTCCATCAGACCATACGACGCTAGGGTGGTAACGGTTCACGAGGTCTATCAACTCTGGCATTGTCTTCCTGTCCACAAAGTCCTGAAAAAAAAACATATTTTTCCGAGTTAGTCCTACTTGTACAGTGAAATTACATTTTTATTTAAAGCAATGTAAAAATTATTTTAGTCATCGTAAATAAAAGTATCTGAAAGTGGGACTATATAATCTTGTTATTTCCTATTAGATGATATTATATTTATTTATTAAAATACAAATTAATGCATTAATTTACACTAATTGCCTTATAAATATTTTAAAAGATCAAATTCCCTATGATTCGTCCGTGCATGAAATAAATCGAATTCTCTCATACTCGAGTCACGTTCAAGTATTTGTTATTAAAAAGCGCTGCTATGATATTTCAATTTATGCTAACAGCATGCCAAACTTTAATCAAAGCTTTAATTTAAACAATTTTTTGATATTCACTTAAAAAACACTTAAATTTAATAGGTTATATAACTACTCAGCAGACTGCAGTCTTTGACCTTAAATGGGAACACAAACTATTGCAATATTTTTTTGGGAATAATAATAAAGTCACTTTTTTAAAATACTTATTTATTTGCTAAAATATCTTCTATTTTCATCATTTATTATATATATACGTGATACAATTTCGGCATTGCTTGCCTGCTTCTTATACCCCGAGTCCTTATCCGCTAGATAGAGCGGGTTGAACCACTCAAACATGGAGTGATAGACGCCGAAACGCAGATTCGTCTTCTCCCGAATGGCCTTGGCCAAATCCCCCACCAGATCGCGTCTCGGACCCACGTCCATGGAGTTCCAGTTCCAGGAGACGGGAGAAGGCCAGTTACAGAAGCCCTCGTGGTGTTTGGCCGTCAGCACGACGTACCGAGCCCCGGAGGCGTTGAATACCTCCGCCCAGTGATTGGGATCGAAGAACTCGGCTTGGAAGTTATGAGCGAAGTCGGCGTAGGCGAAACCCGAGGGATAGTAGGTCTGCATGTACACCCATACCCGAGGATTGGGTGGTCTGCCTTGCCATAGCCACCAGAACCACTCGTTTCTGAAGGGAGTTTGAAGATGGAGCTTTGAGTTTGAATAAGGTTGATCTGCTGATTCATGTTAACGCAGGCTTTAGTGACTTGTTGAAAGTGGTCTAGTTCCCATGTGCAGCGGTTGGGCAAAAATTCCCCGAGATGCTAATTTAAACAAATTCTGATTTCTTTTCAAAGGAGTTTAAGCCTATTCCTCAGTTAAAACACTCTACAATTCTTCTAGAGATAATGTCGGCGGCGGCGGGAATCGACTACTTATTAGAATCTCTCAAATCGATTTCTTACTTAAGTACTCAATAATGAAGTTGAAGTCTGGGAATTGTGGTTTCCAAATGGTGAAATGCTCAACTTCTTACGTGATGGAATCCAGCTACCATGTGCAGCTCCCGAAAAACATGATTTGTGAAAACTGGGTTCTGTTCTAGGTGATTATAAAAAGTTTCCAAAAATTCCTCCGCTGATAATTATTTCAAAAAGCCAACCTCATTTCCTTCCGTCAAAACAGATTTAACAATTACTAAATAACTTGTTTAGTAAAAACATGTATTAATATTTACTTCGTTGTTGTAAATCAAATGAAATTGGTGGCTGAACTTAATACTATAAAAAATGGCAAAAAATGTGAATGAAAATGTTCCAATTAATCCCATAATCTCTTATGTACTCCCAAAGTTATGTTCAATAACAGCAGATTAACATGGTGGAAGAAAGATGTGGTTTCCCGCATTTTAATGTTACGTTAATTAGGATCGTGTGAAATTATGAGAAAAAGCATGAATTTGGGCACCAGAATTTGGCTTGACCGAACTCATTGGTCAACAGCTGGTCCAATAAGATTCAGAATCGATATACTTAATCGATAATTTGCCTACGGGGTTGATGATTCAGGGGGGAAGCGCGCACTTAATTAAGTGCGGTGGCGCAACCTGCTGAACGCAGACACTGATCGATATTAAAACCATCTACAATTTAGTTGATAGAATCTCTAAAGAGTACGTAATATATCCCTTTGCAGCATTTCCTTAGCCATCAGCAAACTGCCGTCAAAATAGACCATGCCAGATTTTGATTATTTGAGGAAAAATTACTGGCCTTTTAGATCACATCAACCAGTTGATGCCTCGTGACTCTAGATTGGTGCCTAGAACAGATAGTCAATCAATCAGGTGGTATTAAAAATACTAGGGGTGTTTCCATCCAAATTTAGGAAACTTTCTGAAAAAACGAAGCAGCCCTATAAAGAAGTCTCAAAATGAACTAGCGAATAACGTCAATCTTGGTTTCAGGCTTATTACGATTGCCAGCCTAACAACGAACGTTATATTTCCTGCCGTGAGAGGAATTATAACATATATAAAAAGTTTTAGTTTTGCGCAAATAGCATTAACGAGGAAAGAATGTTTTTGCAGGATATAATGGAGGAAATCACCAAAAGTTCTTTAAAACATTACTCACATTCTGGAAAGATGCCTATAAGCACGTTTTTATTAGATAAATATGATTTTTTCGTCAGTTTGTATGCAGAGACTCTAGGTTGTGTATTTCTCCATCCGAAGTAATATTAACTTTCATCAAGTTTAAGTTTTGTTAAGACTAAATATGATTATTATAAACTTACGGAAAATTAATAGATTTCCCGGGTTCTTTTACTTGCAATTATATCACGAATTTGTCAATTTGAGAAAAAAATTAATCTCTTAACTGTTATAGTTTCTTCAATAAAACACAAAGTATGTCTTCCAGTAGTGATAAAAATTTAGTTACTGATCTCTATTTCATGAGTCACGTTATGTAACTCGATATATTAACCCCCATTTAAAACATGTATGGATGTTTAAGTTTCAGTTAAATATTTCGAAAAAAATTAAATATACTCACACGTAACTGGGAACAGAGAAGACTCCCCAGTGGATAAAGATCCCAATTTTTGCCTCATCGAACCAGGATGGCAGAGGTCTTGTGTCCAGGGAAGCCCAGTCTGGTGTGTATGACTTGTTGATGAAGGCAGAAGCCCCAGACACAGACACAGTTATAAATAAGGAGAGCACTACCAAAGTGCTGACTACAGGCGCTTGCATGGCAATCTGAAGGCAAAGGCAGCATTGCGATAATGGCGAAGTCACAATGTTTATGCTAAACCTAAGTCGTCTCTCCAAGAACTGTAAACAAATAGATTCGAAAAAGAATTGAAGAGTTACGCTTCACCTGGATTTATATTAATTTTTTATGAGAAGCTGCATTTCGACACTTGATTTGGTTATATGGGGATAAAAATCATCTTAAAATTAGAAAGCATAAAAATATAAATGTCTGGATACTGCGTTATCCAAATCGAATATGTGCTGACGATTGCAGAAATAGCAAAAAAAATTTAATTAATATTTGGAATCAGGCACAATATACACATCCATACTTTAAAGGGCGAATTTAGCTAAGGCATGTCAAATTCTTTTAGAAAAATACAGAGAGAATAAAAAGATTCCAATTATTAAAAAGGATTAAATTCAAGATTAAACTATAAAGTAAATTACAATTAAGGGGCTATTTGTTAAAACCCGTTTTCTAAAGTTCTGTCACAACCACTAATGAAAAAATATCACAGGACAGGCTGCAAGTTTATGCATTGAACCAAATATTTGATATATCTTGAAAGATTCTGATTCAGCAAAGTTAAATTATTTTGAACATTTTTTACACTGCTGTTTTAAATTGGCGTATATAACAGCACACTATACGAAGGCAGGATACCCGTTGGATCTTCGTATATTTTGTGGAAATGCCTGCGGACGACCCCGGTATGGCAACTCGATAAAAAGGAATCGAAATTTTAGATTTCATTATATACATTCATTTGATTTGTTCCCTCATTTATTTTATTGTAGACTTCTGCCGCGTATGTCGCTGTGAGGGGACTCCTTCGCAACCGCTCTTCTATCCCTGTTTGTGCACTGGGAGCATAAAATATGTCCACCAAGATTGGTTAGTGACAGTTTTTGCGCGTTTTACACCACTTTTCTGTTTGTTAAATTGGTTCGTTTTTACCCAATTTCAGCCTGGTTCAGTGGCTCAAGTTCAGCAAACGCCAGACCTGCGAGTTGTGCAATCACAGATTCACTTTCAAACCAGTCTACGCCCCTAACACCCCTCCAGTAGTGCCCATGCGGGTCCTTTTCTTCGGTCTCCTCACTGCATTCCGTAATGTCATATTTCGCTGCGTCCACCTTTTCGCTGTCATTATCTCATGGCTCTATGTGGTTCCTCTCACCGTTTGCCGCATCTTCCGATGCTTTTTCTCCGGCAACCTCATCAGTCTCCTCTCCCTTCCCCTGGATGTTCTCTCCACTGAGCACGTGATCCAAGATTGCATACAGGTAACCTATTACCTACTCCTCTCCCTCTCACCGGCAAACCTAGCTCGTTTGTGACTTATTTTTAGGGTTTCCTGATTGTTCTCATCGCGTTAACCGCCCTCTTTGGCTGTGTGTGGCTGCGGGAACAATTAATGCTTGTCGGCGAACCGGATTGGCTGAACGAGGTTGTTGCTGCTCCCCCTGCCCCAAATACAGCCGAAAACGACGACAATAACGTCCCCGCTCCTCCTCAAATGCTTCCTCTGGGTGCTCCCAACAACGTAGACAACGAACAGCCTGCTCCAGGTTAGTCGAAAACCCTGAACTTGGTGTTTCGTTAACTTCTGTGGTTTTTTAATCAGTTTGTGGTTAATGTGGCAGGATTAGTCCTTCTAGAGATGATCAGTTTCGTAAGATTAGTTTTGATGGTTGGGGGGGAGGTAATGTGCACTTTTATGTAAGTCTTTGATTCCTCGTGCTGTTGGCCTGGTTTGATCGCTGTTGACTACTCAGAATTGGTTTGACCCTCTGAGTCGGCAATTGACAGCTGCCTAACAGGCAAACTGAGCACCTGCTCCATGCCTTTCCATCTTTATCCTCCTATTCCATTCCGTCAGAAACTTCTTTTCGACGGGAGTTTAATCGACGGGGTGTGATCGTTTGAGTTCTCTTCCATTTTTGCGAAGTTGCGGCCCAAATTTTGTCTTCCACTCATTGGCTAACTGTATGGTATTTGTGGATCTTTTTTAGTGTTACAAAATGCTCATTTTGATGGTGTTACTACTAGGGGGACCGTTTCTGCCCGCATAAAGACCCGAGAGGTGAAGCCTGGTGAGACTCAGTACCTGATTTGAAAGCAGTTAGCGTCTCAGTACTGGTTTCATCCATGTATATCTATGCCTGACGTAACAGGGGTTCTCTATGCCCTTTTGCGTTGGCGATTTCTTGGGGCAAAGTGGATGACCTAAGTATTTACGCCTACCTAACGAACAAACACAGCACCTGATCGATGCTCTTACCTCTTTGACTTACTCTAGTCCATTCAGTAAGGAACTTATTTCAATGTGTTAAGAGTTTAATCATCTAAGTTCACTTCTAGGGGTTACTCATTCTCTACTTTTGTGAAGTTGCCTTGGCGTAAGGGTCCTTTTTCGTACTGCAAAATGCTCAGATAAAAATCCAAGGGGCGGAGCCTGTTCAGGCTCTTCTTCCTCAAAGTCATCCTTCTCTTCCCGCGTCAAAGTCTTCCTCCTTCGAAAAATACGCAATTGAACCTCCCAATCTCCATGCATTAGAGGTCGTTATCTCCAATATGAACAGCTTCCGCCAACAGTGCCTATGTCTGACGTAACAGTGATTCACCATGTCCTCCTGAGTCAGCACTTTACAACTACCTAACGACGAACAAACAGATCACCTACTCTATGCCATTCCATTCAGTTAGAAGCTTTTTCCGTCTCGATAAGAGTTTGAGGGACGTAATCGAGGTGAATCGATGTGCCTCTCATCTTTATCACAAAAGTGTGTGTGGCCTCCTATCATTTTGGCTTCTTTGGAAATTCCAAAACGAATTAACACTTTTTTCTTCAACCTGTCGATTCGGTGATTTATCAATTACGGTGTCTCGTGCCTTGTGTGAAACGTTGTTATGGGGAAATTTGTAGTTGGGTTCCCGTGTGCATCAGCTGTCTTTTGCTTTAACCGCGTTTCAGTCCGCTGGAAAAGTCACGAGTTTGGGTTAGGTAATTGGATTGATGCTGCATTATTAATATTATCTTGAAAAATAGCAGCGTTCCCCTGCGGAAACTTGGTCGCCAAAAATTCCTAACTACTCTCTCTCGGCTGTTAATTCTTCTTCTGTGAAGGGCAACGATTTGTCCAGGAGGTATTTCAATTCTATAATATTTTTAAAAGTTATTTTGCCTAAATATCTGGTGTTCCCACCTGTATTCGAACATTTCAACCTTTCCTGCGTACCACTGTAACTCCCTGACTACCAATCAATAAACGTTTGTCTGGTCGCTTTGTTTCTGGCAACGCTTCCAGACTGCCTATAGATGATGTGAGAAAAAGAGGAGTCGTTTTGGCGTGCAGTATTTGGTTCTGAGTCCTCAGAGCCCAGAATCTAATGATACTGTGGCTCTCTGAATACGAATCAATAACCGATTGTCAAGCCTGGTCTTTCTGTCTTCCATTTGAACGATTTCTTGATAGTTCGAGCTTTCTGACGTCTCCAGACTGTCTCTTGATGCTATCATCGCTTTCAAAAAGCTAGAGTTGGCCACAGAAAGGAGAAATTGTCATAGAGCGTCTAAGTGGATCATTTAGTATTTCTGAGTCTCCATAGCCCAAAAATTGATTGTCCTACCTGCTCACCTGATCAATGAACGATTGTCGTTCGTGATTGCTTGATAGTAGTCGTTTCTCTCTCAATAAACTCGTTTTAGCCTTACTAGCCTTCCCAAATTACCTTGGGTAAATGATGTCATCGCTCTCATTCTGACAGGTTAACACAGAAAGGGTGAAATCGTTTTAGAGAATACCTCCGTCTGCCTCCTCGGACGATTAGCTCAAGTTTCTATGTGGACATTCACAAACTGTATTTTCTCCCAACAACTTCCGGAGCTTAGCTCAAGTTCCTTAAACTGGTTTATCTTCTCCAAACAGAAGCCGTTGCCGGCGAAGGCGTTGGACAAGATCACCAGGATCCAGGAGCAGCTGCCGACGAGAACGCAGGTGCTGGCCTGAACAACAACGAGGCGGAGCCCAATCACAACAACCAGAACAACGGGGCAGACGGAGGAGAGGCGAATCCCGAAGCAGAGGACTTTGACGCCGCGGGCGCTGTGCCTCCCCTGACACTGGAACGCATCTTTGGGCTGGACGGGACTATGACGTTCCTCGAGCACGTCCTCTGGATCATTGTTCTAAACATCCTCTTCATCCTCCTCTTCGGTACGTCTTTATCTCTCATCATGATGGTCGATTTTCTGGGCTGTCCTAACTTGTTTCGCGTTTCAGCTTCCCTGCCATACTTCATCGGTCGTGCCGTGATTTCTGTCTTGGGTCTCAGGACCGCTGTGAGTTGGATCAACACTTTTTTTGCCATTGTAAAGTGTCTAGCCAATGTCTCATCAGTCAAGTAGCTAGGAATTCCCATTTTTACCGTGAGACCAGACCACAGAGTAGGGTTTCGCCTCTCTAGCTGTTAGCTGAAGTTCCTAGCTTTTCTTGCCTTAAACACGGAATCCAATTTTTTTTGGGGCCATTCCACATGACCTAGACATCGCAGTTCTGAAGCCTCCCTAGCCCCGGCCAAGTTACCACGCCTTTTTCTGACCTTTTTAATCAATGAAACTTAACTCAAGACCATGTTGGAGGCTTGTTTGGATGTTTCATTCGGGTAACTCATAAGGGTGTATGCGTCTTTCAAACAGGCTCTCACCTCGTCCATTGAGCTGGTTCTCTTCTCGTTTCTTGGCTACGTGTGCATGGCAACCGGTCTCGTGGGTCTTCACTACCTCTTCAAGGGCATGGGACTGCCTAGGTAAGACTTCTTTTTCTGTTGGAATAATGGAAACAGTGGCTATTAGAAAGCTGTTTTTTGGTGGAACAGATCGAGGAATTCGTGGAAGAATTACTAAGCCAATAGGATTAAGTAAACCCTAAATTAGGTGTCTGGAAACATTTGACAAGCCGAAGACAGTCCTTCGAGTCGTTGACAGAAAGCTGACTAACGTGGTTTTGGGTCTAAGTGAATGCCTTTGGTCTGGGTCCAAATTTCGAGTCTCAGTCGTCTTCTTCCTGTGACACCCAGGTCGGCGTCGCACTACGTGGGTCTCTGTTACATCTACCTGAAGGTGCCCATCATCGCCTTCGTGGAACTCGGCATCTTTACCGCCTTCTGTGGACTTTGGATCGACACGTGCTCTCTGGTACGTGCTCAAGCCTCCTCTGCTTGCACTTTCTCTCTCTCTCTCTCCAAGTTCTTCACTAAAGTTCTCTCCACAATGTCAGTGAGGAGTCACAATATCATTGGCCGGCTTTATCGCTCAACACCTGGCCAATACGATTTAGGGTCAATGCACATAAGCAATTATTGGTGCATGAGTGCGACGAAGGTTCAGCGTCTTCTAGAATGTCCGAATTGAGATAAATACCAGCCAATCAAGTGCGAGATCGAAAAAATCATTTTCGGGGGATTTCATTAGCAGTACAGAGTTTATTGACTGCTTCTTCGGGCTCGATTGAGTCTAGTTAGGTTATTGTTTCTTACTATGAGAGATTAATGGGCCTCTACGCGTCGTAGAAATCGTGGTTGCTAAGAGATTTCTCCTAACCCATAGACGAAATTTGTGGTAAAGACATGACTAAAAAACTGTAGCGAATAGGTAAACTAGAGTCAACTTGCTGGCTAAGATGGAACTTATTTGCGTCGCCGTTAATCTCATCTTTCCAGAAGCACTGAAGGGAATGCTCGAGAACTCAAAATTCCGAGTTACTTTCAAATTAATTGACGAGTTTATCAGTGAAAGCGTTTTTGGATGGGACAGTCCTATTAAGAACCAGTAAAGTGACTGTTTATTTTCGAATGAGAAGATGAAACTAAGTCGATACTAGAAATAGGCGCCACTATTAAAGGCAGATGAATTGCCTCAGCTTTCACCCTTTTTATGATAAGCGTTTTACAACCGTCAAAACGCCCTGTATTAGCTTCGAGGGATCAAGAATAATTTCTTCTCCATTGACTTCCACAGGGCATGTTCAACGCCACAGTGGCCCAACGCGTACGAGCCTTCAACTACGCACCGATGGTGTTCGGCTTCATCCACTGGACAATGGGCCTGATGTACCTCTTCTACGTCTCCTCGCTCTTCCTCATCATCCGCGATGTCGTCCGACCCGGTGTCCTCTGGTTCCTGCCCGATTTCACCGATCCTGACTATCGACCTGTACAGGAGGTGGGTTCCCATCGTCCTAGGTGCTCTGTCTAGGCTGTCCAGTTTGCCTTTTTGAAGCTACGTCCCTTAAAGATGAGGAATCGATAAAGCAACTTTCTTGTCATATTTGGGCGATCAATTGCCAACCACATCGTTGTCTTTTTGTTTCGCAGATGATTTCACTGCCCGTGGTGACGTACATTCAGCGTCTCGTGGTCAATATGGTAAGAAGTCATTTCTGGGAGGTCAATCATTTGATGAGTTCTGATTGGTCAGTGAAGCGTTTTTTGCGTCCCCTTTTCAGTCACTCTCGGGTCTCATCATCATTCTCTCCATCCTCCTGCCCACAATGATCGCACAGAAACTCCTGCCCGGTTTCCTGCCCTTCCAGATGAGTCTGGCCTAGTGAGTCTGCTCTCCCTTCATGACACCTTGTTAAGAGAGGATTTAAACATTCTCTAATCTTCAGCGATAGTCCAGTGGACTACTCCGTGGAGATCATCATACTCCAGATCGTGATGCCCTTCCTCCTAGACGGCCAGTTTAAGGTCTTCCTCTCCTCCCTCCTGCGTCACTGGTGTCTGGGTGCCGCCTGTCTCCTTGGTCTTCGCAGCTACCTTCTCGGCGATGTCGCTTTCAAACCAGGCGTATGATCATCCCTCTCCACCCCCCACCCCCCAGATCTCTCGATATTCCTCGCAAGACTCACGTTTTGGCTCTTTTTTGCAGGATGAAGTGGTTCTGGGTGACGGGAGTCGGGTTCAAACTGAAGAGAGTGAGGGAAACGACGCCCCAGCCACTCCTCCGCCGCCTATTGGTGGATTCGCGCCGTACGTGCGGCCGCGCCTCTTCTGGCCGCGTCTGATTGGTCTCCTCGTTCTAGTCGTCATGTCATTGGTTGGAGTCTCGTTCGGCGTTCTGGTCGTCCCTGTCGCTATGGGCCGACTCATGCTGAGTCATGTGGGGCTCAGTCAAACTCCTCATCACGACGCACTCACTCTACTGGTTGGTGTCTGTGCCATCATGGGCTGGGTACGCACTCTCTTCTGGTAGGTCATCCATTTTCTCGTCGTTTTCCATGATCTGTCTTGGTACTAAGTTCTCTCTCTTCGTTTCAGTGTTCCAATGGCCCTCCAGACCCTGCGCAACCTCTGGATCGTCTGCGTGGAGAAGGCAGGCCACCTGTTGACCTGGGAGGGCTGGCAATGGCTTTGGCAGTGGACACTCAGCGTGGGGCAATGGTTGCGTGGCAACTCGGCCTTCGCCCCGCCCCGCTGGGTGCGTCAACGTGGTGGCGGCCCTGGTGGTGCTGCTGGTCATCTCGCCCTCATGCTGCCCCCGCCGTTGCTATGGCGACGCAGGGGCGCTGGTGAGAGAGAGGAGGAGAACGGGCTCTTGGGACGGCAACAGAGGCAAGGACAGCACCAGCAGGAGATTGGGAGGGTGCTACGCGAGCTGCTCTTCACTCTCTCCGTGCCGCTGAGACTTGCGACGTTGATTGTCGTTCTCCTGGTCATTCTGCCAGCGGGACTGGGCCTCCTGTTGAACCTCGTGGTCTTTGTTCCCGTCTGGATTGCGCCACAGAAAACCCTGGCTCTTGGATTTGCTGAGGTAGGAGGGATCGTTTGGAACTGGAGGGAGAGAAGAGAGTGCTTTCTAGGACATCGTTTTGAGGCTTTAGAAGCTCAGACACCTCGAATTGCCTTCAGTTTAGCTGATGCACAGACGAATCAGGCGTCACTTAACTGCCTTTTGTCTCTCCAACCTTCAGTGCTGGATCTTCGGCGTGCTGCACCTCAAGCTTTGGACACTGATAGTTCTACTCGGTCCACGCGGTGGCGGTGGTGGTGGTTTGCGTGGTGTTCGCGCTGGCCTAGAGGCGGTGTACGCGGAGGTGGCTGGTTCATGGCCTGCGGTGCACGTCTTCCGAGTGCTGCGACTCTCGATGCCCCTTCTGGCCTCTCTGGGCCTCGCTCTCTCCGCACCCTTCCTCTTGGCACACTATGTGGCCCCTCTCCTTCTGCCTCTGGTGCTCCCCACGTCTGATGGTGAGTCCGGAGGAGGTTTTGTTGTCAAGCGGTCGTCTATCCGAGGTTTTTGTGTGATAAAACCGGGTGTCTCGTGGCAACGAATCGTCCTAGCTGAAGTTTGGACGCAGAGGTATTATCTGGAGGAGATATTCCTAACAAACGACGCAGTAGCAGAGCCCTGTTTCAAAAATTAGTATCAATTTTCCTACATCCCCTTTTCAACGAATGACGGCGTTTCTCTGTGCCTTTATAGAAGTCCCACCGGAGATAGTCTTCCGCTACATCTACCCCTTCCTGTTCGGTCTTCTGATGCTCCTCGAGATGGTTCGTTGGCAGGTCCGGCAGTGCTTCAAACTCTACGAGCAAATCAAAGACGCTGAGTACGTCCCCCCACTCACTGAAACCTGAAAAAAGCCTTCTCAGGACTGATATTTCCCCTCTCTCTCTGTCTTTCTCCCACATTGCAGGTATCTAATCGGACGCCGATTGGTCAACTACGGGGACCCTGCTCAACCTCCCTCCTCCTCGTCTGCTGTGGCCGAGATGGCCACACAGACGGATCTGGATGGCGTCGGGAACGAGTTGGTTGCCGTTGAAACGTGATTTATGGTCGACCACCCACCACCTCTCCTTCCTGCTCCCACCCAGTCCCGGAACGCTGATGTGTTTTACTTTGTCGTTATCGGCTCTATTTTTTGTCTGTCCCACTCTCCTTTGTGGTTAATATTACTATTATCAATATTGCCGCTGCTGCTGCTGCTACTGCTCTTGTCTGCATTAATAGTGTCATCTTTGACGTATACTGACACCAGAAACACACACACCGTGCGTTTTCTTTCTCTTGTGTGTAAATAAAATTTGGTTGTCGCTGCTGCTGTGGTGTTAATCGTGGATTTGTGTAATATCAGGTCGTCTTATAGCTTTTCTGAACTGTGACTACCTTTCATTTGCTAAGAAGCTTATTCGTGCCTTTATTATCTGTTAATCCGACTGCCTTTATTTTATAAAGTACGATGTGGTATGCTACCTAAAGTAGTTCGATTTACTAAGCGCTTGCGATGTGGGGCTTGGTGGCTCCGGAGTTTATTCGGCGAAGTGCAAGGCGTCATAGCAACGACCTGAGAAACAGTACACATTATAAAGAAAATAATGAAAGATAAATAAATCGCAATTCAAGGTAATCAGAAGATTATTAAAATATTTTTTCGAAGATATAACACTTTGTTTTCAATTTCATCCAGTGTTGTCAAAACTGTTCATGCCAGGTGATTTTGTAAGCTATGAAGCGAATGGTGGTAGTCATGGAGGAATTAGGTCGAGGATATAAGGAGGATGATGAGTTTTCTCTCAACCAACTCCTTTGTCGAACATTTGTAACGTCATCATTTCATGTTAAAACACTTGTCCTGATGATCATCATCTACTTGCGTTCACTAGAGCAAGACTTTTTCCACAAAGCTTCCCTGTTGTTGACATCGACTGTTGCTGCGTTAGTTAGGAACAATTCAAAGTGAATTATTCCTCAGCTAGGTCGAAGTCGACTCTTAACATTTGAATATAAGACACAAGAATTCGAAGCAGTTAGGCGAGACCGTAGGAAAGTGCAGAAGTCAACTAAGGCGTTGTTTGAGATTGTAAACAGACAAACATCAATGAATTTCCAAATTAAGGAGCTTGTTCAATTCTATGAAGATGACAACTATGAACAGTTGTGTGGTTAAAAGTAAGACAATTAATTCCAGTTCATTAACTGAAAAAGCAGAAGAAACTTGTTCAAAAATCCTACCACCAAACTCAACTGGACACCACCCGCTTCGATCTTTATTTTCGTGGAAAATGAAGTTTCCAATCATGAACTCAAAATAATGTGTGCTTCAGATGCTTCTTCAGTGGTACCTCGTGTTAGCAGGTTTTGTAATCAAGGAAATTTTAATCCTACTGCTCTGCAATACACAAATTTGATCTGTTAAAATGCATCTAAACGAAAAAAAGTTCTTTAACCCCATTATACTTTATAAAATACATCTCACGTACATGTAAACGACCAAAATATGACACATCTTGATGTTCTTTTCATCTGATTTGCCTATCTAAAACGATTTTTTAAGCACAATTCTAAGATATATTGTTTGAGTTTTTAAGGTGTCCAACCCCTGTGTAAGCAATACACTTAGTTTTCCCGCTGCTAAACGCAGATCGAAGAAAACTTTGACGCTTTTCCGCAACCCCAAAAATTGAAATGAGTACCTTCCGATGACTTCTCGTTGCTTTGATTTCGAGTTTGATAAAGATTCCACATCCCTAACCCGGTTTTTCAATCCATCTCGACGGACACGTTAAATTCACACTTCCCTGATTGGTCACATTGTTTAACCAACGGTACTGGCTACGAATTTCCCCCTCAACCGATCCAATTTTGCTTCCCCATTGGCAGGGGAGATAACACTCTTAGATTGTCAGCTAACTGCCAAATATGACACTGTTAGTGCTAAATTTCGATTGTGGCTATGTTAAGAAATGCCTTGCTTACCACCGACGTCCGCGATTAACGACTCAGATGAGGACAAACTGGAGTAGAGGTGGACGTAAGGCCACCGCGTTACAGATTAGCCTGTCACAAAGCACTTAGATATAAGAACACCAGAATTAACACATTTTCTAGCTGACAAGTTGCTCGATCAGTCTGCTCTACTTTTTTTTCGTACCTAATTCCCTTTATACGACTGTCATAACTTCTCTTCTCGAAATATGTTTTCCTTCACAATTTGCTGCGGCGTTAAGCGAGTCTTTGTCACAAAAATAGGGTTCTATTTTCCTGGGAAGAATCTGGAGAGTGTAGCACGAGATAGGTGACGAATAAAACTAATCAACGCGTTTGTACAATTTTGGCTTAGCGGCTGATGTCTTTTTGCTCGACTTTGCCTGAAATAGGAACAAAAAAAGTTGAATTACATAGATGGCACTCAAAATCGATCAAGGAATCACAGCGCATGTGATCATTTAATTCCAAAATGACTAGTTTTCTTCCCAACTCGGAAGCTCAAACCCCGAATAACTACCCTAGGCTCTGGAGAGGGAACATTTTGATGTTGATACCGGAGCCATTATCGATTCTATTTCGACTCACCAAAGATGACTGTGCAGCGGTTGTACTCTTCTACAAAGGAGAGGGAGGGAATTCCACTCAAAATTCACCAATTTTGTTTAAATTAGACGATGGAAAATTGTAATCTTACTCGTTTTGCCACTGGTCTCCTGTAGGGACGAATCTAAAGGGGCGGACAAAACGATAAAATTATAAGTTTTGAATATTTTGACAGGATTATCAAACGAATTAGAGTCACGTACGACGTTGATATACTTGTCAATTTCGCTGTTATCCACAGGCAGACTGACAGGACGAACGAGATTCTAAAAAAGAATTTAATTTCGAAAAAAGACGTTTCTAGAAAGCGGAATAGAAGGATTGATGACTTACCCCTTGGACTCTGTAGGGTTGGGTTTGAGTGAGAAGTTTCGACGCTGACTGTATTGGTTTATATGTCCTATACGAAAAGTGAATATAAATATCAGATTAAGTTAGTTTCCCCAGGAAACTTTCAGCTTTATTCCAGATTGCGCCAGATTAAGAAGGCTGTAATAGACGCTGATAATGGTGATGGTGCCATGGGTAATACGGAACTGTATACTACTTTTTCTAGCTACTGATCTGTCTTTGGGCAATTTCCAGATATGGATACAGCGGTTCCCAAATACTGTGGACTTAATGTCTTCGGACATGTCGGAATCGACGAAGAATCGTTTACTCCTACGGCGTTTTCATAACAGAGCATACGAACTCTTTATTAATTATTATTATATTATTATTCCTAGAAAACCCGAGGAGCTATCATTCGATGAGACTATTGCAATTCTACGTATCTTATATTCAGGCGAAAAGTCTCTTTTCGATGCCCGTTTCCAGTCCTTCAAAGTCTCGATGGAGTCTGGAGAAAGTATTACAGACTACACAACAAGAGTCAACAAACTCTGCTCCGAGTTCCAGTTCAGCCCTTTCTCAAATCATAACCTACAATGTCTCATTTTTATACTAGGCCTTAAGAGCCCCGAGTTATCTTCCGTCCGAGCCCAATTCATGGCTCTCCTGGACAAGAATCCCGACACGACTGTCCAAGAGCTAGCGGATGCCTTTGTTCGATATCAGAATATCGTGGAAGACGCTAAGTTGGTGCTCAATACAGAACCCACATCATTCCTGGCAAGGGCTCAGAACGGCCCAACAAAAAGTGGAAGCCAGCCAAGGAAGTTACCTTGGTGTAAGTTCTGTGGAAAATTCATCAATCACTTGTGCAACATGTGTAATAAGAAAGGCCACAAAGATGGGTTTTGCGATAAAACCAAACGAAAGAGTCCCACTTCGAGCGATCGTACGAGACGCAATGAAATGCAGTCGAATGGCCTACGTGCCAGCCTACAGGTGACAAAGAACAGGCGGAGATTTGTCTCTATAATCATAAATGGGGTCAAGATGCACCTACGATTGGATACGGGCTCAGATGTCACGATGATATCAGCAAATGCACGGATTAAACTCGGAAGATCAAAACTGGAGGACCCAAAAGTTAACATCTCCAGTGCTTCCGGTAATCCACGTTGTCGGGTAAGCGTTAATAATAATTATAAGTCACACAATACGACATGCTACGTCGCTACCCGAAGGACAAATCTGCTCGGTATGGACTTGATCGACAAATTCAATATCTAGTAGGACCTATGACTGCAGACGGACCCTCCAATGACTAAGTCTCGATAAACGAGAAAAAATCCCAACTCACCGAATACCCTCTTTATTGGTGGCTTTCGAGAGCGAGGAGACCACCCGTGCCCCAATCTTCTCCTCGTACTGCCGCATCAGGACGGCCGTGGTCTTGAAGAAACTACACACCGACCCCACGGACTTCACATCTACTCCGAACGGATTCAGTATCGTCTGGATCAGGTTCTTCTGGACTTCTTCAAGCGACTCCTCTTGATACAGAGGTAGGGGGTACCGCTCCACGAAGGCCTCATTCACCATCGATCGCAGTCGCAGAGAACGAGACACGTCTGGGCTCATCCGGGCGGAGTTGATGACGTAAAGCGGAGCGATGTAGGGTAGACTAGTTTGGGGACAGGTGGCAGGGTCTTGCGGCCTTGTGGGAAAAGAGGCACAGAGGGTCTCCAAATCGAACTTGGGGGAGTCTGTGAGCCTCCGCAGGAAGATGCGGCGGTAGTGGAAGGAGGAGGAAATAGCGGAGAGGACTAATCCCATCCTGTCGCGAACTTGGTTCAATGTGGTGAGAACATCGTCTGAGGGATTGGTGTGCAGCAGATAATCTGTTGCCTGAAGGAGACTGAGAAGGAAAATCGTTTGTTTAAAATAAAAACCTACCAGAAGAGCATATCGAGAACAGCGACAGCGTCGTTGTCTTCAAGTTGGGTCTGGGGTTTTGATAATGTGAACAAATCGGAGAGGTAGGAGTAAATCCGAGCGTAGTTCGGCATCAAGGCCTCTCTGGCACCAGTAAGACGTCTAACCTTGAAGGCGTTTGCAGCCTCGTCGGAACATTCAGTTGTTATAATCTCATTAATAACCTAAGAGATTAGCAAAATGAATTTAACATACGGAAGAAATAGCAGGACCTGGAGACCATTGGGCAGGGATAATTGCGCGACAACAGTTTTTGGCAATCTAGTTAAGGGAATGAGCTCACAATTAAGTGAGTCACTTACATCGAGAGTGCTCTCATTGTACGAAACCGGTTCAGGAGTCAAATCAGTTTCAAAAAGTTCCTTTTCATGTGTTGAACAGAGTCTAATCAATTGCCGTATCTAAAGAAAAATAAGACGTAGAAAACCATACCGATTCAGGTTCTTTATTCGGAAGAACCTGAAACAACTCCTCCTCAGATTGTAAATTATCCCTACGCATATTGTTAAAGAAACAGTATCAAACCAACCTTTCAAGGGCGTAAATTACTTGATCAAGTTCCGATAATGTCCAATTTGCGGCAACGCGGTAGATTTTTGGGGAAACAGCAACGAAGTCAGATGTATCTTTTGACCCACCGACACCACTCATTCTGTCAAACGCTCCTCACGCTTGTAAAACGCACCTTGATAATTGTAAAGTTCATCAGCGTAATCAACCCATAGAAGAACCCCATCACATATATTTATTTTAGCATGTAAAAAACTATTTAGACAAATAGAAAATGAAGGCGAAGAATTTAATTTTTGTTTAGGACGGTTTAACGCTTGCGCTCGTACCTTAACTGCTGTGTTGTTAACTTCGGTATTTCACTGTTTCTCTCATTTTTGCTTGCGTCATACCGATAATTATTTCCCCTGAAGTTCACTATGGTTTTCATTAATTTAATCTCATTTACTTATTTGAGTTGTGTCATGCCTCCACATTTTCAATTTCCTAACCATATTTTCACATCTATGTACATGCTATGGTGTGTTTAATAATGCTGTTATATCTGTTAATCATTGTTGAATAAGTTATTTCTATGCTAGAATCATGTACTCATATCTCCTGTTGAAGGCGTTTTCTTGCCGAAAAATTCCTCTAGGTGCTAAAAATGTTCATAGAAAAGCTGCCCAAGTCTATGCGTTACCGGGTTTTGCCCGCTGTCCGCTTCATGCGTAACTGGGGACGCCCTCTGGCCACCTACAGCCTTGGTGCCTGCATCTTGGCCATCTACTTCATTGATTGGAGAGTCGTTGTCACCAAGGTGCCTTTCTACCGCAAGAAGTTCACTGAACCTCGAATCGAGTAGACGTTGTCACACATTCTGCGCCTGTCCCATAACTCAAGCATCCAGGGCCCTCTTCCCCCTTGCCTTTCGTTTTTTTTTAGATCAAATTAAGTGTAGTTATAAAACTCGTGTAATATCACTTATGCGTTTTCTTGTTTCTATCTCTGATGGGCTTTCAGACGGCATCACTTTGATTAGCTCTATCAGTCAAAGGTTGACACTGAAATATGTCTAACAATGTGGCCATCAGACGTGAGATATTGACTTTGCCTTTATTGGTTATATTACAAACTCCTGCAACATGCGAGTTGAGGATTGGTTGTAGCATCTCTTCCCACATTCTAGGTCATAAGAGGTCAGGTGTTATCAGGTATCCCTACTCAGATCATTGTTCATGCTGGCTGAACACAGTTCCACTCGCACGACTCAACGACTCACGATAAGGGGGAGAACATAGGGCGTAATTCGGCCCGGTATTTGTCGAGAACACACCGAAGCGGACTCAAATTCGACGCCCTATATTTGCGTTTGATCAGATATTCCTATGCTCTATCTCAATTACCTTTATGTGTCCAGTGGGAGGATACCTCTCATCGACCGATAATAACAATAGTAAACGTAGAATGTCAATCCATCAGATTTCTTCTTATTTCGACTGGGTTTTCGATGTTGAAGGCTTATTCTTAAGTAATTTCTTAAAAATATTCAACACTACTATGTAATTTTGAGTGGGCACTCTATTTTTCGGAATACTGCTCTACCAATGGGACGCGAATTTTTACGATTGATATGCAATTTATTTTGCAAAAATCATCGTATTCCCAGATAACATAATTTAAAATATAGTTTCAAATATGGAATATTGGCGCTTACTGTTTGGGTATTTAGAATTTCCATTACACTGCGAAGCTTATCTAGTCTTTGCATTATGAAGTTCTATTTAAATATGTCAGTGCACTTCGCTGGGATTTTTACAGGTTTATAGAAGCCTAAAATGGTGTACACTTCACGTTTAACATCTAAAACCGTCCAAAGTAAGAGAAAAGCCAGGATGGAAGTATTAACTTGTACGGTACGGAGTTACCGTGCACAAATCATGCTAAGCGATTTGTTTTTTCCGTGTCCTTGAAAAGCTCAATTTCTGAGCTCAATTTCGTACAAAGTATTTTTCAGAGTGTCTAAGACAGTAGCTAATTTCTAGAATTTGAAAAGCAGACCTCATTTTGAGATAATGCAAAATGCAATCAAATTTTTGGCAATCGCAGACCAAAGTATCAAGTATGCTTTTTCAATTCGAAAACGAAAAGTAGAGATTCGAAGATTCATTAGATCATATCTCAATGGAGGTTCCGTATTCAATTATCTTGTTCATAGGAACCATTTGTGTCCAAAAACAGTTTCTATATTTCAGAAAGAAATAATTTTCTCTCCCTGAAAAGTGAAAGCGTTTTATGCGGGTAGGGAAAAAGGGAAAGCCAATTTTGGGCTTCCCACCCTTCCGTTAGTGATTGGTATATAAACCCGAAACCGCTCATTTAGTTTGATCGCCTTCTTCAGTCTCTGCTGATTTCGCTATCTCTTCTTGAAAAAGGCACAACTGAGGCAGAGAGAATGAACCGCTATCTCTTGGCAGCTCTGCTGCTTATAATCGCAGTGACGAGCGTGGTACCAGTGACAAACGCCCAAAAAGAGTATGTGAGATGTACACACTTTTACATTGATGGTTTGAAATAATCCCTAGGAGGTTAAAGATGTTTTATTCTAAATTAATTATACAACAAAAAGTATTTTAGTACTTTTAGCCTAATTTACCTTGTTATTTTGTTTTATTTAATTTTCGTTTGATTATAAATGTGGATCTCATTATTTTCGATTCTGACAGTAGTAAATGGCAGCATTTCAACTCCAAAAATGATTTTTTTAATTCATATTCCAAGTTTTAACAATAGTTTTAGGTGTTAGGGATATCTCAACCTTATATCTAATATATCACAAAAAGCTTTCGCAATGTTGACTTAATGCCTTTTAAACTTTTCTCATCTAAAAGATTTGTAACATTGTTAAGGTTAATTCTTATGATTAATTAATTATTAATTATTGGTAAAAACTTCAATACTGTTTATGTATTATGAGTTAGACTACTATTTAAATAAAATTGTCTGTTTTCTGTGCTTGTTCACTATATTTCTGCTAAATTATACATTTAAAGACATTTAGTTTAGATCGGAATAATGATTAATTGTAATATTTTTATTCAAATACAGCGTTTATTGATTTATAGTTAAAAATGGTTAAACTTTTGATTTAATAAATTCTTTCAACGTTAGGGAATTTTTAATAGAAAATCCATTGAAATGCGTAAATTCTTGCGCATTAATAGCTGAGCAACAAATGTCATTCCACTTTTCTTATTCATTATTTAAAATTCTTTCTTATTATTTATATATCATTCACAAATTAATTCTTATCTTCGCAAAACAATGAATGCAGGATTTTAATCGAAATATGTTCAAACTATAATTTTTCATATCTTATACTGATTGAGTTGTAAAGTGAAATCTCGTAAGTCTCGGTCGAAGCAATAATTAATTAAATAATATTTACAATTTGAGCCGATTTTTCGAACACCAAAGCTTAGAATATTATTTACACGTTAAAGATATTTTTATTTAAAATGTTTGCGTTGTCTAAAACGTTATCATAATGATAGCTCAGCTCTAGCAGACTGCAGCTAATGCTGGCATCCTATATTATTAGTTAATGAAATAAAATTAATTACGATTATTTATGCTTTAGTCTGTAATTTTTTTAAATGAATACATATTCTACATATTGTTTTATCATTCGCATTTTAATTTAACTTGTGATAATTTTAAAAGTCAAAATTCCTAGGACTTAATCAAAACAAAAAATGTTGTTCATTTTTTCAAGGCCACCAATTGTTAATTAGTATGAAAAAATCTTTAGATTTAAAAAATAATCTAAAGTTAATTAGTCTACGTAAAAGAGATTTCGGAATGATAGCTCAACGACTTTAATGCCAGCATCACAAGGTCATCAGTCACTTCAAATATTATTTTTCATTATTATTAATTAATTATTAAATGGCGATTTTGACTTAATCAATAAAATTTGAATCTTTCTTGCCCCCCAGCCAAAATTCTCTCTAATTATTGAAAACATTTTGCTTCCTTTTTTTCACAGAAACCAGGAGTGCCCGGACCCAGTGATTCGTGAGGCGTGTAGAAATGGCACCCGTTTTCTAATCACAGAGAAATTCATTAAAACAAAACACGGAAAATGCCGAAAGGCCTCTATAGTAAAGGAACTGCCGGACTTAGGTAGGTTTTGGCAAACTTTAGTTATGATAGTAATACATCAGTTTAAATGTGATCGTTCTCTGTGAAAATCCAAAAAAATCCTCAGAAAAATATTTACTAAACAATAAATACTATTATTAATTGAATTTTGCTTTTTGTTTACTTAAAGAAAAATGGAAGCAACCCTTTGACCACAAATCAGTTTTACATCAAGTGCCACTAATAAGCAGAGTCACCCCACGATTAAAAAAAATAATATATGAAGGTCTTTTTTGTGTTTCTTCTCAGTCTGTCCACCACCAACTCTGGTTCAGTCTGGCGAGTGTTCAGATGAAGGTCAGAGAACGGAAATTCACGAAATCTACCGAAAACACAACTGCGCTTGCGAGAAAGTCCTCATGAGCCAACAGAAATCGTGTCGTGAGTGCTATTATTTTTATCTTTCCAAAAAGTTAGTAAATTTAATGTTTTCAGCCTCCAAAAATTATAATGATGCTTTAGAATAGTCAAATTAAATACATCTAAATTGAATTAATTTTTAATCGATAGAGTAAAAATAGAAAGTAAAATATTTTTCATTTTTAATTATAAATTAGAAAAATAACCAAATTTCATGCTTTTGTAGGCTTGAAATATCACAGAATATTATTTTACAAAAAGCTGCTCTCGATCGTAGTCGAATTAAAACACGCGAATTTGCTGAGTACTAATATAGCTTCAGTCAAATGAGATTTAACAAACCATATCTTGGGTATCAAATAATATATTTTAACTGAGAATGAATCTGAAATATCTTTCTATAAATCAGCTTGCAAACCGTGTGAAGTGACACGAAGTGATTGTGATCCAAAGACAAAGACAATTGAGGTAACCACCACCTGCTACAAGCGTTCAACACAAGGAATATGTGAGGCCTTTCATAGAACCAAGTATGAACCTTGTGGTGGTAAGTAATTTCTTGCTCTTTTATTAGTAAAATTATAATCACTTTACGTGGTAAAAATAGTTATTCCTGCCTGTGGAACTTACGAATAAAAAATGGATAGTTAAAACTTCTGTTTTTTGCTTCGTTATTTAAATATATATAATCATACTAACTTTTTAGTGAATTAAATGAGCAAATTTTAGTTAATAAACTAATTTTTAATCGATTAGAATGTCCTAATGAGCTGAAAAGAAAGGAAATGCCCTGTGACTACTGCAAAGGGAGGCGAGAAGTCTTACTTCTCACCCAATTTCGTGAGGAATCCGGTTTAAAACGCTGTGTACTTTCTGAAAAACGAACAACCGAACCCTGTGGCAAGTTTCTAACCTATTTTTTCTAAAAATTTTCGAAAGTTTACATTAATGATATACAAAATATGATATCGACCGAATTTATCACATGTAAATTGGCTTTTTCCTTTAAAAATTATTTAAAATTTGACCATTTTGGTTTAAGAATAAACCACTAGTTTATAATAAATTAAAATTTGTAGAATGCAAACATGGCGCCACTACTGAACAGATCTGTGTAAACAACGATTCTCTCGTCCGCCGAACACGTCACGTCCAACAAATTTCCTGTTCCGAATGCAAAACAAAAACCCTCGAAAAAGCTAAAAAGATTAGTAAGTTTCGATGATGAAAACAATAATTTAATAATTTATTTTTTTCTAGAATGCCGACCTGAAGCTCAGATCCGCAGACCTTGTAAATTAGATCCAGAAACAAGGATCAGTAACCAAGAGATCCTCATTATTGGTGAAAAACCAGAAAATTGTAGCTGCATTCGATTTAACCACACCGCCAGACGTGTTTGTGGTAAGCCAGCGTTTGAATTCCATTCGCTCTTACTGTTTTTGTTTTAATGCAGGTTGCCCCGAGGGCGCGAAAATCGATAAGGTCTGTCACGGGCCTTCAAACAGGATAATGGTGAAGACAACTCGATACAGACTGCGTGGAGAAGGGACAAAAAATGCTCAATGTCAAGCGATAGTTCAGTTAAAGAGTCTCTCGGCACCGAAATGCCCTCCGACCAATGAGAGTTTGACAGGGAAGGGAGCAGTTGAGGAGATCTGCGACCGCGAATCCTGTCAGCGGTATCTTGTCACTCGTTCGTGGAAACTGGAGGGATGTGAATGCAAGAAATTGGAGAACAAAGAACCGGCTGGAAAATGCTGTGAGTTCAGTGATTATTTTACTCTTTCTAAGAAAGGAATATTATGAGATATCTGATTCGTCGGCAAACACGAGCTATTCATACGTTTCTAATAGTTAACATATTGTGTTCATTTACATATTTTAAAATCTTTTCCCGCAATGTATAAATGATTCATAATTATCTAGAATTATTTATTTAATGTAGATAAATCTCATTTTGTAATTACGTCAAAATAAACTATTTATATTTTATAGATATGTGTAGTCTTAACCATTATTAAAGAAGCTAGATTTGTTACTATCAGCCAATTAATTTCAAAATATATTTATTCATTTTAACATCTTTATTCTATATGAAATCCAAATGTAATATTTTTAATTATGATAAATATTGTCTTATTTATTATAACAAAAATATCTTCAAAATCGATATTTTTAACTGATAGCCTATAACTTGCCTAATTGCAACAGCTTCATTTGGCTAATACAACATCGAAATATCATTGGTTCATAAAATTAAATCGAAGCACAATTCTCATTGGCAGATAGATATAGATCAGATTGCATTTCTATTGGTTGTTGGCAGCAAAATGAATTTAAATTAATTTTTAACTACTTTTTTCTGTTGTCTCATTCATCTGCGTCTCTTAGAAAATATAATGAGCTTAAATCTCATTGGCTGAAAGATGGAGATCAAGGTCAATTTCTATTGGTTATGAACTACGAGATTCCAGATAAACAAATTTAAATTCCTATTCAGTTTTCGAATTCCCTTATCTCATTAGCGTTTTCTTCACAGTATGAATGAACTGGGAGTTTATAATGAGTTTGTTTTAATGGGAATTGTAGAGAAATAGCTGCTAGATAGACGAGAAACAATCTTTAGCTAGGGCGTTTTCCTTAAATATAATTACATCATTGCTTATTCGAATAAAATTATCATTAATAGGTTGCCCCGAGCCGGAGACAAAGTTATCCCCCTGTGTGGGAAAGCAACGCTCAGTGCAGAAGAAAACGTACAGCTTGATCAACGGGGAATGCATGGAACACGTCACCAACAAGATCGAGGCATGCAAAACGGATCTGAGGGACTTCCACAGGGTCTACTGTGACGAGACGTTGGGTGCCAAGATCTATGAGACTGCGACCTTCAGGCAGCTGGACGGAGGGACTCTGGAAACGGTTCAGAAGAGAACTGTTCCAATTGGTAAGGCCTCACTTAAACAAAATCGAATAGGATCGGCGAATGGTATTTGAGGCTTTTTCATTCTACGAGTTGTTGATGTCTTTACTAGAATATTTATAATTGCAAAATTAATCCATTCACCGGCCACAAATAACACTTACATATGATGTGAATTACATGGTAATGACTTTCAAACGGTTATGTCGCAATCATCCTACTTAAATTTTTTTAATTTAATTCACAGTTTATTATGAACGAAAGTAACTGTTTTTAAAAAATAATTAATTGGAAAATAATTCGTTAAATGTAGAAGTAAGCAGACATTTTATCGCTTCTCCAAAAAACGGTGTTTTAGCTAAAACTTTATTACTGTTTTTATATTTTTATTTAATAAATAAACGGCTTCATTGAAAAAATTTGTTTAAAAAGTTGATTGTTCCTTTATTTGCAAAATCTAATACTTTCTTGGAGTTAAATATTCATCATTTATTAGGTGAAAGCGCGTTAAATAAATATTTAACCCTTGGATGGAAGTAATTTGTAACAAATTTTACACTCGATACTTGGAGTTTTTGCAATACTTTTTAATATTATCATTTCAATAATATTCCTGAAATTAAAAGAAATAAGACTTAAAAAATATTTATGGATTTATACAAAACTGATGCTTTAGGTAACTACGAATCGGATACCATAATATTCCAACTAAATGTTTTAACTGAACTTCGAACGTTCATGTAAAAAATTATAGGATCTAATTTAGCTAAAATTAAATAAATAAATTAAATTAAATAAATAACAGTTAATAGTGATATTGACGTAAAAACAGTGATTGCACCAACCGTAGATCTGATTCCATTTTCATTTTTTTAAAAATAAAATAAAACTTTTAAATGTTTAATTCATAAATTATTTTTGTATCAGCCAAAATACTATCTTGAACTGAACAATTCCCTATTAGGGGGGAGAGAAACTTTAAAAATAATAAAAATTTTGAAAAAAATAATCTTTTGAAAAATTGTAATGCAGTCTGCAACGAGACATACGTCGACACCACCGGCAAATGCCAATTCGACCCTTCTTCGGGTCTTTTGGAACGGACTGTCGTTGTGATGGGCAGTGAACGAGCCCCGGGTTGCGAATGCACCCCTCCTAAAGCCAAACTGCTCAAAGCCGCCTGCAACTGCTCAAAAGCCGGTGATGGAGACCCGGTCGGTCTTCGAGAGGAGATCCCCTGTTCCCCTGAATGTTCTGCTAACGGTGGAGCTCTTTGTGGAACCGAGAAGTGTCAATCGAAAACCCGATGGTATCGAATGGTTCTAGTTGAGGGTGATGACAACCAAAAATGCCAACGAAAACTCATTCAGGAGAGCGTCAAGGACTGCTGTAAGTAGGGTGGATGATAACCAGCGTCATCGGTCGATATTTAACCCCTCCTACCTTTCAGGTTGTCCATCTGCATCGGAGGTCAGACGAATTTGTGACGCCAAAAGCGATGGAACTAGGTGGCAGTTGAGTCAAACAAAATATGACCTTGAAAACGGACGATGTACTCCCCATGAGGTGCGGTGGCAGGAGACGGTGAACTGCTCAGAAGGTCTGGTTGGTCAGGAATTCGGCCCTCGACGACCGGATGGGACACAGGAGGTGAAATTGGTCCTACAGGTCATCGTCAACTGCAAATGCGTCAGAGGATTCAAGCGTCTGGACTGTCCGTGGAGTAAGTTTGTTTTAATGATGACTTCAAAGATATCTTTGAAGGCAGATTGGGAAAAATTATCTATAAAAGACCCATTGTTAGCAGGGTTTTTCGTCAAACAACTTTTTGCGTTCTTTAAAACAAAATTTGATCGTTTTATACAGTTTATCGACTCTGATGTTGCTGGGAGCTGGGACTTTGCTAGACCCCTATATCGACCTTCTTTTCTACGTTGTAGGATGCCCTGAACCCATACAAAAGACCTCCTGCGACAGCTCACTGGGTGAATCTGTTGTCGAAACAACTCGCTTCACTCTTATTGGTTGCAGCTGTCGTCCGCAAGTTGAACGCAAACGAAGTAGAATCTGTACGTTCGTATTAAATCAAGCCCTCTAATTGTAAATAATTGAATAAATTATCGATTTTTTGTATTCTAGTGTGCCCAATTTACTCGCAGATAGTTTCCCGAAACTGCTCAGCAGCTACCGGTTTAGAGAGGGTGATCCACAAGAAAATGGTTCAGGACGGTTGTAGCTGCAAAGAAGTTTTTGAGACCACCTACGAAAGATGCGGCATGTTTATCTAATTCCCCTCTCCTTATCTTAACAAAAATTTTTCAGATTTTATTATAAATTACATTGTTTACCTAGGCTGTCCTCAAGATGTTAGAGGAGAAGCCATGTGTAACCAAATGTCAAATGAGATGGAACGACCGGTCACAAAGTCGCTTTTGATTGGTGGGAAATGTCACAAGGTCAATGAAGTGGAAAAAGAGCCAATAAGGTGTTCGGATGATGCTTCGGCCAATCAGCTACCGATTCTGCGCTGTGATAAACACACAGGAATAGGAGAATTGGTGAAACGGATAAAAAAACCAGTTGGCTGTCAGTGTGTTGAGGAAGAGGTGGTTGTAAAAAGAGGGTTCTGCAGTAAGTTATTGAGAGATTACTGATTGGATAAGCGGCAGAGTTGCTAACCAATTAGAATGTCTATTTCAGAATGTCCTGAGCCAATCAGAACAACGGAATGTGATCCAGTCAGAGGAACGCGAATTTATAAGGTTACTAAATATACCCTGAATGAGGAAACCTTGCAATGTTTGGCCAATGCAACTGTTGAGGAGAAGCCTCTTAGTAAGTTACATCCCCATTTTGGAAATTTTTCCTGGTTTTGAAGATGTCGATGGACAGTTGTGTGGCTGGAGCTGAGCTTAGTTGCGGAATTAAGCTACCAAAATGTTAGGCCCAGCCCTTGTACATGTTTGCAAACATCTCCAAAGATGCCTTCAACTTAAGCTTGTTCAATTCGTTGAAACGGAGGAATACGTTGGCATATCCATCTAGGTCTAAATATAAACTGCTTCCTTCCTTTTTTCGCTTTAAAGGCTGCCCCAAACCAGAGACAATCTTCACTCCCTGTGATCACAAAACCGGTGAAAGGAAGAAAATCAAAGTTCGCTACATTCGGGAGGACTGTTCCTGCAAACGAGAAGAGGAAGAAACCACGATATCATGTAAATGCTCCCCCACTAAGCAACCGAAATTCGGAAAACCCGTTTGCGATGTGATTAAACGCGAATTCACCAAAACGGAAACAGTTCAACAGTGGCGTGACGATTTAAATCAATGCGTGGACGTTGAGAGACGAATCAAATATCCCCATGGTTGGTTGTCGCATTTTTAAAAGAAAATTTAATTTAAATAATATCATTTTTTGTTCAGTTTGCAGCCCAAAGGTCAAGTTTATCACATCGCCCTGTAAGAATGGAAAAATGGAAGTTAAGAAGGTCACAAAAGACTACGATCCCAATGCTTGTAAATGCATATCTAATATCACCATTAGTACCATCGATTGTCGTAAGTCCATATTTTGTAATAAAAATGTTTTACTTATATCAATTTAAGTAACAACGATTTTATAAATGTTCAAGGGTGCCCTCCAAAAAAGGTAATGGTAGGAAATTGTGAACTGGGTGAAACTACTCAAGTTTTGACTCATATGGAACGAGATTGGGATCCGAAGACAAAGAAATGTATCAATAAAAATCAATACCAGGAGCATTTAGTCTGTTCTTGTCCCATGGCGTCTGAATCAACGTCCTGTGTTGACGAAGTCATGGAAACAAAGGTGAGGTTACTGTCGACATCAAATTCTGCCATAAGAAAGGTAAATTGTAATGATTCTTGTTTTAATTTTAGCGAACACGTTTTGAATTATTGCCAGGAGGAGAGGGATGCAAGCGTGAGGAGGATATTGAGCGTTGGAAACCGAGCTGTTCGCCTGTGGAGTTTGAGGAAGACTATGGACAATGCAATAAGACCACTTGTCAACGCGAACTCAAAGTCTACTCACAGGTCTATAATCCAAAGACGTGTCAGTGTGACTTGAGACAAATTAAGGAGAAAAAGTCTTGCTTGTGCTGTGGTGAGTTCTTGTTAATAACCCTAAAATCGTCAGATGAATTCTCCCTAGATAATAAATCACTCACCAATTTTAGGCTGCCCTGAAAGAAAGGTCTCCTTCAGTTGCCACAATGATACCGAATGGGTAGCCAGTTTGGAGTATTATGTTCCTGAAATGCAGGGTTGCGGCCATATTTGTCGAAAACACTCGGTACAATCACACCAACCTATTCGTAAGTCTTAAAGCCAATCAGGAGCCAAATTTTAAACTATAAAATGCAATTTTTATTCTTTTTATAAAAAGTCATCACAAAACTCAATTAATTTGGGATTTTTTTATATTTTTGTAGGATGCAACGTATCAGCTGATGAAATGGAACCAAGATGGTCGAAATGTGATGCTTCAACGTGTCTCCAAGATTTATTCAACATTGAATCAGTTCCAGTTAATTGCAAATGCCAAAAACAACGCAAGGTTCTAAGGACGAGGAAATGCTGTAAGAGCCATCGCTGAATGACATTGGGCCAAAGTGTACATAGAAACGGTATTTACCAAAACAATTTTAACCCCAGGTTGTAAACAAGAACCTGAAGAAAGCGAGAAATGTCATGAAGGAACTATTCTTCGGGTTATTAAAAGTTATAACTTGGTAAATGGTCGCTGTGAGGAGAATATTCAATATATCACCAAACAAACAGGTGAGGTCATTTTTTAGGGTTAGCTAAGAGTAACAAATCCAAAAAAGCTATAAATAATTTGAATATCTCTATGAACTTATAATTTATTTTCCCGTAACGGTATTTCTGAGTCCAGATTTAAAGCTTCATTCACTATTGCATTTTAAAATATTTGCAACTACAACTTAGTGGGCCTAAAAATCGTAATATATGTATATATATATTAAAGTTATTTCAACAATCTGGTCGATATTTAAACAAACCAACATTAAAATTTATTTGTAATTCTTTATCACCTAGGAGATAATTCTGACAATTATGAGGTCTTCAAAAATAAATGGAATATTTTACAATTATTAGTGTACTTCGCTTGATTATCCATGATTTCGTTTCTACTATAAATAGGCTTCTTGATTCCATTATTGATTAGAATGTCTCACAAATGCCAGTTTCATTTTTTTCCTGAGCTATTGAAAAAGCCGTTTCTTTTGGGTGACTTTGCGAGCGCTACAAGACAAATAGTAGTCTAAAGGGGCAAGAAATTCGGTAGTACAGGTTGCACGAGGAACTCTCTTCTATTTAAGTTACTCTTCCACTAATACCGCTAAAAACAACCTTGAAGTGACAATGACCAATGAAACGAAATATCACCCCAAGAGAAGCAGTGAATTGAGTACAGTCGAACGGCAAAGCACCGAGGGAAAACTGCTGCATATTTTAAAATATATTTTAGAGTGTAATCAGCCTACGGAGCGACAGACAGGTGTCTGTGACCCCTTGACCTGCAAACGTCCCATTTATGAGGTTGTCTACTCACGAAACGAGTCTTGTGAATGTCACCCGCAACAAAGGCTGATCGGATCTGAAGACTGCTGTAATTTCAGTAATTGTATTCTAAGAACAGTCGGCATTGTGCGGAGGTTTACACTTTTGTTTTACTAAGGTTGTCTATCTCCAGCCGATCCATCAAAGACATGTGTAGGAGATTGTTTTGTTACGACGCGAACAACGGCTAATTATGATGACAAGCAGAGGAGTTGTGTGTACAGCGAAAGCACCATTCGACAATGTCCAAGTGAGATTTGCTTTTTATAAATTTATGGATATCTGTGAAAGCTAAAATTCCACTTTATAAAGTTTGAGATTCTAATAGGCTACAATGAATAATACAAAAGAAAAACGCGTATACATTAGCTTATATTGAAACCTATCCATCCTTTCAGCTTGTCCTCTGCCCTCTGAGCAAGCCGAAGCTTGTGGAAGTGCTGGAAACTGTCTACAAACCGTGCGAAAGACCTGGTTCGATCTCGAAAACTGCCGATGCAACCGTCGGCAGAGCATATTCACCCGAAACTGCTGTTGTCCACAACCAGAAGAGGAAAAACCAACTTGTCTACCGACTGAACACGTCCTCATCCATCGACGCATCCATTACGAGTAGGTTTTTTAAACCACTGTACAGGGTTAACTTAAACAAATTCTTTGCTAATTCCAGCATGATCGAGGGCAAGTGTGTTCCCCGAACAGATGAGGAGAGAATTCCTGTTGAATGTCCACCACCAGGGATGAATAGAACAGAGACAAGGGTTGAGAAAGATGTCTGTGACCTTACGACGTGTCTTCGCAAGGTCAGACGTCCTGTCTGGGTCCTGAACGAGTGCCGATGTCAACAACTGACCTCTGAGAGCTCGGAGGCATGTTGCTGTGATCAGTTCCCGCCAAAGATCAAGGAGATATGCAGGCATGATGGAAGTGTTCAGAAGGTACGTTTCGAGATCCTGTGAGGAAGCGAAGATCTCCGGTGTCAGTATGTTCGATTGGGAGCGATTTTTATAAGGCTTCATGTCGTGTTAGTCTTTATCGCATCTGCAGTAGCTCACGTGACTCTGAGTATGCGCTAGCCAGTGATAATGACTTCGACATAGCCAGACCACTAAGAGAATTTGTTTCCACCTTTCTAGGAAACCAAATACTGGAGACCTGTTGACGGCAAGTGTAAACCAGAAGTAGTTGTCGAAATCCAACCAAAGGTTGAATGTCCGCCTAGAAGGACGCACCCGATTGGTCCTTGTGACACTGACAATGGTCGGCAGCCAATAGCAGTTGTCCGATACCAATTCAAGGACTGCAAGTGCAAGCCGATTGGACGAACTGTCAAGGATCGCCAATGCCGTAAGATTTTGTTTTAAACATCCCAGTTGAGTCAATTTTTAATCTGTTTTTCCAATTTCTACAGGATGTAAAGAGGACGACAGACTGGCTGGTCCATGTGAACTTGATACCTGCCTTCAAAACGTCACAATAACTCGTTACAATTTTAATAAAGGTATTTGCCGGCCACTGAAGCCGGTAATGATCCAGCAAACTTGTTGTTGTCTCCCGAATGAGCTCAAACCTAACATCACACGTGAATGTGATCCTAAAACTGGCTCGAGGCATGAAATCACAGTGAAGCATGCCTTTGATGAGGAGAAACACGAGTGCCGACCGATTAAAACAATGCGGATTTTGCCACCAAAAGGTGAGGAGCGAATAGAGAACGAAGTCTATAAACACTGATCATTTGTTCAATATCTTTCTAGAATGCTCTGGAGAACCCGTGGTCAAACAAGGCGCGTGTGATCCAACGACTGGAGTTGCAATCGATTTGGTGACCTCAAATTCTCTCCACAAAGAGTCGTGTTCTTGCAGGAAATCTACAACCGCCGTCCAACGTGTTTGTGGTAAGTTGTCATGTTCCAAAGTTCTCTTCATCATCTCCACCTCCACTGAATTTCGTATTCCACCTTCTTCATAAACTGAGTGACTGTTTCTAACCCCTCCTATTTTTCGCAGATTGCAAACATGTAACACCACCTTCAATTAAGAAATTCTGTGATGAATTATCCGGGGAAGTTGTTTCGATTCAAACAAAATTCATTTTGGCCAATAATACCTGTGTGAATGCATCTGAGAGCCATCGGAAGAAGATAGGTGAGTGGTTTTGTTAATTTAAACAAAATTCATGCCAACACTTGAGCATCGATTTATCATCGATTAATCTGTCTAGTTTGTCAACCACCTCGTGAAACGCACCAGAAATGCAATCGAAAGACCTGTCTAGCCACAGTGGAGACGGTTGAATCGATTCTCGACGGCTGTGAATGTGTAGAACGTCGAAGTAGTCGACAGGAACCCTGCTGTTGCCCGAAGCCGCAAGTCTTTGAGCAGTGTCTTGAGAACGGGACCCTCCTTGTGCAGAAACACCTGACATACCATTTCGATCGTGAGAGAAACTCTTGCGAACCTAGAACAAGAGTTATCAAACGGCCCAATGGTACGAAAGATTTACCGTTTCATTAATTTTGTGTATTCACAGATTGTGATACCAATCGAAAAGTGGTGTTATCCCATCATTGTGACCCGAAAACCTGTCGAACTACCAAGGTTCTGGAAGTGAACCATCTCAGCGACTGCCAATGCACAACCAGACGAGTAGAAGAAATTGACAACGAACACTTTTGCTGTTGTCAAGAGCAACGGAAGGAATCGACGACTTGTGACAGTGACAGGGGAATTGTTGTCAAGACTACGACGACATTCAAGCTCCATAATGGATCTTGCGTGCCTAGAGTACTTGTGTCTGAGGAAAAGATGCGTAAGCTAAACCGGAGAAGTGTAAATCATTATTATCAGTTTTTAAAGGAAAAACAAAACTATACAAAATGTTGGACAAAATAGTGGAAACACCTTGACAAATCAACAAATACAGTCTTTATTTAAATATCAGTAAAAATGTTTTTTAAATAAACATATTAATCAATAACTGGTAAACAAACGGCCTGAATATATGGCAAGTTTTAATTGTTTATAACGAGTTAAAAGAGTATGTTGTCAAAATGTTACGTGTTTCCAATGCCTGTGTGTTTAAATCGATCCCATCAACCAAAACTCCTATTTTTAGGTGAAATTATTTCTATTTTTATTTTCATTGTAATTTTAATTTAGGTTGCCCTGATCCTGATTTCATCCTCGGTGTTTGTGACCGAAGAACAAAATTACAAGAACTGATGACGATCGACTACGATCAGGTCAATTGTGAATGCGTCAAAAGTATCTCAAAATCCACTCAAGAATGCGGTAAGTCATTGTCTAAGTTGGATTTTTTTTAAATGTACTTTCCCATGAAATCCAGGGAATCAGAAAGGTCAAATATTATCTAATATTTCGGTAAGGTTGTAGTTGGGATTCAAGATCGATAAACATGCTCTGTATGACTAATTATCGACCGATTGCTCAGCTATTATTCGTAATGCTGCCAGATAATCATACAAATTTTAAACAAGAAAATCGATGTTATTGATTCCCAGGTTGCCCTACCAGTGAAACAATTGTCGGTGCATGCGATGACGAGACAAATACCCGGAGTATTTCCCGAATCTCCTACAAACCCGCAAATGGAACCTGTATCAAAATGGTCAAACATGTCAGATCCGAGCCTTGTAGTAAGTTTATATTTGAAAAAAATTTATCATTTTTTTAGCTTGCCCCAAACCGAAAACATCAAGGATTTGTGAGACTGGAAGTTGGGTTACAAGGAGAGTCTCTTATCGATTGACCGAAAGGAACAGACGAACTGACTGTGTTAAGGACCTTGAAACTGAGAAAACACCCGTTCTATGCCCTCCTTCCAAGGAAATCGGCAAATCCAAATGCCATCCAGATAAACACACCCGAGCTATTTCTCTCCTCAAATATAACGTCAATCCAGATACCTGTGAATGCGAACAACAACAAGAGACAAGAATCGAGGCCTGTGGTATGTCCAATACGATTTTTTTGTATGGAAAATCGTTTTTTTATTAGATTGTCACAAGAAGAACAGGAAAGAAACAGGGTGTAACAATGGAGAAATTGTAACTAATCGATATCTCTATAGCTCAAATCCTGGAGATCAAAACTGTTCTCTGAATGTTATCCAGGAAATTGAATCGATCGGTGAGTTGTTTTTAGGTGATCTTTTACTAAGGTTTGGTATTATAAAAAATCTTTATTGAGTCAAAGTTTACTTTTAATTACCTGTGACTTTCTAGATTGTCCAACCGAACGAATGTTTATCAACCAGTCCAGTGGATGTGTTATTAAACGTGAAAGCGGTCTCTACCGTTCTGTGCTGATGCGATGGAATGAAGTGGAGAATTGCCAGTGTCTTCCGAAGGAGAGGGTTATTGAAAAACTCTGTGATTGTCCTCTACCAAGCCAAACCTCCCGCTGCGAAAATGGCGCGTTCCTGGTGACAGAAAGCGTTCGTTTTGACCGCAAAGATGAGAATCTTTGTACGGCTTCGAGAGAGGTAGTTCGAAAAAGAGTCGGTACGCCAAAAAATTTACCGAAAAAAGGACATTTAATTTATGGGAAAGCAGTTTAGTAATAAGTGACTTTTTATTCGTCCGCCAGAATGCGACGAGCCCTCACGAATAATCGATGTCTCCGGCTGCCAAAAATCGATAAACGAAAGCGGAAAATGTTACGAAACCCTGACAGTTGAGCACCACTTTGTCGAAGACTGTAGTTGTCAAAAGAGGGCTCTCACCTTCGAAAGGCTTTGTTGTGTTCCACCAGCAGAGACAAAGAAACGTTGTAATCCCAAGATGCACACTTGGGAGATCAGTTTAACCTCTTACAACCTTATCCCCGGAGAAGTGGGTTCTGATTGGATGCTAATATCGATTTTTAGGCTCTTTTCTCGGATGGTAATGTAACGATACTTGCCAACAAACTGGCGACGGTAAAAGACAAGACAACAGAAGCTGTTGTCTGTCCTTCGAAGACGGTTGAAGACAAATGCGACGAGGAGACGGGAATATGGACCCAAAAAACCATCGAGTACTCCCTTGAAGACTGCAGATGCAAGAAGAGAGTGACTTTAAAGACAGGCAAATGCTGTGAGTTAGTAGAAGAGGAATTTAGTGGCGTTTGTTGTCATAGGAACTGATAAAATCAGTTTAACTTTGTTTCAGCTTGTCCTAGTCCTGAGGTCTGGCGTTCTGACTGCGAAGACAACTTCATGACGGTTAAAACAAAGGCCTTCAAATCGATCGAAGGAGAATGTCTGCCCTACGAGACGACAACCCGTGTAAGATGTGGCTGTCCGCCAGCCTTTGTTCAGCCAATGAAATGTGACTCAACCGGCAACATCACTAAATGCACCAGTAGCTTTGAATTTGACCCCAAATCACGGCAATGCAAGAAGCGGCGGCATTGCATCAGTTGGCAACAAACTTGTCCTCCAGCTAAAACACTCAAAATTGGCGGTTGTGGTGCGGAGACAAATTTTAAACAAATGATGCGACAAATTCGCCATGTTTTGGATAGAAAGACGTGTAAATGCAAGCCAAAAGTAGCGGATGAGTGGGAGATATTCTGCGGTAAGAAAACTGAATATTTAATAACTAGTATACCCATAAGTTCTGTTCGAATTTAAATTAAATAAAACCAGTAAAAACTCCGGTATTTATGAGGTTCTTTTATTTTAATCCTTAGGTTGTAACCACCTGAACTCGGAAAATGTAACCTGTAAAGATGGCGTGAAAACTACTACTGTGCGAACTTATAACCTGATCAATGGAGACTGTATTCCAAACGAAGATATCAAACAAGAAAAAATAGGTAAAACTAGGGTGTTTTTATCAGAAATATTAGCTTACAATTTAAATAATTTTTTCATCACATTAACGGTGTCTGATTGGGTGATGATACATTTTATGTTGACCAATCAGTACTTGCATTGATTTAAAATAATTATTAAACAAATTGCTACTTTAAGTTTGTCCACCATCAAGAGAAGAGGCAGGATTCTGCGACCGAAACGTGTCGTCACCTAATTTAGGCCTAGAAATAATGACTCTTCACACTTACGACATCGACCAATGTTCCTGCGTCCCAAAAACCAAAACCTCATCCACTGTTTGTGGTAAGAGAACCTTCAACTTCTCCAAAAATCGATTCCTTAGACTGCAGTCTCCGTTACGGTACCAAGACCCAGTCAAAATGTCTCGGTAGTGAAGTTGAAACGACCGTTACTCAGTGGAATTTGAAATCCAACGGTGAATGCGAACCGGTTGTGAATATCACTAAATCACCTATTGGTAGGCCCGCATTACCCTCATTTAATAAATTTTTAAATAGTTTGTGATAAAAAATCGAAGAAATACATCCATGGAGACTGTGTGATCGATAAGAGTGGTCTGGGATGGCGTAATACGACCATTTTCGAGCTGATGCCAATCGATTGTCGATGTGAACTCAGAGCTGTAAGAACTGTCCGGCAAATTTGTCGTGAGTATATTTTCCCGTTTTCTTAACAAAAAAAATTTGTTATTAACTTATTGTTTTAATCATCTGATAGAATGTCCTCGTGAAAGTAAGATGAGGAAATGTGTGGAGAACAATGGAACTGCATTGATTGAAATCAGAACGGCATATCGACTCAAAACTGGCGGGGAGTCACCGATTTGTGTTGAACAAAAAAGTGAAAAACCGATTTCTCCTTGTTCCTTGAGGAAAGGGAAGAAGTTCTGGGAAGAAATCGGAGAATGTGACCCGAAATCCTGTATGAGAACGATCCACACATTTAAACGAACCGCTCAAGGCTGCAACTGCCCCACGAAGAAGTAAGTTGGCTAACTTAAACAATAAATTAATTGTAAAATATTTTTATTGTTTGTTTTAACTATTTTTTATTTAATAAATACAAATTATAAGTAGAACTACGAATATACCAGAGAAAATTTCTGAAAGAATTTGTGGTATATCTGAAAAGTTAACATTTTTTTATTTTAGGTTAACCCGCAAAGAGACTTGCTGTTGTCCGTCTCCAACACCAATCAGTACAACCTGTCTCTCAGACGCCAATAAATTGTCTCAAATCCACACCTCCTTCACCCTCGTCTCCAATACGACAGTCGACGGCAAACAGCTTCCAGTGAAACCACATTGCGACGAGATTAAACACCAAGTTTTCACACCAGTGACTTGCGAAGGAGCACCACCCCGTTTGGAGTTCGGAAAGTGTCAACCTCATCGAATGCGAACGATAGTTGTCATCGGAGAGCGTGCTGTCGGCTGTGAATGCCAGGATTATGAGGTCCGTAGGATGAAAATTCGGTGTGGTAGGTTTTATTTCTGATGAAAAATCACCCGAACGCATCATTTAGGTTGTCCAACCGCCGTGAAACACGTGTACAGTCTGTGTAAGAACGGGAAACAGACTGAGAAGGTGATCATTCTGCAGCCTACAAAGAGCCTGAATGAGAGTTTGACAATGAACGCCACTCGTTGTCGGAAAGCAGTGGTGACTCAAAGAACGGTACCTTGTGCTTGCACGGAGAAATCAAGAGTTTTGAGGAAGTGCCTCTCGGGGAATTTGTTGCAAATTGAGGAGAGAAAACCGCGATTTAATGAAACTGGGAGAGTTTGTGAGAATACTATCGAAAGGAGGGTTTCTCGAATTAGTAAGTGGAAATTGCTAAATTACCACTTTTGTTCTGGGGGGGGGGATTTTAATTTTCTCAGCCCGAAATTATTTGTCTTGACATTTTTAGATTAATAGAGTTGTTTTAGTCAGGAAAAATTACGTCACACCACATGAAATACACAAAAGTGTGTAAGTAAGAACAATCAGTATATTTAAAACTAAAAGATAATTATAAAGATTTAATGCTAATAAGGATACTTTTAAGGCACTTAAAATAAATAAAATACTTTAGGAAATATTAATTTTAAACATAAAACAATGAAATTATATTGAATAACTTCTCGGCTTTTTCAAAATCGATCAGTACAGTTGAAAAAATGAGGATAAAGAACGTGATTGCAACAATTGCATTCTTTTTGAGTGATTCAGCAAAATTAAATTCCGATCTCTAGAAACTCGATAAATTTGAATAAAATGGGAGGTTTTTATGAAGTCAACATATTTGACTTGTATCTGTGTACTTTGTCTCTCGGAGGCACATATTTGGATGCTATAAACATTAATCCTTGGAAAGGTTAAATTATAATTGCTTTCAAAAACAAAGCAATATCATAAAAGTTAAAATTTTAGAGAGAAATTGTACTTAGATATGGACTATATTCCTGACTAATTCACCACAGTCTATCGTAATTAATATACTGGTCAAAAATGATAATTTTGATTATTTAATCATTAATAATTTGTTAATTAAAATTAATTTATATCAACGTTTTAAAGAAATGTATTAAAATCAACATATTTTTTTTCCTTACAAGTTAATTCTGACTGGTGCTTTGATGACATATATTCTAGTCATAATTAATGTGATACGGATCTTTGTTCCAGTTTATAAATATAATTTACATTTAAAAAAGAAAAATCATGCAATCGGCGTGTTTTCGCTTTTATATTTTGATCGGTTTTTCGAGTCCTTGAAAATGTTAATCTATTTTGTCGTTTTTTAAGCCTGTCCACCCTCAAAAAAGATCCGTTCTGCTTGTGGAGGTGAGAATACCGGTTTTACCGCGGTTGAAACCATCACTACGTGGACTCCAGTTGATTGTGAATGCGTTCCCAAGACAACCCAACGCTCTTTCATCTGCAACTGCTATGCAAAGTATCCTCCAGTTTCTAATTTCGTCTGCAAAAACGATTCCACCCTTGAAAAATCAGTGACTTCGCATATTCTCAAAGGCTCAGAATGTGTACCACGCATCGCTCGATCTTTAACGCAAATAGGTAAGTAATTCGAATCTAATTTCGACTTCCTTCTAGTTTGTCCAACCGAACTTCGAAGCCAAAAGGCCGATTCTTGTGATGAAACCACGCGAAAGCGTCAAATAACCTGGTTCAAATCCACCCCAATCGACTGCAAATGTCAATGGAAACCAATAATCTCCCAAGAAGAGTTGAGATCCCGAGGTCTAAGCACTTTTGAGTGGTGTGGTTGTCCTGCTTCTAAGACCGTCAAGTCTACCTGCAAGCGCGTTGCTCCAAATCGCTTTGTTCAGGTGAAAAGCCTTCTCAGCTATCGTGCAAAGAATGGTGAATGTGTTCCTCAACACGAAACCACCTATGAGAATGTGACTTGTAATGAAGGTCTCCAACTTCTCAGGTTCGTGGAGCTCATATTCCCTCACAGTTTTGTTTAAATAGATCGGCGTGTGATTCGGTGACCTCTCATCAGACCCAGCAGCGAATAACCCTCAAGATGGAGGAGTCAGACCGTGGTGAATGCCAATGCAGACGAGTGTCTGAAAGTGAACCGCGCTCTTGTCCTTGTTCGTGCAGTTCCGTGCCCCGAAAAAGTACCACTTGTGAGCACACGGGCGAGGGAATTCTGGTTACCACGGAGACTCAAACACCACGAATGGAGGAGTGTGCCTGTGGGCAGAAAACGAAGCGTTCGGTCAGGTTGGTGGAGTGTTCGGAAGTGCCGGTTAGGAGGAATGTGTCCGAGTGCCGAGTGGATGAAGACGATGGAGATAGTTACAGGGAGGTCTTGTGGATCACCAAGCAACGGAAGGGCTGTGAATGCGTTGAGAAGGTACACAAGACGCGAGAGATTTGTGGTGAGTTAATGTTGGGCCTAACGCTATTTTTGGAAAGGAAATTCGGTCTGTTATGTTGAGTAACCATCGTACTTGGATAGGAATTTTGGAGGGACATTAGCTCTCAACTCAGGAGAGAGCATAGGTTAATTGGCTGGATCAAACATAATTGTTGGATAGGGTTGGAGATATGTTTATATGTGTGAATTATGAAACATATCTTGATTAACCTAAAAGAGCCCTTCTATCTCAAATTATTCATTTATTGTTGATACAATTTTGGAATTAGCTTGCGCACCACGTGAACGAAACCTCACGAGGTGCGTGGACAACTCACGGATTGAGATCAGGCGGATTCATCGAGTACTCACTGAGGAGAAGACCTGTGCCGAGAAGGAGACAGAGCGACTAGCGACTAGAGGTCAGATGTGCCGAACCGAAAGTGATCAAAAGTGTCTGTGACCAAGAAACGGGTCTGGCGACTGTCTCGAAACTACAACCGGTTCTTGAGGAATGCAAATGCAAAAGGCATATTCAGAAGTATAAAGTTCCCTGCGGTAAGCGCCTAATCTTTCTATATTACCTAATAAATATAAAACTATACAATTTTTACTTTTAAATACATTGAAAAAGAAATATTTTTCTTTTAAGATACAGTCCGTAAATTATGGTAATTTAATGAGACCAAACGGCAAGGTCAGAATTCCTTTTTGAAAATGAGAAACGAAAGGGTTCATACTTTAAATTTTAGCAACCATTTTTGTTCCTATTTCATAAAATACCTGTATTTGTTGCGCTTAATGCCTCTATGTAAGCCACCAGTGCAAAGGCACCTTTATATCTAAGATGTAACAATTTAAAATATAATAAATATTTATGACTAAGTGATGCCTCATTTTAAATAATAATTTAAACATGAATTAGTGTAAATTATGCACTAATAATGATATCACTTAATCATTATTAATTACTAATTAGTATTTACTAAACTAAATATGTTATAATATTTCATTAATGTTAAGTCGATTCTGTTTCCTTTTCAGAATTATTATTATTTGCATATATATTTATAGTTTTTAATTTTAAATTCCACTAGAGTGCGATCCAAAAGAGCGTGTCGTCTTCAAATCTCCATGCAATACGACGGTGTGCCTTTCAGCAACTGTTTACACCTACAAAGTACCCGATAGCTCCAAGAACGGTTCCTGCGTAACCAAAAAGGCTGTTCGAGTTTCTCAATGCTGCTGTCCTCCCGGACAGACCCAGAAATCTTGCGATCCCTCCAGTGGGGTTGTTAGAACCCTCAAGCAGGAATTCCGGCTCCAGAATGGGCATTGTGTACCGCTGGTGAGGGTAACGGCAGAAACGCCTGTTATCTGTCCACTATTTGTGACGACGGCTTCAAAAACTCTTAAGTCGGGGAAGATTCGCATGCAGAGAAAACGAACTATTCGTGATGGATGTCAGTGCAGGAATATCACTGAGACTGCCTACTCACAGTGGAGTAAGTTTCGGCATTGCTAGAAAGATTTAAACGAATAATTATACTAAAAGGGATAATAAACAGCAAAAAATTGTTAAAATTCACATGTATACGTGGTAAATTTTCGCCACTCTCATGTGCTAATCGGTGTTCGTTTTACGCCAACTATGATAACATAAGAATTAAAACACCAAAATAATATAAAATTGGGAAAAAATGATATTTTTGACTCGGTTTTAAGGATCCCTCTAATGAATAAAAAGGCCGAATAGTCTTTTTATTCACTTAAAGATGTCAGGAATTTTCCTATTTTAAATTTCAGAGTGCCCAGAGTCGCAAAAGCATCGCCACTGTGTGAAAATGGACCTTGAGGGCGACCAATTTGCCTGGCAAACTACCGTGAAACTTTGGCGCCCCTCCAAGGGTCAGATGCGAAACTGCTCCCACCATGAGGTCAAGGTCGATGTCTCGCCAGTGACCTGTCCTCCAGCCAATGTCACTTCCGAATCCGTCTGCTACTTTGCTCCCGAGTTGCATGCCTTCGTGAGGAATGTGACTACTCAGGAAATGAGAGCTGTCGACTGTGGTTGTGTCCCCGAAGAGTCTGTAACTAAACGCGTCGTTTGCAACTGCTCTCAAAATGTTGTGGACTTCAAGTGTGATAGGTGAGTAAATTTCGATGCAGTAGGACCGATATGGTCGACCATATTGAATCCGAATTGATCTTTTTTAAAGAAAAGCCCGGAATGTTCATAAGGGCTATCTACTTATGAAAAATGATATATCTTTTAGACATTCTAATATGTCTTAACTTGATTTCTTCCTTTTCCTTGCCATGAGTCATAATTAAAATCATTCATTATCAATATTAATTAATGTGAAACAGTAAACCCTCGTTTTTTTTCGAGGCTTGAGCTCTTTACTATAAGTTTATCAACTAAAATTACCTCTATTCTCGTAAAAATCGCTAAAGCTGCTAAACAGTTACTCTCAACCAATAAAAATAAACCAGAGTCGCTCAGCCAATGAGGATCGAGGCCTCGAACCAATCAGATCACAGTGTTGCAATGTAAACAGTAAATCGGACCTAGATTTTGAAAGTATGAAAATTGAATTATTTTAATTTCAGAGAAGAGGGTCTTGCAACAGAAACGAGAATAATCTACGACCTCACGGCCGACGGTAGTCGATGTGTTCCCCACGAAGTGCAGAAACAATGGCGTGTTGAATGCAATCCATCCAACGGCGTGTTGTACCGCAAAACGACGTGTGAAAATGGCTTCTTTTACAAGATTTACATGCGCAACAAACGCGATGGGTGCAAGTGTCGAAAGCTCTTCAGAAAGGTTCGAGTTCCATGTGAATGCCCAGCTGAGAAGTCGATATCGACGTAAGTTGGATCACCAAATAATTTTCCATGCATTTTTGGGGAATTTCGGATATTTTTTTACTCTTTTAGATGCCTGGAAGATGGAGTCACTCTCCAGACGAAGACGATAAGCTATTATCGACACAATGCCGACTCACCTTGTGAAAGAGAGTTGAAAATCGTCAAGACCACCACTAGGTGTGATACGCTTCCACAGGAGGAGTTAATGGCCTCTCCAGACTACTCAATTCGTCTAGACCCAGCTTCTGTTACTCCTGGCAACCGTTCTAGATCGGTGGTCCACGTCTACCCCTGTGGAAGTGGTGGATCCGCGTGTTCGCGACGTCTAGTTCGTGTATCGATAGATGGTGGTGTTGCGGAGGGCTGTCGCTGTCGAATCAGAAGGGAAGAGAGTAGAGAGGCTTGTTGTTGTGAGAACAATGACCCGAAAAAGCAGTGGACAGATTGTGAAAGCTTTGATCACCCGGTGTCTGTGAAACAACAGAGGATGGGGCGACTCATGGATGGAAAGTGCTATCTCACAACCTTCACTGCTACCAAACCTTTGAGTAAGTCTATTGGATCAAATGTGAATGCTCCATGGATACACCAGAGCATAGGCTTGGAGTGTGACGTCATTCCATGAAGTTCTGTTCGAGAGATTGTTCTTGTTTGTTTGCCTAGTTTTCAAACAATTAAAAAACTCTTAAATCTAACTAACTAACTGTCACATTTATTTTTTCAGTTTGCTCAGACAGAGAAGTTGTGCGTGCAGCTGGAGGCTGTGTGAACGGCACACAACGCTTCATCGTAATAAAATCGATTCGTGACGGGTGTCGATGCAAAACCATCAAGTCCATCGAATATCGTCCCTGCCGTGAGTCTTTACTCGTCTTCTGAGTCACCTTCTCGAGGGTTTTAATCGATTTTTGCCCTCTCCCTAGTCTGTCAGACAGTCTCGTCCGCAGAGGTCGTCTTTCTTGTGGATGAATCGGTTTCAAGTAGGATTCCAGATTACTCCAGGATTGTGCAAGACATTCTCCATCGCACCGTGAAAACATTCAAGGAATCCCACAACCAAACTAGGGAGACAGACAAGAACTTCCGCTTTGCTCTGGTCAAGTACTCGAGTGATCCGAGTATAATCTTCAACCTCGATCAATACAATGAGTCAGCGCCAATGTTGAGTCACGTGGAGAGAATTAATTATGAGGGAAGACTGTCCAACCTGGGTAGGGCACTAGCTCTAACCAAGAGTGAGGTGAGTGAAGAAAATGGAATATTTTTTGTAAAATAAGGATTGGTAAAAATTGGGACATCAAGCTTACCAATAAAATTGTCGTCGGTGTTTAAATGAATGAAGACGTGCATCCGATTGGTAGAAATCAATAAATCATGATGCTAGCTCCCTCTAAATGTCAGCCAATGAGCGTTGAGCGTATTTTTATAACGTCATTTGATAAAGGACTATCTATGAATGTACAGCTTCGACACCCCCGATTTCTAAAGAAAGTTTTTCTCATCTTAAAAACCCGAAAAATTATTTAAAAACCCCTTGTCTTCCAACAGGTTCTCCCCAGGGTACGAGCCGGGATCCCAGTGCTTGTTTTTATCATCAGCGACGGAGTAAATGACCAGTCGGCAGACTCGGCTAGACTGGCGTCTGCGTTGACCTCGTCTGGAATCCGGTTGAACGCTCTGGCCATAGGATCCACGACCAGAGGTCAGGCCTTCCTTCGGAGCTTGACTCCAAGACCACATAGCAGACACCTCAAAGTGTTCTCCCGTGATGAGAAGCAGGATGTCTTCGCTAATTGGGTCGTCAAGGCTCTTTGCACTGATTGTAAGTGTTTTGAGAGCTATAAATCGAGCTGAACACAATGGATCTTTTATTGAAGTGCTAAACGTTGCAGACAATGACAGGATAGTTAAGGGAAAAGACCCCAACCGCATCCACGGCAGAGAAAGAAACTTCAAGGCGTTGAAACTGACGAAACTTTTGATTCCTTCTCATTAAAACCAGAATAATTTCACGATAATGTAGGTATTACTAAGCCTGTTAGTGGATGCTAGGAATTTATAGATTATTAAAAAGAGTACCACTTTGATGAATGAAAATTTAATTAATTATAAAACTTGGTCACTTGCTTTATTTGTTCCAAATGTCGGATAGAACCCATAGGATGGCATTTTTTCCTTATTTCTGATGAATTTATCGAATTTTTGGGGTTTCAGCCTGTCCGGAGAACGTACAAACCCGCAGTGTCTGCTCACCAGACACTGGTTGTCTTGGTGAGATATACGAGCAGTCATTTAGCTTCAATCCCGAGCAAGGAAAGTGTGTTGGGGTTTCCATGAAACGGCCCTATCGATGCTGTGCGTCCCCGAACTATTTTTAACCTTTTATCTCAAAATAATGCATTAAAAGGATACTTTTCAAATTGTAGGCTGTCTCGAAACACCGAAGGAGGAGAAGGAGTGTGTGAACGGGAGTTTGATTCTTCGAAAGGAGACGTGGAAGTTGAGTGAAAACAGGAATGGACTGGCGGTGTGCAAGAGCTTCAGAATTGAGCAGGATGTCACCGGTCAACTATTGAGAGGTATGCTTAATTATTTATTTAGAGGACATAAAACGATTTAATTACCATATTTTTTTGTGAAAACGAAAGGTTAAATGCATATGGGAACATAAATTTTTAATTTGACTAACATAGGAACATTAATGGTACATATAAATGCAAAATATTACAATATAAGCCAGTTTATTGTGTATTTTGAGACAGTAAGAGGGTTTAAAATCTATAAACTGATAATTTTTTTGACTTATAAGCTGTCTCTAAAGACAAAGGGTGTAATTACAGGCGAACGACTCAGCGACGAATAAATAGTTATTTGCAAATCACCAACCTTTGTCAATTACATTTGTAGAGGTTAATCTCCTAGATCAATTCTATTATCAGCACTGTAAATAAATTGAATATTGAATATTTCTTTGATCATTTTTAGTGCAATATATTGGTCGTATAAAATAAAGGGATTTCTTAAACTTAAATAAATATATACCAAAAACTAGGTGGACAAAATAAATAACGTTCGAGTGAAATTTAAAGGTTAGAAAATGCAAGCCTTATGGATTAGTTGAAGGTACCTCGTTATATTAATAAACATGTGTCTTAACATCCGAAATAGTGCTATGAGGAGACCTGACTTGTTCGGTGCTTTCAAATTCTATACGACCAAAATCGGCTGGCCTGGTTCAAATTTTCCTGGCAATAAATAAAGCCTTTTCTTTTCTTTTAGATTGTCCTCCTCTTGAGGTTCAACAAGGCACCTGCTCTCCAGATGGTGTGAGAACAGACATCGTTATCAGAAGAACTCTGGAAGACTGCAAATGCAAGGCAAATCATAGATATAATTGTTCAAAAACCCACTGCAAAATTTTGGACCTGAGTAGAAGTAATATTTCCTCTAACGTAATTGTATAACATGATTGCATATTCGACTCATCACCTGACGAATCAAAAGTTCACTAGTGCAAGATAAATTCCGTGTATTCATTTAAATTGTTCCATAGCCCTTGGGACATTGCAGATTTTGAGAATTTACCGTTTTAAAATAAAATTTAGCATATAATCAATCATAATTGCATCTATATTCATAGGAAACGCGTCAAGAGGTGACAAAGCGGTGTTTCTGCGATTCCAAAACACGAGAAGAGGAGAGATGCACTGCTGACGGCGAACTTGTGAAGATAATTCACCGAGAAGTCATTGACTCCAACGGTGAATGTGTTACAGAGGAGACAACCAGCAAAAAATCCATCAGTAAGAATTTTCCGACTCTGATTTTTAAACTGTAAACAATGAGATCTTGATAGGTCGATACTTATTTATCGGGCTGTTTGATTATATTTATTCGGCTTTGTGCTAATAACTCCTCTTTTTGTTGTTGTAAAACTGCTATTCTACTTTGTTGTGATAGATATGAGAAGATATAATAACTGAATTCTTGCGGAAGAAGCTCGAATTTGGCAATCTAAGAGATTGATAATCATGGATGTTGTTTTAATATTTGACTGAAATCCAAACCATTTTTTCTTCTACCTTTAGCATGTTCAGACCAAAAGGTGATAGCCACTGCTTGCAATCCAACCAGCTGCAAACGTCGTGTTGTATATTTCCGGGAACAACCCGAGCAGTGCAAATGCAAGAAAGAGCTGAAAACTGAATTCGAGTCCTGCTGTAAGTTTTATCCATCATTTTCAAATCGTGATCTGTTTATACTATGAATTAAATTTAATTTATGTTTCTTTAGGTTGTCCAGCAATTAGTGTCCCCAAAAACGAAGAAAAATGTGTTAATGGTTCTACCAAATTAACGACTTTGCACACACAGGACTTTGAGAAGACAAAAGGGGCTTGTGTAAGGAAGACAGAACGATTATTTGAACCTATAAGTGAGTGAAATTGATAGCTAATGCTCTACCTCATCTAAAACTGATATTATCCACATTCTCCTCTGTCCAGGTTGTCCAACAACCCCTACCGTCACCAAATCTGCGTGTGGTCGATTCCCAGACGAATCAGAAGTCCGATTGGACCCGAATCTTCTCTACCGTCGAGTCCACATCACTTCCTGGAGCCTAGACAACTGTCACTGCCAACCAACCTATCGAACGGAGTTTGAGGCCTGTGGATGTGAGAACACTAACGTGACCAAGGTTCATGAATGCCATGCTAAGGAAGGAATCCTCATATCGTATAACCAGGACTTTATCCTAACTGTTGCCGGAGCTAATCGAACTTACAGAGGGCCAGAAGCCATTGGAGCCCGATTTAGTCAACCTGATGAGGCTCAGTGCAGTCCTGTATTCTCTGGTCAATCTATAACTCAAGCTGGTGAGCACAAGCCCATTTCATCAACACATTTTAGATTGAGTAAATTAAATAAATTTCATATTTTTTGGTATTATTAATTTATTTTTCTAAATTTCTCTTAATTAAAATATGCATATTCATTCACACACAATCAAATTTATTATCCGGTATAACTAAAATATAATATGATTTTTTTATTAAGAATTGAATTAATGATGGTTTGTTATTAAATTTAAAAGAATATTATATAATTAATTTCTTTTGACAGCTTGTCCGGACAGTGTTGTGAATAAGGGACCTTGCGTCTATGACAATGATGATGGTTGGGCATTCAGAAGTACCAAAACCCAGTCTTGGCAATGGGACGACTGCAGATGCAAGCCACTACCAGCCACTACCACCAAGGAGCTTTGTGGATGCCGTCGAAAGGTCTGGACTCAGAAGACGTGCTCGAACAAAGTGGAAGATAGGGGTGCTACCCTCCTCATTCAAACTGTTCGCGAGAAGTTGGTGAATTCTTCTAAGGGACTGGAGTGTGCAGTTACTACTGAAATTGAAAAGTCGATTATAAGTAGGTTGTTCTCATAAGCCGCCAAATTGTCACCAATCACTTTAATTGTTACATTTATTGTTTAGAATGTCCACCGTCGGAAGTGCACTACTCAAGTTGTACTGATGGTGAGATGACAGTGACGATAGACCTGGTTAGTCTACGATCCTGCAAGTGCAAAACCTCGAGACTGGTACGGAAACTCCGGTGTCTGGAGATCTCAATCGATGGAGGAATGTCTACAGTGTCGTTGGAAACCGGTGAAAGTCCAAAGGAGATCTCAACAACTAAGGAGGTTTTCGAAAACTTTGATCAACTTCGAGAGCGTCTGTCAAATCTCGGTTTTTCGGATATTCACGAACCGGTCCACGAAGAGGTTGAAGAGGGTTATGAAAGTGAAGAGGCCGATGAGAAGCGGGTGCTAGATATACTGAAAAACTCTTTTCCAAAAGACTTTATTGAGCACAACAGACTCAAAGGCGCCAGCTTCAATTTGGGACGCGTGGAACCTAACCAGTCTCGCGATTTTATCGAAACATTCAATGGAACACCTCCGAGTTCTTTCAAGAAGTCAACGGAATCCCCAATTGGTGAACCTGAGTCGATAGGTCTGAAGATAAGAAGAAACAGGGGAAGGCGACCCGTAGAAGGTAAAGACGTTTTAGGTGTGGGTGAAGAAGTTTCTGAAAGTCGTGGTGAATTTAAACAAAGAAGGGGGGAGACCGTGGCTGTTGACAGTGAGCACCCTATAAGAAAAATCAAAGAAGCGGAAATATCACCAGGAAAGGAAGGTTTGGAACCCACTGAAATTCAGAAAATTCGCAGACAAAGAAAACCTGGAGTTGATGAAAATGCTCTAGAAAGTGTCGAAGGTGAAGAATACGAAGGAGAAACGAAGTTCGAACGAGCTAACCGACCTAGACCAGGCAGACAGAGGAAAGCAAAGCCTGGAAAAGCTGAAAATATTCCAGACGAAGAATTTAGAGGTGAAATAGAACCATCAAAGACTTCTAAAAGCAATGAGACAATGGCTCAATACAGCCGAAGGAAGTCAAAGCGTTTGAGAAAGGAAAGTATTCCTGGAAGAGAGTCAAACGCTTCCGAAATGTTCCCTGAAGAACCTTCTGGGTCGAAATCGAGGAAATCGAAGAGAACAGACGTTGAATACCTAGCTGAATCTCCTACCGCTTCGACGCTGAAACAGCAGGAGCAGCCAGAGACCAAAATTTCTTCAAAATCAAAGAAAAAGATAACTGTAATCAAGGCCATTGAATGCGTCGATCTATTGCCCACCGAAAAATGTCTCGAATTGGACCGAGGACCGAATTCTCAGTGTGATCAGCCAGGGCAGACCAGGGAAGAGCTTTGTCGCAGGACCTGCCATGTTTGCAAAGGTAATAAGAATGAAAATTTTTCCTAAATCGATATTTGTAGATTTTCCAGCAAATGAAACAGATTTCGTCTTGGAAAAGGGCAAACCGAACGACTGTCTCATGGTGGATGTTCGCTATAAAGGGAGATACCATCTAGTGACAATGGAGAACGTGGGATTGCTTAGGTGCAAACAAGCCTGTCAGAAATACTCTCTTTGTCTGTCGTTTGATTACTACATTCCTATTGATGGAAATAGGAAGGGCAGCTGTGTTCTAAGCTACGTTGACTATCCTACGCTTCTTCGTCGTCTGAATGTGAGTAGTTTAGACCTCCAAACTACTGCTGAGGACCTACGAAGAATGGAAGCGAGGGCATGTATCAATTTTCATAGGACTCCTGTGAAAAGTAGGTTTAAAAATAGGCTTTTAGCAGGCCGTGTATCCGATTGAGTCTGAGTGTGCATTTGTGAATGCAGGAGAAGAGGAATTGTTGATGGATTATGCTTCAAATTGTACCTGTGAGCTCCGGAAGTCGGATAACCCGTTGGCGTTTGCTATTTCGACTACTTCGACGACTGGATTGAAGGCACGAATGCATTGCACGAAAGAAGTGGAAAATAAGATCCTGAAATTGAAGGAGAGTGTTACATGTCACAAACCAGGAGTCGCAAAGAGGGGTAACAAGAAACCACCGAGATTGTCGGATCAGTGTGAAGATCTCAAACCGACGGAATGGTGCGAACAGGCTGCAAGAAGTGGTGCCTGCAAGAAACCGGAATTTAAAGCGGTAGGGTTCATAAATCCTTGATTTATGTTTAGTGTAGGTATTAATTCATTATCACAAAGGGGGATTTAATTAGATAAAATGTATTTAATTAATTTTGGTGTTGAAGTTAAACAATCACACTAGTTTTATTTTGAGGTAAAAGTTGTTTACCAAATTGATGTATTGCCCACCTTGGTTCGCGTGGGGCATGTGTGGATTAACTTATTCCAGTTTCAATATCACTAAGGATTAAAGTGTTTTTCAAGAGCCTATAAAATAGTAGGGACTTATGCACAAACCCAACGATAAAATGCTTGGACTCTAGTAGATAATTTCGGACAACAATTCTGGTTTTTGAGTTTAAGGTTCTGCATTAATCTGAAATCGAGCACTCGGATTATTAGGCTATAAAAATTACAAGTTGTTAGAATTAAATTTAATAAATTAATCTGAGGTCAATCCTTTAATAAGTTCTAAATTTTCTGGAGCACTTATGACATTTTTTAATTTTGTAATCATCAAGAATTATAATATTTAAAAAGAAAACAAAGACTGGGTAAAGGCAGTTATTTCAACAAAATTATTATTTAAGAGAACAAATTTAAAAAAAATTGCACTGGTTTTCTTTGAGTCAATAGTGCGCAGTATTCCGATGTCGAGGTCGTAGGTTAGTGGGCTGCGTAAAGTAGGAATAACTATTGTTGAATTGTATCAAGTTTATCTAAAAGCAACCTTTAAATTGTTTATGATTTTTCTGGAGCATTTGAGCACTATTTTTCAAATTTATTTTACTCAGATTATATTGGCATTGTCCAATTCTATTTTCGCAGATGTAAAAGAGATAGACCTTAATTAAGTATTACCAAATTGAATCTAATTATTTCATCCTGCAGGTTTGCGGTGGAACATGCGGTGTTTGTGAGTGCAATCGTGACTTCGAGTACGTCGGAAGGTGTCTACCCAGTGGAAAGATGACCATCGTTCGAATCGAGAACACCTTCAGTCCCCTTCATGGTCGTTGTGTCTCCCGACGTAACATTCAAGTGGTACCATGTGAAGGTCTGTTGGATCTTTCCGAAAACTTTTATTGGCAGACGGTCAATAGTTTTGCCAACTACCTATTGGTCGTAGGAGTAGGTATATATATCCATTCGGTTAAGTAGATTCATTATAGTTACTTTACGCTTTTTATGCATATAAATAAAGACTTTAGTGTTTTTATTATTTCTAGAGTACTTAATTGATTTCACTTATTTTGTGACTACAGCCTGTCCATCAGATCCATTTGAAGTTGTCCAACCTTGTCACCCAGTTACTCAGACACGTGTATTGATCTGGGTGTTGCCAAAGGCCAAGAAAGGTTCTAGCTGTCGTCTGAAATTCGCCGTGAAAACTATGAGTTGCAAAAACTGCACTTTTGAGGGAGGGCACAGCATCGAGCGGAGCTCAGTTTCTTCCTGCATCAAATTTCCTAGTGGAAAACAGCGCCTGGTGATGAAAATGGAGTATCTTGTCAATGCGAATGGCTGCTGTAAGATCAGGAGGTATGACGCGCCGAATATAGGGCATATTTCCATAATACAAGAAAGTCAATCCCCTTTTTGTTTATTTAACTAGATCATATCGCCGATTCGCTTGTGGAGGATGCCCTAAACCGGAGACAATTCGATCGAAATGTGTGCATAACTGGCAACTCAGCACCACCATGTTCTACACCCGGCCATCTAAAGACAAATTTGGCGACGAGAACAAAAACCTCCCACCCTCAGCCTGCCTTAAACGCTCCATTACAACGAAGGAAAGGTGTTCTTCGCTACCTGAGCATTCGGATGGTAAATAGGACTTTTGAAACATTCGACTTTTTTGATGCCCAAATTAATGTTCATCTGAACTCCTTTCAGGAGACTGTGTGGACCTTCTAGGAAGCACTGAATGTGAAGAGTTGAAGGAGAGTGGGATTTGCGAAGGCGATCCCAGAAATGCTCGAGAACTTTGTGCAAAAGTCTGCAAACTTTGCTGATTCTCTCAGTTGGTGGTTCGGGTTCCGGTGTGGTTCTGAATATATCAAATAAAAGTTTTTATGTATATTTGTTTTTCCCCTTCACGCATTGTGTATTGAAGCGCAGGGATGGGACTTTGAAAAATATTCGCTTTTCTAGTGAGAACAAAGTAGTCAATTGCCATTTATCGAAGTAGACTGCAGTGCACTTCTCGATATTTTGCTTTTCAGGTCTTTAAACAGAGGTTAATTATTTGATCGCTCCATCAAAAGTTTAATAAACACAGGCTTTGAGAATTTCCACTTTCCTTCTAAAGCTATTATGATATGGCTCATCTCAAAGTGACGAACATCACGATTAAAAGTTTATTCCATTAAAAGCAAAGAAGCAATAGTCTGGGAATTCGCCTCATACCTTAGAACATAAAGCCGTATATATCTAAGGTCCGTTGCATCTCTTGGTGACGTTGTATACGTCAAAACTGGCCATATAATTGACGACCATATTATATTAACGTCTTCCAGACATACATAATTTAGGAAAGTCAAAGATATTCAGAAATACAGTCAGACTATGTACCACTCTTTTTGACTCATTACATTGTTTTTTACGTTCATGATGTATAAAATATCGTTGAATTTAAGTACATTTCATGACACATTAAATGTATTCTTGAAATACTTGTAAGAAATCCTCACCGCTTTATTAAACTTTCTGCATATATTTTCTAGCATTGCTCGTGACGTATTTTATTTGTTTGTACAAATAAATTAGGTAACCCCGATTTCTTATTGGTCGGTATAAGCCGCCGAGTTTTCGTATTGCTGGCAGTGTGTGCATTGAGGATGGCTACTGATGCGGGGGAGTATGTGTCGTCCACGTCTTTGGCTCTTCCACATTCATTGTCATGGTTCAAGACATCGCCGTGTGCGTGTTCAAACTGGTCAAATGAGAGGTTTTGTGACGTCGCTTTTATGTGTTTTGATTATTTGAGTATTTACCGCCTTGTCCACACACACTCAGAAAATGACGATGGTTATTTCTTCAAATTTATCGATGAATTCAAAGCCCATGAACAGAATATAAATTCGGTTTCATTTCCACTAAATCTCAACACCGAAAAACACCAGAGGTGTTTCATCACCTGTGGTAACGATCGATCTTTACGGTTGTGGATCAATGAATCGAACAGATATACCCTCCGAAATGAAGTTAACTTTTCCACCAGCATTACGCCTAGCACTTGTTCCTCCTGCTATGCAAACGATGCATTGTACATTCTCTCAACCGGCCTCACCGGTCAGATTGTTGTTTGGGAGCCCGCAAATGTTTACCTCGGTGGCAAACCTATAATAGGTTCATTCAAAAAGACATCTCCATCAGCCTGTCTCCTTCTTCCCTCCTCTAGCGATTCAGACACTCTCGTTGCTGTTGTCGGTTACGCTGATGGTGATATCGCCTGCTACAAATACCACCCTCCCAACTCCTCAAGCAAAGCCTTCATCTCTCTATTGTTTCAAAAATCAGCTCACAACTTTGAAATTTGCAGTCTGACGCCTCTTCAAAGCTCCGATGGCACCTACGATTGCTTCGCCACTGCAGGACGTGATGCTGATGTCCGGGTAACTCTTCGGAAGACTATCTTTTCAATCTCTTAGCCTGTCTCAAAGTCTAGAATCCGTTTTTTTATTTCAGTGTTGGTCCCTGGGGGAGAATCAGTGCAAATACTCCTACCATTTTCGTTTTGACCGGAAAAATGACACCGGTGAAACTGCTCCCATCAGTCACGGTAAAGCCTGGATTCCATTGGCTTCCTGTGGAGCCAATGACTCCGACCAGTTCCTCGCTTTCGATCCCAGAGGGACACTCTGCGCCTTTAGAAACAGTGGAAAACCCACTCCTCTCAATTCGTTGGCTCTCAAGCACACCGGTCTAGTGTTTTCCCTCCTCCGCGTCCCAAATTCCTCTCCGGGGTTGTTCATCTCCTTCGGAAAAGACGGTCATGTCATCGCCTGGATGGATATTAGTCGTGGCGGCAGTGGAATCGACCTCACTCCAGTCTCCACCCTCCTCTGTATCCCAGCTAAAATCGCCTCCATGAGTCAGAGTCCCGGTTCGTCTGGAAGTCTAGCTATCGGTCTCTCCGACGGCAACCTGTTTCTCATCCGAAATCTCCAGCCTCCCGCACCGAAGGTCTTCACTTCCACTACTCGTCTCTCTCCCCTACCCCCTTCTAGTGCCGCCGTGGGCATAAACGCTCTCGCCTGGCATCCAGATGCGGAGTTTGAGCACCTCTTGGCCATCGGGAGTAGCAAAGGGCATGTGGACATTGTGGACATGAGCAAGAATCAGAAGAGAGGCCGCAGCTTCAACCACCTCGGATCACCTGTCTACCGAGTGGTCTGGGGTCCCCTCCTTTTCCCCGATGCTTCTATCCAGACAGAGCATCGATTATTGGTCTACGCAGTCGCTTCAGGGTCTGTGTATCTCCTAGTCTCGCAGAAGAAACCTCCGGTCGACCTGGGTCCCAAGTTTCGGGCGCTTCTCCCAAACACAGGGGACCATAAGTTGGCGGACATTGCTTTCCGGACGATAGAGAGGGTGGAGAATGCTTACTCCTACCTTATTGGTTTGGGGAGTATGAGTGGAATGGTGAACCTCTTCGGTCTCTCGCGAAGCGACGGGGAAATAGTTGGCCTCTCTCGGATCGATATCCACAAGAAGTGCATCAGCACCATGGTCTGGTCACATCACGACGAGGAGGAGGACAAATTCTGGTTGGCTGTTGGCTCCGCAGAGTCCTTCATCACCGTCATCGACGCCACGGATCACCTGAAAGCCGCCAAATCTTCCTCCACGTCGTCCTCCTTCAACACCACCTCCTGTTTCGCCACTCTACAGGGCCATGGATCTCGCATCACTTCTCTGGAATGGTCGCCAATAGACCGGGACTTACTGGTCTCTGGGTCGTACGATTGCACTGCCACTGTGTGGCGTGTGGGTCTTGGAACCTCCAAGCCCATCGCCAATTACCGAAACCACTTCTCAACTGTGGTGGCCTGCACATGGTCGCCTTTCCACCCGGAAATGGTTCTCTCAGCAGAGGATGCTGGTCGTTTAGCTGGTTGGCGGTTGGATGAACAGCCAAACACTGCTCCTCCCACCTGCCGCAAGAATCGCAATCCCCGGAATAGGGTTCCCACGAGTGTGGAGCCCGTTGTAACGACGACTACAGAGTCGGAAAAGACGGTGGAAACTCCTCCTCCTCCTCCTCCTCCTCAGCCTGCCGTTGTCTCTGTGGTCAGTGGCGAGCGTACCAACACCTCCATGTCGAAAAAACCATCCCTTCTGCCCTCGCTGTTTTCTACTCCCTCTGCGAGTGATGTCTCACTACCTTCGTTGACCAGCACGCCTCCTCTGAAGCTCCAGAAGAAATTTGAGGAGCTCCACGACTTTGTAGCCTTCTTGCGAGACCCCGCAAGCCTTCCCGAAGACCGAATCCTACCCGAGTTTGACCTTCTCCGCTGCCCCGACGCGAAAAGTCGACGTCGACTGGTGTTTTTCACCGAGCAGGAGGCGATGAAACATCTGGAAGTCGCTCAGCAGGTCATCAACAAGAACCCCCGTCTGGATAACCACTTCTCCCTCCTCCTGTGGGTGGGTTTGGGTGGTCTGGTTGCTAAGAAGTGCGTGGAGATGCAGTACCTTCCCTTCTGGTTGATGTGGGCTCTTGAGTTGCTCCTTAAAGGGCCCTCTGCGTCTCACTACTCGGGTGGAATCAACCCTGATTGTGATTTCTTCCAGCACAAAATCCTCCAGCTGACTGCTTCGAAGGAGCATGGATGGGCTGCGACACTTCTAGTGTGTGCAGGTCGTTCAGAGGAGGCTGTTCGCCTTCTTCTACGGTGTGATCACCCCAAAGAGGCTCTCCTGATCTTCCGACTCCGTCTGGATCCTCGTAGACACGCGGAACTTCTCTCCGAGTGTCTCCAAGCTCTGGCGAGGAACCAGACCTCTGGAGGCCTGCGCAACCTGGCTCTAGTCCACCTGGCAATGGACCAACGAGAGCAGGCGGTGGCAACGGTGAGAGTGCCCAAAACGGCGCCTCTTCTCGATCGATTAGTGAGTTTGTGGACCTCACACGTCTTCCAACCTGACGACAAGGCTCTCACCATCCAACTGGTGATCGCCTGTATCACCTACGCTGCTCACTTAAGCATAGAGTCGGAACGCGCGGCGTTTTTGACTCAATGGCTTGCTAGTGGACTCGGGAGAACCGCGGATTTCCTTCTCCGATGTGCTCGCTTCCTATTGGCTGGAATTGAGGAGGAGAAGACGACGGAGCTAATCCCCGTTCTAGACTGCGAACCAGAGATACTTGTGGACAGGGAACCCAGTCTGGAGGAGGCTCCGTGTCTGGCGGCCATCTCAATCGATTTTGCGGTGGCTTGTGTCACCATGGAAGCCACTCAGCTGTCAAAATCTTTCGGTACCCTAAAAGAACACCACCCTGATTCTTGGGAGGTGTTGGCTGAACGTATGCGACTCACGTGTAGTAGTACCACTGCTCCGGAAGCATTTAAACAGATTTGTGTGCTATTTTGTGAATAAATTGTGCCAAAAGCGGTTCTACTTGTCTGCCCATCTGTCTCTCTGTGTGTGTCTGTGATTTAAACCCGTTCAATCCTTTTTCGTTCCCAAGACAATGCGTGAGAAACGGACTGCTGTAGTGAAACAACATAATGAGCAGGAGCAGGTGAGTGTTGGTAGTGAACACACCGTCAAACCAATCTTCATCTACTCTCGGGAGGACTACTTTGATGCCCCCAAGCTCATGCAAAAGTGAGTTGCATGTTTATTCGTAGCCTCCAAAATCACTTAGTGGAGGAATCAGCTTTTACAACGCCACAGGAACTCTCTATTAATTGATTTTTCTTGCCAGATCGCACCAGATCTCAACCCTCAGTGTGCCCCAGGAGTCGCCAAACATCGTGGCAATGCCGACGAACCTCCCCTGTGAGTTTATCAAATTACCGCTTCACCTGAGACCTCCTTTTAATTGCATCAATTTGCTGCTGGTAAGGTGAGGGTAATTTTATTACTCTTTAATGCCTTCCAGGGGGAGTTTTATCGATTTCTGATTGTCTAAAGACGGTGTAATTTATGTGTCTGCGTGTGTTTGTGTGTGTGTATGGACGCTGGTATGTGACCTGTTGCAACGTGCTAACAAGTCGATGGTGAGTCATGCCACCAGGTTTTATTCCGGGTTCCCATAGCTTCTCAAACGCACAAATCATGTGCTCCGGTTGCCAGCATTCGCAGTTTTGCGGGAGAAAGTGCCTGTTTTGTACTGACAATAAAAATTGCGTGAAACGCCTCTGTTGATTCTACCTCTCTCTCAGCTTGATCATATGATCGAATCGATGGTTTATTGAAAATCTGATATCTCTTGTGTACTAACAGAAGTAGTAATTTTTCTCTCTGCTTTCAGCCTACGTTCTGGCAGAGAACTACGCCATGCCCAACGCCCAGTTGATTCGTAGACGTATCGATTATCAGGAGACAGCGGAGTATCGTGTGGTAGGAGGGACTGACAATGTCATCACTAAACAGGTCCCTGCCACCTACACGAAACCCCTAACTGTCCGTGTGGATGAAGACGTTGAGGGTAATGGCAAAAGAACCACAACCATGGCACCGACAGCAGCAGCAGCTGATAATGGGAAATTATCCTCTGGGTGAGTAGACATTCATTGTTGATTCAATTACTCTGACTCTCCATAAACTGAGCGAATGTTTCTGGAAGTCGCTTCAGAACAAATCTAGTAAAATTTGGTCAGCTTAAAAGCAATTTTAGCCTAAAATAATTATCTTCAGAAAGCTAGTTAATTTCTTTCTATGAAGTACAATCGAGAAGGCTCGTCACATTTGGCCTGATTTTGCGAGATAGAAAAATAGAGAGTGCAGTTTTAAAAGATCACGCCTCTTACTTTTTTTTCCACTTAGTACTTTGATCAAACGATCGACGATGCAGCTGATAGCCTGAAAGTGTTCAATTTTTTTAAATTCTGTCGTTGGAATTTTATTTGAAATAACCACTAACATTAGCAGCCTGCTCACCACCTCAAAAACTGTCGGGATTTGACCTGTGTGATTCCTCTTGACCACGTGATTCACCGCTTCGTTGGGCCGCATGAGTCATAGGGTCTTTGTTCGCATCCCTTTATAAGTCGCTGGCCTTAAACACACGAAACATACGTGGTGGATAAAGACGTGTCCCTCCTCCTTGTCTCTCTAGGAGCAGTGGGTCGTCTTCAACTCGTCGAAGGAGTCATTTCGTCATGCCCGCACCTACGGATCGTGTTCTCAGATCACAACTGAAGATGGTGAGTCAGCCAGCATTTCAACTTTGTGCAATATACTGAGAGGAATGGATCATGATTAGACGCAAGTCGGAGTGTATTTCTGGATCTCTTTGGTTTGTAAGAGGTGTTAGAGGTCTCCAATGTCGTTCCATACTACTTATATGTCCTCAAGGCTCTTAGAAGCCTGAGTTTTGCACCACCTTCTCTTCTTCCGCTCACAGAGACGGGACACTCTCCAAGCCATCAACTCCAACGTCGAAGTGGAGGAAGTCCACGATGACAACAACAACGCCCACAAAGATGGTGATGACAATGGACCAGGCACTGTCACCTCGACTCCCCTCGTGACACGAAGCACTCGCCATTACGATGCCATTCGCCGTCGTGCCGCTGAAATTGAGGCCGATGACACGCCGGTGGTGATTGAGAAGGCGACCTCCCAGCGTCCAACTCGGCACAGCACACCCCAACTCAATCCGTGAGCCAAAATCGGTGGTTCCAGGAGTGCTCAGAGAGCTTCTCTTACTCATACGATCTGTGGTTTGGTTTTAGGTCCTACCATGGTGCGGAAAATGAGTCGAGTAAACGGCCTTGGTACCTGCCCAATATGATTGGTAAGTCGTGCCCTAGAGGGGAACGAAAATTTTCTAGGATTTTGTGCACTTGGATTGTCCTGTTTTTTGCTTTCTTCAAAAACCCCCATTTTCGCCGTTAAAATTCTCCAGATTGTACTCACAGTGTTCGGTGTCGCTGTTCGTTTAGCAGTTGCGTTAATCTACGCCCTACTTTTATAAACTGTGAAAAATCGTCTTAATTCAACCGCCGCTTTAAGAGGGGTTGGACAAAATAATAGAAACACCTGACATTTTGCCTTCATGGGCTTCGAACGTGCTATAATCAGTCGCAACATGGCATATTCTGGTGTCTTTTATTTGTTACTTTTGTTATTTTATGTTTATTTAAAATAAATGTTTTTACGGATATTAACAAAATATTGGTTTTAACATTATAAATATTGTAGACTCTCGGACTTTCAGAGGCGGACGCTTGTAAAGGAACAACGTCGTCCTCAGCAAAGCACAGGTTTTGTCGAAAGTCAAAGTTATTGGCTGAGAGAAACCGTCGAACGCCAAACGGAATTATTTGATTTTTAAAGGTGTTTCCATTATTTTGTCCAGACCCTGTAGCTCCATTTGGGATCCATTGCTTCGAGATTAATTTGGAGTAATTAAATCTTCCGTGTTTCGCCTTTGGTAGTCCTTTTAGCCGTCAGAAATAGGTCTTCTATCTCGTCCAACGGCATCGGTGATTGTAGTGAGGAATTACCGCTAATTCCCAGGCTTTAGGTTTCATATCTCCCGATTACTTCCTTAGGTTTATCCGAAGCTGGACCCACGACAACAGCAGGAGAAGGAGGTGCAGGAACCTCCTTCACACGACGGCATCAGAGAGGCTCCTACGAAAACGCTGCTCATCACCTCGACCAGTCAGACTGGCTGGGCGGTCGTCTCTACTCCCTCTTGCTCAGTCTGCTTGCCTTCCCCCTGGTTCTGCTGCACTACCTTTCATTGGGTGTCAGAGGCACTTGGCGGGCTGCCACCAACGCCACCGCCTACCTCTACCGACTTATCTTCACCTCCAGTGGTTCCTCTTCTGCCGGTGGTTCGTTCGACAAGCAGAGGTACCCCAATGGGGACACCTCTAGGTGAGACATGGACTGTCCTGTATGGTTAGGGAAATAGGGGCAGAGTCGATTATGATTTCTCGAGCTTTGTTGGAGAGTTTAGAAATGGAAAATTATCAAGTATTGGAGGATGAGACACTTGCTGGTTGACCAGAGGTCGATTCCCTGTCAGTTTGTCTTTGAAGCACGCTGATTCGAGCTTTGAAAAGGGTTAAATGAGGCCTGATTCGTCTGTGCTGGACACTGTCTTGTTGGCTAGGAGACAAATGTCAGTATCTTCGGGTCCTTGTCTTGCCAGCTTTTTTACTACGAATGCTCCTAATCAGGGCTGATTCAGACGAAAGAATTATGTAGTGATGGTTAAATAGGAATTATTTTGAAGTATTCATTTGGTGGAACCCAGATTTTTTCGTCGAAGCACTTGGTGTATCCAAGGCGAATAAATGGTAAAATGTACACTTATGATTAAAACAGTTTAATTAATAGGTTGAAACCCCTAGGCTGTTATACGTATTCTAGTTGACTAGAGGTCGAAAAGGAGCATTCGTGTGGCATGTATCTTGTCGTCGGTTACGATTTCCCACGCTTTACTGGCGGAAAAATTGTTAGGTTTAAGCCTTGTCAAACGATTTGTCAAACTTAGCAAAAGTGAGACACTGTTCGGTTGGCTGGAGGTCGAGTGACAGCCTCGTGGGTTCTCGTCTTGCGATTTTCTGGCAGTTTATCCTCGAAGAATGGCTGTATTCGTACCTGATCCAAGGAAAGCGAATGCCGAAGGTCCAGCATTAGAAAGGCGTCGAGAAAGTTTAACTGACGCCTGATTCGTCTGTGTATTACCGAACCATGTTGTGATCGTTATTTCATAGGACATTCGACGGAAATAAAAAAATTAGCTAAAATAGTGATAATGCAAAGTACAAAGATGCTATGCTACCCAAATAGCCTGGTTAGTGAACGTTAGGTTCGGTAGCGGCCACAAGAAACGAGACGCGTTGTAACTCCAAAGTTTATTCGACGAAATGCGAGGCGTCATTAGTAACGATTTAAACAACTGTACATGCTATACAGATAATAACGAGGGGCAAATAAATTATAGTTCAAGGTAGTTAGATAATTATTAATGTAATTTTGTGAAGATGTAACAAATGACTAGGAACTTCGTGTATCCAATTCCAATTTGGTGTTTTTTTTTATCAAACTCGTGAGATCGGTAGTTCATTGCAGGCGACAATGTGATCGCTTGTAACTCGTCAAATGAAACACAGGCTGCTAAACTGACTTTCGGTTTGGCTAGAGGACTAATGGCGGTATCTCGGAGGCTTCATCAATATTACCTTTTTTCTGTATATCTTAGTGTCTGGGAGGCGAAATCGTCTGGGAGGTATACCGAACCCCACCATCAGGAGCATTATCGTCATCGGCGTACAAGCGAAGTGTCCTCATCTGGCCTTTGTGGGGGATCACCCTGTTCCCGCTGTTGTCTCCTCTTCCTCCTTCTTCCTGCCCTCTTACTCTGCGGATATCTCCTTCGTCCTGCTGGTAAGTTTTGGCTAAAAGAATCCCTCGAAATCTTACAGAAAGTAGTCACACACTTGTTGCCTTACAGAAACCCCTTCGGGAGTTGGAACTGACGGTCCTCTCTTTGGACTCCTGCCTTCTGACGATAAGTGTCACTTATTGGCAGGTGTCAGGGGGTATGTCCTACCCGAAGACGCATCTCTGGCTTCCCTTCGATGGAGGTGTCTCGGTTGGAGCCTTCAAGATTCCAGCATTGCCGATAGATGGTCGTCCTTCCAACCTCTGGAGTGGATAAAGCAAACCACTAGTGCAATGTCGTTTTTCGGATCTTCTATGGATACCAGAGATTCCATCGATGTAGAGCCGTCTTCGAAGCCAGCTGTCAAGGTGGATGATATTGACAGCCTTCTGGCACGACTGCAAGGCATTGGCGACGAGATCGCGAGACTTAGCAGGTGCGTGCTCATCTTTCTCTAACCGCCACCTCTAGACAAGTGGTTAACTTGAAGACGGAGAGTCAGACCCAGTCTGCCGGCTTAAACAAGGAAGTGGGTCGTCTTGGTGGTGACTTGAGTCAACTACACACCGCTGTAGACGACCTCAGACACCAAATCGATTTACTCTCCGCTGCAAAAGACAGTAGTCAGTCTCAGAAACAACAGCTGATCGATGAACTCGTCAGTCAGGCCATCTTTGTCTCCAAGGCCTCCCTGGATGCTCATCTCTCGGAGTTGAGGGCTCAGGTTGAGAGCATGATCGCCGGGGCCGGTGGAGATAATCGCGAAGCCGAAGTTGCTACTCAAGCAGCCGCGAAGGAACTAGAGAAGATCGCCAAGTTTGAGAAGGCCTTGGGGGAACTTAGGGGCCTTGTAACGGCTCAAAAGTCGGACCTGGAAGAAAGGGTAGGGTTTTGACTCATTTCTCACCTCAAATTATTTAGCTCACCGCCTTGCGAAGGGAGTTTGAGACCCATAAAGCAGACAATGCCATCGCACACGACGCGTTGAACGCGAAGGTCTCTGGAGATGTGGTGGACGCCGCAGCGCAGTCCCGAAGTGATTTGGACGCTCTGGAGAAGCGAATGGGTGAAGAGGTCACGAAAATCGCCGCAAGAATCACTTCGATGGAGCGGTTGAACCAGGATCTGAATGTGGCGCTCAAAAACCTCGTGGAAGGTGTTTCTGGCAATCAAATTTTGTTTTACAGATCAATAAAATAGTAGATGAAGTACTTCGATGATTGAATCTTTAATTAAATGTAGCGTTTGACCACTTTTTATATTTCAAAATTAGGACAGAACTTATGGGAGGACTTGATGTGTTTAGAACCATGCTCCTTTATTACATGTCACTTTTCGTTACAGAATTGGCGGCTTTGCGTGAGCAAGGCGTCTCAAAACAGCAGCAGCAGGAGGCGTCAACGAAGGCCTACTTCGAGGCACTGGTTGCAGAAATGCGGGATGGTTTTGTGGAGAAAGTTGCCGTGGATCTCAAGGCGAAGATTGTTGAGGAGCTCACCCAAGCTGCTTCGGTATCTGACGGGAAGGAATCGGACTCCAGTTCACTTCAGCTGAAGCTGCTTTCGCTTATTCGAGCAACGGTGGATGAGCGGTTGAAGGAGACGTTTAGTAGTGAGTCCACTTCGAAATAACCTTTAATTATGAGGGGTGTTGTGTGCGTGAACACCTTTAACCCAAAAGGGAAGTAAGGCAACTAAGGGTGTTATTCTCTAATAATCCACTAAGCACTCCTTTGCAGACACTCAACAATCTGCGACGACAACGTCAGTTACCAGCGATATTCCAGCCTCCGTACTGGCCCATTTAGACGTCCTACTAGCTCCCGACGGAACTGGAAAGGCGGACTTTGCTCTAGAGTCGGCTGGTGGAACCATAGTCTCCACACGCTGCACCCGCACCTACACCAGTTTCAAATCCGCCGTCTCTGTGTTTGGCATTACTCTAGCCTACTGGTCCCGATCTCCCAAGTGAGAATTTCAGGAACCCTGTTCGTCGTGACACGTGGTGATGTCTCTTCTAATTTCGTTTTTGCCTCTGTAGCGAAATCCTACAGCCGGGTGTGCAACCAGGCGAGTGCTGGTGTTTCCATGGCAACCAGGGACAGGTGATTGTGCGACTGGCGGCGCCCATTCACATGTCTGGTGTCTCACTGGAGCACATTCCCCGGGTGCTAGCACACACCGGTCGTATCGATTCGGCTCCTCGGGACTTCCTGATTCGTGCTCTGGATACCGCCGAAGCAGCTCCTGAAGATGGTGAAGTGCTGGGGTCATTCACTTACGATGACATGGGCAAGCCTATCCAACACTTCTCTGTCAAGGTAGACTATTGCTTTATAGTCGAATTGACGTTATCTGGGATCTAATCTTGTCTGGTTTCTACCTAGAATCGAGCCGGTGACAAGTCGACAGAATTTGTGGAGTTGGAAGTGACAAGTAACCACGGACACCCGAACTACACGTGTATCTACCGTCTCCGAGTGCACGGTAGACTGGCAAAACCAAATTAGGAGGGAAATATCTCTACCGCCCACACTTCCCCCACTTTCCTGCCTTTATATATGTGTGTTCTGTTTCTTATGCCCAGCTTTCCAACTTTGCTTATTAAGGTGACCGCAAGTATCTTTCCTCCTCTATGTGTATGTATGCACTTATTCTCCTTGTGGATAGTCCCTTTTAAGGCCAATGTCAAAGGTCGCAGTAGAAGGATGTATAAGTTCCTATAGGGGGTTTTCCCATTCCATTTCGGGCGGGACAGCGGCGTATTTTCTGCTAGCTCATAGGTAATTACCAGTAAGGAAGTTCTTTAACACAAGGTCTCATTAGAAGCTAGGAATCCGCTTAATAGCATGATATATGCCAGACACTGCCCTGGGAAGTGTCGTCTGCGGTTCTCAATCGTACATCTGCAGATGATTCATAAATGATACACAAATTAAATTACCACCAGAATCAAGACTTAACTAAATGTTTATTTTTTAAAATGCATGTTTTTCGAATGCAGATTTGTCCGGTGACTAATGCTGTGTTTTAATGACTCAAAACAATTATATAAGTGGTCTGCTAGAGGCTATATCTATTTGTGCTAATTTCAAAGGGATCTCTCTTTTGCGGTTATGCAAGTCACTAGTCTTTCTACAAAATGGTAATTATATCCTTTTATTTGTCCGTTAATCTTTTTTCAACATTAAAAATTGTATTCTGTTTGGTTTGATTAATGTTGATACTTTTTATTTTGTTAAGTTGCATTAAACCTTGAAATTAAAAACATTCGTTTTTATCAATGTTTTATTCTAACGTTTAGAGGATCAATTCCCATTTTCCAAGATTTTTCAACTCTCCGTTCTGCTCAACATCCTCTGAACCGCACCAAACTCCCCCTCTATTATCCCATATTCTATTTGTTCTCGGTATATACATCAGCCTATTTCTCCTCATTCGTGATGATCCTCGCGTACCAACGGAAGTGAGCCGAGAAACTCTAGACAAGCTCGCCATCGACAGCAGTACCTACGAGTTTCGTGCTGAGCGCTTCAACAACTATGCAGTCTCCGAGCCACATCGTACCGGCCACGGTGAATTAGGTCGTGGTGTAGATGCAGGCATTACCGACGCCCAAATGGACAAAGCCATGAACGACGAAGGTTACAACAGCTACGCCTGCAAACTCATTGCTCTCGATCGTTCCCTCGGCAACGTTCCAGCCAGGGAGTAGGTCTCACCATCATCTTCTAATCTCCTAGGTGCCTTGCCATCAAATACCCCGATAATCTCCCAACTGCGAGTGTTATTTTGATTTTCTATAACGAACCCTTCCGTCCAATCATCCGTACTGCCTTCTCCGTCATTAATCGCAGCCCGCCCGCCTTTCTGAAAGAAGTCATTCTCCTCGACGATGGAAGTACCCAGGGTAAGGAAGAATTCGCTGATTTAAACACCTCTCTGGCATCTAGAAGATCTACTGGAAAATCTAGACAACTACGTGCAGAAGACGTGGCCCGACGGGATTGTCAGGATTGTTCGTCTCCCCGAGAGAACCGGTCTAATTCGAGCCCGTGTAGCCGGTGCCAAAGCCGCCACAGGGGATGTTTTGGTCTTCCTCGATGCCCACTGTGAGGCCACCACACGGTGGTTGGAGCCGATGCTCTACCGCATTCAACAGAAGCCCGACGCTGTCATAGTCCCTGCCATCGGTAACATCGATCGCTTTACTCTCAAGTTCTTCCGTACCGACGTCCGCTACAACGACGAGGGATGGTTGAGCATGCGGGTGGGAGGTTTCGCCTGGGATGGGATGTTCATTTTCGAGCATCCGCCTAGGAGTAATGTGGTGAAGAGGTCATCCAATGCCGACCCTATTGACTCACTGACTATGCCCGGGGGTCTGTTTGCCATGCGGAGGGATTATTTCTTCCACCTGGGCAGTTATGATGAGGGTATGGAGATCTGGGGAGGAGAGAACATTGAGATCTCCTTCCGCATTTGGCAGTGCGGGGGTTCTCTGGAATTCTCGCCGTGTTCTACCGTTGGACACATTTATCGGGGCAGCCATCCCTACAAGTTTCCAGGTGAGGAATCTTGCCACAAATTCCAATGAATACGAGTAGTTTTGATATAAAAATTTCCCCTTAGCTGGAAAGGACTTTAACGGTTATAATTCGATGCGAATGGCTGAGGTTTGGATGGATATGTACAAGGAGAACTTCTATCTGGCTCGGGGGGACTTAAACGTGAGTTTTCTTTTATAAAAAAAATTAAAAAGGTAAATATATTTATAAATTTAAGATTTGAATTATTTTTTATTGGTAATGAAAATGCTGATTAAATTTGTGAGGGTCGTTTCGAGTTTGGCTAATATCAGTCTCTTACGATATGAGAGTAAATTAATTAATTAGTAAACATGTATATAAGACTATCGAGAACGTAGGGGAATGCTTTTTTATGCAGTAGTGCCTAGAAGTACACGAGTTTGGATTCGTAACAGTTATTGGATGATAATGACGAAGAAATGACGGATTAAGGCAGTTCTCCAATTAATAGCTGCGTTGGCAGGTTCCAACAAGTCTGAAGAGGCTCCAAGTGCACCGTGACGACTGTGCAATTAGCGAATTCGGTGGGATCTATGTGCGAGCGTGTGCGGAGGTTATGCTGATTCTTCGATTGGCATAAAAAGTCAGGTGTTCTTGCATAGATTCCTACTCCTTTAGGTTACACACTTCTAGCGTGTTCTCCACTTTAACCCGGTAGAAGAAAGATGTAGAAAATTTTATTTAGAAAACAAGTAGCCATTAGTTAGGAGTTAGAAGATAGTATCTAAGCAAGTTGAGTTTCGGAAGAGTAAATGGTTGCTTAAAGTTGGAATAGGCTCAAAAAACAATGGCAGCGCCTATCACACCACCAACTTGTGTATTAGTTTTAAAAATTGGCTTCTCAAAATGGCCCGAGCGCGTTTTTCAATTCATAAATGTCACTCACTATCGTACGGATAAAGTTATAACTGGTGGCTACTTCCATGGCATGTAGCATTGTCGCCTCGTATTAAAACAACGGCCGTGCTTTTTTATTGGTTATTTAGGGCGCCGATTTTGGAAATATCTCTCACCGACTGAAGATGAGAGAACAGATGGGCTGTAAGAGTTTCCAGTGGCTCCTGGACAATGTAGCGCCTTACAAATTCGTGTACTCTCGCAACAGACTCGGCTACGGCTCCGTAAGTAATCGAAAATTTCCTTATTAAAATAAATTCAAATTCGAAATACAATTTTTCGGTGCCCCTTCCATAAATTCTGTCCGAATTTCGCCTTATTTTAATTTGACGAAATTTAAAGAGTATTCGATAATTTATATGAGAAAAATCGCTTAAACTGATTAAAATTTTGTCTTAAAGAACAACAAAATCGAAATTTGCTTCATTAATATGGCTATCTAGTTGGTCGAATACAAACATCGTTTAAGTAAGTAATTTTAACAAATGAAATCTTAAGAATAAATCTTCGTGTAGGTAAAATAACACTAATATAACTAATACGACTTTTCCGCGCTTAGGCTGACAAAGGGTCACTGTCAACCAACACGGCGTAATATCGTGACTTTAAGCTGTAATTCTCTGGCCTTTGAACGCCTATACGCATTTCAAATAAACAAATTTCACTCTACATGTTAAAATTTCTCTTCAATACCAGAGCGTTTACTACGATGGTGTGTTACAAAGTTTGGGTTGACCGGAATCAGTGGCCAATGTGATTTGGGGCCAATGCGCACACTCAATTAAGTGACACACACAGATCACCCAACGAAGGTGTCAAAGGAACAGTTTCGAAAGGAAACATCGATGATTTGGGAGGATTCCGATCCTCTCCATGTGTTTTGGGACCGATGGAAATCACGAAATCGGCCACCGGCTATAGACGCTCTAGACGCCTCTTCCTACTCGTCTTTCGCCTTCTTCAAAGACATCACAGATAGTTTTGCGTGACTTCTTGTCGAAATCTTTCGTCAAAATGGCGTAGATGGTCTTACATCCACTACCAGTAATTCCTACTCACATCTTATCAGGCGTTGGACAAAATAATGGAAACACCTTGAGATGGAACTAGAAATCGGTATTTATCAACAGATATTCGGATGGGATTTCATCAAGCGATGAATTAGCACCTGAATCACAAGAAATGCGGTGTTCATTTCACATTTATAAATTTGCGATCCTCTAAGTAGTCCATGGGAGTTGATTTTCTTGATATGCTAATTAAAACAACACTTGAAAAGAGGGGATCAGCGACATATTAATTAATTAATTAATTAATTTGTGATTTCATCGGGTTGAAAGTAATGCTTAAATTAATATCTGAATTATAGGAAAAGATATCAAGTTTACTTCAATAAAACTCTAAGATAAGTATAAATTTCGAATGTCCCTGAAAATGGATCGCGATTTTGGTCTCCTGAACTCACAAATCGCTATGTGCTTCAAATAATTCTTGAGTACCTCCAAATTTTAATTTTTTTTTTTGTTCTGCAAAACAAAGTTTTATCCATTTAAATGCATCTCCACATAAAAATCAATGACCAGTTTCCTCATACATTATAGAACACTCTTTAAGTATCGTTAAATTTTAATTAATTTAAATTTCGGACAGAACTTATGGGTAGACCTGGCATATTAGGCGACTTTGAGGCGATCGATGATGGAAAATCGATATAGTGACGGCTAATTACCCATTTAGCTTAGTTTAATTAAGAGGATTGCATTGCAGTCATAATTCCTCGAGTTCTTTGGAAGAGCGCCAAGCAAAACGGTTTATTCTAACAATAATTCACCCTACTCTGTCTACCAGACTTCGACGACCTTCCAAAATATCGATTACTCTCGGTTGAGTTTCCCATACCCTGGCTGCTCCAAATTTTCATTTGGCAAACGGTGGTAACTAGTGGATTCATGTTTTCGCATTTTGCTTTTGAGAAAATAATTTCCTACCCATGAATTCGTGGTGCGTTCGCTTCCCACGCGATTAAATTATGTTAAACTTTAAAGAGGCTCTTATAAGCTGAGCCGATCGCTATTAGTTGAAATCTACTGATAAAAGTGATCCATGGCACACGTTTTACAAGAAAAAGCAAAAACGAGGATTTGGCAGATTTATCGACGTGAGAATTACGCTATTACTAAAAATAAACGTTGCCATTAGCAACGTCTATTGAAGCCTCCACAAAGTGATTTAATAGCACTTTCCCTGGGTGATTTTTTTTGTGCTTGTTTTCCTGCAGTGCTGTAGCGCCGACGGGCATTGTCTGCAACACGGGAAAGAGGGCAGTGAGTACCGCAAAATGCGCTCAAATGTGGTGCTCACACCCACTCGGGTGACTCGGCACTCCTGGGCCACTCTTTTCGCTCTCACCGACACGGGTCTGCTGCGAAAGGACTGGGCCTGTGTGCGTGGACGTCGGGCTGGAGGTCCCTTCACCACTCTGTGGGTGTTTACGCCAACCGCGGTGGATATAGAGCTCTGTCCGCCGGAGGAATTGGACGATCAGCCTAGGGAACGCGAGTGGTGGCGTTCCTGGGTGGCGGAGCAGATGCGACGAATCGCGGAGTTGCAGAAAACCCACCCTGAGAAGGGCTTTCAGGCTGTGTCGACCACGAGCATGCGCAATGGACAGTTTAGATGGGTGTATGATAAGGTAGAGGCGCGTAGTTGGGCTATAAAATGGATTTTTTGAAGGTTTTTTGTTGGTTAGGAGGACGTGGGAGGTTGCAAAAGCAATTTAACCGATGAAAATTTGGGGGTTTTTGACACTTCTATTGAATTCTTTAGAAACTCATCATAGCTGCGTTTTTTGGCGTTTCTTAAATTCTGTTAAAATCAATAACAAATCGGTTAGTTATATCTCGAAATCAAAAAACCGCTTTGCTTTTTCCGTAGATTCACACTTTATATTGAAAATCGATAACTCTCTTGTGAGGATAGGTTAGTATGTATTGTTGGCTTTTTTGAGCTATTTGTAACTTCCAGTAAAATCGATAATCTATGACGGATAGTTCAGAATCGGAAATCTACGCGCGTTGACTCTTGATGCTTTAATGAGTCTTTAAATTTCGTTAAAATGATTAAATCATAGCCAGAAATAAAAAAGTGCTTTTGGTTTTTTCATATGCTTCAACGGTTTCTCTACTTTTATTAAATCCCATAAAAATCGTTTACCAATGGTTCAGAGTCGAAAAGCTGCGCTTATTGTGTTTTATTTTCAGTGTATCTTTGACTAAGGTTGAAATAAGCGTTTGGGTTATTTTAGTATCTGTAAAAGTATTTAAAAATCGATTAATCATAGCTTGGACCTAAACATTCGTTTTCCCAAAGCATGTACTTCATATTGAAAATCAATAATTTCCCCCTGGCCAATCGGCTAATGCATATTTCATCTTATTTGTAGACAGATTTGTAAGTTACATTAAAATCTGTAGAAAAGTCGGTGAAAATGGTTGTGATTCCCTCGTATTATCGAAGTATCTTAAAATCCCTTTTAAATCGGTAATAAGTCGATAAATCGGCTAAAAAACGTAAAATGCTTTCCACTTTTTTGTAGGCTTGTGCTTCACTGGGATAAATTATTTCGGTGCACTTGCGGGTGCAAATCTGATGCATCTTTTAACGAAATTCGCTTGAAAATTCTCTTACTTTTTACTGTGTACTCTCGTTTTGGCCTCGAATAGCCCCATTTTTCACCGTTAAAATCGGTAACAAATCGTTAGGTCAAGCACAAGAAACGGCTAATCATAGCTCGGAATTAAAAAATTATTTTTGGGTTTTTCGTGGACTTGCACTTAATATTTCGTTTCAGTAATTTCTTCACACTAATTGGCTAAAGTTTATTTCGCACTATTTTTTGATAGATTTTTAATTTCCGTAAGAATCTATAGAAAAATCGATGAAAAATGGTTACAAATCGAAAAGCTCCGCGCATTGGCACTTGGTTTGGCTAAGTTTCTTACGATTCCGTTGAAATCGATAATAAGTCGATAATTCAGCTAGAAGTAAGAGGAATGCTTTTTGTAGGCTTGCACTTTACATTGAAAATCAGTACTTTCCCTACCCGGATAAGTTAACTTATATCAGTGCTCCTCCGGGTGCAAATATGGGAAATATTTTCATCAAGTGAATTCCCATCTCTTTTCATCGCGAACTCTCGTGCTGGCTTCAATCTGAGTTATGTGGTTTTATCGCTTTTCTCGTAAATATCCGTGCTCGATTTTATGCGTGGGGTGTGATTAAGCTCCAAGGCAGCGGTTAATGCTTGATGGCTCAGTAGCTTTCAGCTTAATCAGCCCAGGTTTTAATGCAGCTTTACTGCTTCAAACGATCAAGGCATCAAACTACAGCGTACGGAGTTTGAACCTGCATGTGGGTACTGAGCACCCTAATCCTAATGCACTGTGTGCAAATCTAAAGAACTTTTATTACAGAATTCTGAGAAATCCGCACATTCTTCAGCACTTTAGACAAAGGCAGTGTTTTTTTAAAAAAACCTTGTGTAGTGGAGTCGCAGTTTTTATTTATATCTGCTGGGGGTGAATGAATCGGGTTTTGGGTGACTTACTACTTATACATGATTCAGTAGTTGATTTTTACAAGCCTAGTATTTCGGTTGGCAGGTACACGGGAAGTTGATAAACGCGCAGACAGGCTACTGTCTAGACTCAAACAACGGTCTCGAACCAGTTCCACGACCCTGCGTGGATGGAAAGCCTTCACAAAGCTGGCACTTTAGTCATCACGCGTAGAGTTTCCCTCCTCATCCTCATCTGACTTGTATCTCTCTCTCTATGGGCTTTCTAACCAACCTCTCAAAAACTCTCCAAACATCCACTGCTGCTGTGTTCCTTTTTATTGTTATCCCCTACCCCCAAACATGCAGACTTACACCTGGGGAGAATTTATCCTTGTGTTATTTTGAATAATACCAACTGTTGCGAGTTTGTATGTGGACTCTTCCGTAAACATGTGGCTGATGGCTAAACTGAACTGAGATTGGGTTGAGTGCGCTTGTCGATCGAAACATGGAACAGTACGATTTGGGTTCAATGCGGGTGGACAAAATAATGGAAACACCTGGTGTTTTTGGCATCAGAATCTGTAAATATGCTACAAACACCTAAAGAACCCAGTAGAGCTGCAGTTAGGAAACCTCTGCCCCCAAACGCGACAAATATTTCACCAAAGCCTTAAGAGTGGTGTAGAAAAATGTGATATTTGCCGAATCATCGTACATACGTTTGGAGGCAGCTGAAAGAGGCACCTACTCCAAACTGCTGCCGTAAAACATGGCGGTGAAGTTCTGTTATGGTGAGCTGGAGTGCTGTTTCTTGGAAATCCGCAAACGGCAAACGGTTGCCATTCTAGGAATTCTGGCCAAACCTCCTACGCGTAGGATGCAGGCTCTTGACAGGTTAACAAATCTACCCACAACTCCCTGTAGTTGAATTACTTTCTTCAAGAATGAAAATTTAGTAACCAGTTTCGATGAAGCCCTGCCCATTCTCTCACCAACAACACTGCAAGACACCTCATCACGATACACATTTATTCCACCTCTTCCTCATTGCCTTCTTTTCTTCCATTAATATAGAGAAATAAAACAATAAATCTCTAGATTCACATACAGGCACACACATCATTGGCCCTACCACACAAACACACACACGCACACACGATAGTCCACAGAGGGGGAACTATGTACACGCACCGATTACCAGTAGCGACGGGAGGGGTTGAGGGAGGAGACGGGGGTTCCAATCAGACAAGGGAGTCTCGCGGGTGATGGTGGTGGAGGTGGTGGTACGGAGGGTGGTAAGAGAAGGTGGGGGAGCTGCCACTCGAGGTGATCACCACGGAGCCGTTCTGCTGGGGCAGGAGAGCGCCCCTGTGTCGGGCCGCCGCTAGGTGTTGGGCGTCCCCCGCGGAACCGCAGACGCCCTGATGCTGGCGTCGGAGGGCCTTTACACTCTCACCGAACTCCCCTCCGCCTCCTCCGCTTCCACCAGTGAAGGGTACGATGTGGTTGTCGCCCCCGCTCGTTGGCTAGGAGGTGGGGGAAGAAATCAGCAACGTAGGTGACGTATTAGCTCAAGGCTGTACCGAAACTTGACTGTTTTTATAGACATTTAAAGCACCTTCTATTGATCGCGAACATTCTTACACTCGCAAATTCCTGAAGAGCGAAGCTACCTTCTGTCTGTTTTAACATCAACCAAATAGACAACCCGTCAATCATTGAATTCCTCCCCTCCCCTCCCCCCTACAGTTGTACTTTCTTGAACAAGCTACCATCAGCTGACATTTCCAGCAAGGAATGCTTCCCATCCCCAAAAGCGCTCGATAACTTCGCTCCCCTTTTTTAGGGCGAAAATTCCTCTTCATTCACCATCTTCTCCCGAGCTTGTTCCTCACCTGAGACAGCGGCTTGGCCAAGATCTCATCGCCAAGAGGCGGTGAGTCCCGTCGCCGACCAGTGTTCCCAGACGGCAGCGACTGCGGTGGCGGGGTCTGTTGCGCAGGGTTGTGTCTGAGCAGTCGCAGACGCATTGAAGAGGCACCAACACCACCGCCAGTGCCATGGAGCAGACGTCGCGACTTGCCACCTCCACTGTCCCACGCCACTGCAGCGGCTGCTGCCAGGGTGCGCGCCAAGAACCCCCCGCTGTGCGCCTGTTTCCGTCCCGAGGCGGTGTGACCGGAGGAGGTCTTGGGCTGCACTTGACGCGGTGCAGAGGGACACGAGGTGCAGTGGCGGGCCCCAGGCCACCTCCGACGTCGCTGCCGTCGTCCTCCTCCGCACCCTACCACCGCCACAGAGGCTAGACCAATCTCTTCCTCATCCTCCACCTCTTCGTCACCGTCTTCATCGTCTATGAGGCTGTGAGAGTCCCCCTCAACATCCTCATGATGGTGGTGGTCTTCGGGTTGGAGGAACTCAAACGACATTGATCTGGAAAAGCAGGACGCAGGGTTAGTCCTCCTCATCCTCATCCTCCACCTCCACATCGCCAAAAGCGCCTTTCAGGGGCGTGTCTAACCGATTGGCATGGCTGAGTAGGGGGTTAAACTCCGTCTCCAACGGTTGTGGTGGTTGCTGGTAGCCAGGGTGTCCGGGTGGTGCGTAGACGTGTTGAGAGGGTTGCGGGGGCACGGAGGAAGAGGAGGTGGTGGTGGCCGCGGTGTCACGGGAAGCGGTGCTGCGGCGGTGGTTCGACGCTCCGATCACAACCACTCCCGCGGCTGCGGAGGGAGGTTCGGTGAAAGGCGGAGCGGAGGGGTTGACGAAGGGCGCTCCGCCCACCCACGCACGCGCGCCCATGGGAGCGGAGAAGGCGGCTCCGTGGGATAGCGAGGCGGGTGGCGGAGGCGGAGGTGGTGGCTCCGACATTAAACACGCACCGGGACCAGGTAGGAACTGCAAAAACCACAAAACACGATTTCGGTCAGAATTTAAGGTATGGCCAGATACTACTGAGTGTGGATTTGAGTAGGCACTCACGGGAATGGCGTTGGTCTCGAGGGTGGGCGGTTCGTCCGTGAGGTAGGGCCGGATGCAGTTGTCGTGGGCGCGGATCTCCTCAATCACTTTGCGCATCGACTCTGGCCGATGCTGCCAGTAGTACTGGCAACAGCTCACAATCAGTCGCCATCTGAAAGTTGAAAGAACAGAAGATCGTATCTCCTTGCATTGACCTGAGAGGTAAATCGCATTGCTAACCAGGAACACCCCTAGGAATGACCCTAATCTAAGGTTCAATCGAATCTAGTCTAGCTCAAAGTCGAAATTGTTGGCTGAGAGAGAGACCGTCGCACTCTAAAATCAACGAAGTGTTAGAGAGGATCACAAGACTGCGGCTCCCAAAATGACTGCGGGTTGGACTTGCTCTTTGAACCAGAGAACTGGAAAGACGTCACCACTTTTCTGGACTCTGACCAGTGCGGGGAGATTTTGAACCCACTGCCTTGTTTACAAGAACGCAATTTCATATTCCTATGGAAAAACAAAACAGCTGAAACACAACACGACCACTGCGGATTGTTTACACAGAAAGACGAGAGAGAGGGAGGGAGAGGAACGAACATCTGTCACCGTTTACCTTCATCAAACTCCAAGACAAACTCGTGCAACCTTGATTGAATCAAGGATTCGAGCCATCGCAACCAGTAAAAGTCATTAAAATGGCCTGGGAGAAAAAAAATAATATGGGCTTTGTTCCTCAAGGACGACTCATTCGATGAGCATTCACAGGGAAAGAAGATTGGTTCCGCGGAAGTGCTGGGAGAACGACTCAGTTGATTGGCTACATGCGAGAAATCGATTTTTGGCCATGATATAGTAAAAATACAACTTCTTCATTGTTTTTCCGACACTTAGTGCCAGTCTTAGAAATATTTTGACCGCTAAAAACTCATTGGCCGAGAAGAAGGGCTCATTTGATTGGCTGGATCCGGGAATTACATTTTAATCCACGATATAGCAACTATATACACGCTTTAGTATATTTTTTGAAAGAATCGAGGTCCTTTGAGTGGATTTGGTGCTTTTTACATACTAATGCATAATTGTCTTTAAATTTTTGACACCTAACATCCTATTGGCCGAGATATACACCCATTTGATTGGCTAGGTCCAAGTAGCGATTTCCCGCCATACTGTGGTAAATACAGGAATTATTTGTCACGGATTTGGAAGATTTGTATCTTTTTTGAATGGAACCATCGATTTTTTGCATAACATCCTTTAAGCGCTAACGTCCCATTGGTCAGGAAAAGAAACTCATTTGATTGGCTAAGTCCGGGAAATTGATTTTTGGCCATGATATAGCAAATACAGAAATTAGTAACCCCGTACTTGAGAGATTTGCGGTTTTTTTGAAAGGTTTTGTCGATTTTCGCCCACTGTATTTTCCGGAAAAACTTGGTTTCAAAACTGACACTTTGATTCTAGAAAAATTTTAACAGTTGCGCCTTTTAGAATCTCATAGAATGACCGGAACTGGAGTGATTCAAAGACGAATTTTGATGGTTTAACCTGCCCATCCAAACAGCAAGGGATGCCATCTGTTCCATCAATGCCTGACACCTTGAAACTTCTATCAAACCATTCTTAATCGTGGTATTTTTTAAATTCTGCCTGTTCGCCCGTCAAACGCTCTTCAGTGAGTCCATCCCTGTCTTTTTTTAGCAAAATCCCCCCAACTACAGCTGAGGAGACAGGCGCAGCTGTCGAGTCACGTGTCTCCGCCGTTCGGACCTTTGGCAGTGGCCAACGTGCCCTTTAAATAAATCCCTCCCCTGCCTCCATTTTGCCTCGCCTTTTTTTCGCGCCAAGATCTTGTGGAAAAACCACGCAAACAAACTCAGCGATTTGCTGCTTGAAAGTGCCAGTCGAACGTCTGTTAAACAAGTGCCAACTGCTCAAACTCACATTAAATAGATGCCGTACGATAAACGAGATATTACTGGTTTCGTGAAGAGACTGACCAACCGATTGACTAATCACGATCTTTTAAGTCTCCTTTGAGATGGAACAAGGATATTTTTTAAAAACATTCTAGGCCCAGACTGAGATGCGTTTTCCCCATTCAAATCGATGAATTAATGCCTGTAGGGGATCGTGGTTCCTGGCGTCAGTAAAATCATGACTACGGTGACTGTGACAAGCAATTACCAAGGTGAATGCAACAAAAACATTGTCAACAACACAAAAACGGAACGCGGAGGAAATCGGTCAAGTGAGAAAGGGGAATTTGAAGATGAGAAATGGGGATGAGGAGAAAGAGAATGGGAGAGGAAGTGGAGGATGGTGATGATTTTGAGAAGCACTTTGAGTAGAAGTACCGATGGAGTTCGTAGACACTGATTGGCCATTCATTCATTGAGTTAATAAAAGTTGATCTTCGAGGCCAACACTTTTAGAGCTGAGTGTGAGATGGCTCACTGCTCAGACCAAAAGGAGGACCTAATTCTTATCGCACTGTTCAGCAGGAGATGCCCCAAAGACTGTGTGCAATGACCCCGAATCTCATTGGCCCATGTGCTCACCGATAAATCACATCAACTCAATCTGGACAGCCACGTTCATAATAAACGCTTTGGTACAGTTGACCCCACTACACTGGGCCAAAAAGAGGCCGGCAGGCGATTTCGGCTTCCGGCACTAACAGCACGTGAGGAGCATGAAGAGGAGGCGGTGGGAGGGGGAGGGGGAGTGACTGGCGCTGGTCACGTGCAGCCCGCGTGCCGCCGCCAAGCGGACAGGCAGCGGCTTATCGCGAGCCTGCCAAGTCGGCTGTTCGCGAGCGCACCCGCTCCAATGTGCGGCCGTGTAAACACCCCACCGCCTCCACATTGGCTGATCGCCATCACAGCTGCTGCTGCTGCTGCTGCTGTTGTAAGACCGGTGGCGAAGAAGAAGAAGAAGCAGCACGACGATTTTGCAACTTTTCGGCTGCTGATGCACAAGTTCCCCGGCTTCCACAGACAGAACCCAGCTCTGTCCGGTCAGTAGAAGCAGTAGGTTCTAGAAATACAGACCCAGACCCGGCTAAGAGAGTAGGTCTTGGAATCGACCAAGCTACCCGCATCTGATCCGTAGGTCAGCTCAAGTAAGAGTTGAAAAGAGTAGTTCACTTCGAAACCGGGAAGCCAACTACCTGCAGCACAGCTCAACTAGCTTTGAAATGCTTATGATTGGCGCTCAGTTCATTGACTCAAGGTGTCTAGCTAGTTGTTCACTATAAAGCATCCTGAATTATACGAGCTGAGTTACCAATCGAGAGTGGAGAATAGACGGCTTTAATATGTGCAAATTTACCACAACCACTAAAGAGTGCTTTAATGAAACTACGTCCAAGTTTTTGGCCAAACTATCAAACGCTCCACTGACGCGTTTAAATAATTTTTTTTGGTCCTTTTATTGGACTTGTCAACAGCAAAACGATCATTACAAACGGTGTCACTATCGGTCGAAGGTTTAAAAGTGGTATCTCGATGAAATTACCCCTTCGATTTGACTTGCCTAGAGTTGACCATGAGATCGACTCAACGTTTCACTCTCTGTAAAGTTTCCAAATCAATTAGTTAATTAGCTGTATAAAGTCATTAAGGAGAGAGCGCACTTTTCAACATTCCACCAGGAGTTCTAGGTGAACTTCTAACCGGCCTTTCGGGATAACGAGAGCACCACAAACGATGTCCCGTGATAACCAGCAGCGAAGTCGGTTTTCTAGCAGTTTGAGAAGCAAAGCACTTGTAAAACTGCTCAAATCGATCGCTACCCGTCAGTTAGAAATAATTCCCATTGTCGATGAAAGCCCTCTTAGGCGCGGGAGTTTCGATCAAACTGTCTAACGCTATACAGACAAAACAATCAGTAGTTTCACGTAACCCGAGCTCCTAAAAATCGACCTACCGGCTCAAATATGAAACCCTCTTCTTCCTCCATCGCAGAATCCCAATCCAAAAAACAATTTCAAACAAAAATTCCCAAACGTACACCGTAGTTCCTTCGGCCGCAGGGGGCAGGATCTGGGTGATGGAGAATTCAGATCGTTTGACGCGTTCCACGACCTCCACATCGTCCAACTCAGCGTAGGGGAACATGCCGAAGGTGATGATCTCGTAGAGCACGATGCCGTAGGACCAGAGGTCCGACTTCACCGAGAAGATGCCGAATTGGACGGCCTCGGGGGGCATCCAGCGGATAGGCAGTTCCACATTGCGTGTGAAGCGGTAGTAGCCGTGCGTGGAACCGGCTGTTGCCACTCGGGTCAGGCCAAAGTCCCCAATTTTCACCACGTGGTCGGGACCAACCAGACAGTTGCGACAAGCGATGTCTCGATGGATGAGCTGTTTGCTGTGGAGGTATTCGAGACCCTCGGCTATGTCCAGAGCCATTCGAGTAAGGGTGGCGGGACAGATATCCTCGTGCTCCGGACACCTGAAGAGGAGAATCGAGCGTCAGTAAGGGCAGACCATCTCCTGGTTTGTCTAGCCAATAAACCTGAGCTGCTAATGCTAGTCCCACGCACACTTTTTTCTTTGCCAAATTGTTACCTTGCATTCCCTTAACAGAATGACTTTGACTTTTTACCTATAACGACACCAGCAACAAATGAACGGAGGATACCACACCAAACCTCTAAAAAGAGAAGACGGACAGGTTCATCGATCAATGTCAACCCATAAGACTCGACGCTTGGCTCTAATTTACTGAAAAAGGAAGCAGTTTTCGGCCAATTGTGCTTCATTTGCCCACTACAAATCACTCTGTTTGTGTTGACAGTTGACGGGTAAGCATCATACGTCAGAGCGTCAGCTGTTCTGTCGAACAAGACAGCCAAATCTAAATAAACCTGGGGTTATCGTTTCCACATGAAAGCCGTAGCAGTAGCACCTAGATGTTGACATGAGAGAATTGTCACAACGGCTATCAGGTCTCACCCTCGCACCTATTTGCGTGCGTGCTTGCATTGACGCTAAATCCTATTGACCCAGGTGTTGACCAACTCCATTTCGCCACAAATTTTCACGTATCTTCTTATGAAAACCACTACACGATCACTATCGACAGTTTGGCATAGACACCCAGGTGTGATCCAGTGATTCTAGACGTAATTACACTCCCAACTCAGAGCCCCGCCATCTGATCGCGTGGTGTTCTACGACGCAATAGGGGGAGGGGTGGGGGAGAACTCATAGCGAGTCAACGATCGGCCGCTCTACTCCCGAAAATGAGAAGGAACGCGATGAAACGACCGAGGCAGGGGGGAGGAAGGGGTAGGGGATGGGTAGGCCGGCGAGCAGTAGCGGCAAGAACAAAGGTAGACGCGGTGGCCAATCAGCGAGCGCTTGGGAGGTGAGCAGACACACGCAGCTCGGAGGGCAATAAATCGGTGTGTGCTGTGCCGCCACCGCCGCCGAAACAGCGCATCGATAAAGCGTCGGACAAACTATAAATATAACTCATCTCCAGGCTGTTAGGATTAGTACACAGCGAGAATTTCACTACGCATAGATAGACGACGGCTTTAGCGAACTAGTCATATCTATAAATACAAGCCCAGATAGTCTTGGGATTCATCTCGAGAATGTTAATTTCTGGAGACGTGGAAATTTCTCCAGATCGTACCGTTGAGCAGTGAGTCGTCTCTCCAGGAGGTACTTCTTGAGGTCGCCGTGGAGCATGAGCTCCATAATGAGGTAGATCTGGTCCTGAGGTCGGTCCACGCACACACCGACCAGCCGGACGACGTTCTTGTGGCGCAGATCGCGCATGAGCATGGCCTCGGAGAGGAACTCCACCTTGGCCTCGTAGGTGGTGCGGTTGGTGTTCATCTTCACCGCCACCGCCTCCCACCGCCCCGCGAATTTGGCCTCTCCGCCGTACACGAGGCCGAAAGCGCCGTCGCCGATCCGACGGTTTATCACTATGTCACTCAGCGGGATCTACACACAACGCGAAGAAAAGACATCCGTGTGTACTCATTTCATGTTAAAAGAAGACTCCCCATAACCTATCACCACCCTCGGTCAATCACAAATTATCCCTGACAGCCTTCGCATGAGGTTGCTCACATTGACATCAGAGAGGAGAGCACAGAGCTCCTCATACGGTTTGCGGGTGAGTTTCTCCGCCTCCCTAATGCGTCGGCGGAAGTAGGCGATACTGGCGACGATGACGGGCGCAGCCACAAACACGAGGACCGCCATGGCGAAGATCCAGTTGCCGACGACACAGGAGACACCGAACCAGCGAGAGAGGAAGGCGAAGGTGCAGTCCTCGGCCTCGGAGATGGTCCCGTCCGTCGGCTTGGTGCCCGAGCCCCACCGCGGCATGTCGTAGGGCTTCTCGTCTAGGCTATCCACGAATCGCTTGTAGGCGATCGCCTCGCCTCGAGTGTCGTCGGCCAGGGCGTTGTCGTCGCCTGCAGCCTCTTTACTGCCTTCTGTCTCCTCACGGCTCGAGGGACTGTCGATGTGTGGACGGGGAATGTTCGACACCACTGCTGATGAAGCCTGGAATAGAAGGAAATCCGTGAGCGATTGGATTCTTCACTCCAGGAGCTAGAAGAAAAGGCCGATGACTTACAGCAGCCGATGAGAGCGACCACAGCTTGATGGGGACAGTGACCTTGTCCTGGATCTGTTTGAGGAGCCACGCCTCCAGCAATCGGTCGTTGTTCTTGTCAAAACTCAACTGGTGCACCGAACTCGATGGGGGGTCCTCTTCGCCCGGTGGTACCGCCTCGTCCTCCTCTTCCCCCGGCGTTGTCGGGACGGGTGGCGGCGGTTGAGCGAAAGGCAAAACACCACCGCCGCCGCCGCCTCCACCACTACTAACCAACTGGTAGTGGTACACCAGACTCTCTCCGAGATTCTCCACGTCGTTAGTTAGCAACGAGACGGCGTTCTTGTCTAGATAGCCTCTACTCGAGTACTCGAGACGTGTCATGGAGACGAGCACGCGTAGACGTCTAGAAAAAGAGAGACAAGAGAGGAGTTAGATTCCACCGGGATGGGTTGCGGAACATACTCAGCCATCTCGGGGTCGTTGAAGATGGAGAGAGCGGAGGGGTTTTCGCGCAGGAGACGGGCGATGGCACTGCCAAGGACGATGACCGACTCGAAGGTGCACTGCTCGTACAACTGACGCTGGTGGGAGCGGATGCGCTTCTCCGACTTGCCTGAAAGGGAGAGATGCCGATTTCCTGTGAGTGTATTAAATGCTGCAATTACCAAGGACATTTTTCACTTCCTACTTACGCAAAATCCCTGCAGACTTAAGAGATGCATTTCAACCAAATGAAGTCCTCTTAATTCTCGTCCCTTACTGCGCAGTTACAGCCAGCTCCACAGCTTAACAGGGCGGTGACCTTACCCTCATCTCAGATGACTGACTCATCGACTGCTAATCAGCACGGATGCAGGGTCATAAACCAGTTACGACGACGCCAAGAAACTGGACTAGTCTTTGCAGACCTATTTCGATTGGTCGAAGGTGGACTCCCGAAAAATCAAGATTTTAAGAGTGAACGAAAAGCGCGCGAAATTTAGAAGTGGTTCCACTACTAAATTTCTACACGCAACCACAACTGGATGTCCTAAATAAAATCAATTTCGACCTTTGACAAAACCGTGAACAAAAACTATTTGTAACTTGAAACCACCAAACGGTTGATAGACTAAAGCCGTTAAGAGGGGCCTTCCTTGTGACTACAACTGAGGTGGATGAAAAAAACCCCTCCTAGGCAATCTAATCTGAATTTGTTAACATAATTAAACAATATTAAGCACTCGAATAGGGCACAATTGTTTGGAGCCAAGCAGCCACTAAAATCCACTGTGATGCTTCTGGGAGATCCTCGATCGTCGAAACAAAGCAAAGTCCACCTCAAATCCACCATCTCCATTTCCTTAGCCGCAAATCATCTTCTAAAAGTTCCTTCATTCACACATTCCACTCGAAAAACCGAGGAGGGAATGGTTCCAGCCGCTTCTTCGACTGCTGAGTTTCCTTTCTTGAACTAGCGCAATGTTATGGGTACTTCAGTGTTAGCAGGCCTTTAATTAAGCAAATTTTGACTCACCAGTGCCATTAGCCGATCGATCGGAGCCACTAGCACCCTCGCCATTGGTGGAATCACTAGCCGGCATGAGGTTTGAGTGCGTCACAGCACCCGTGTGCAGCGGGTGAGAGACGCTGAATGAGAAGTCGTGCATAATGCGCAGGTCGTTGGCCTCACACTCAGGTGGAAGGACCTCCGGCGACTCCCAGAATCGATTTTGCAGCCACGGAGAGAGGAACCACACGTAGCCCTTGTCAGCTCGCATGCCCAAGTGGAAACCGGCGCAGAGGATCTTCGTCGTGGCCGCCGCCGAGTGATCCACAATGATTATCCGGCCGTTGCGCTGTTTCACCGTCATCAGGTTCTGACAGAGGGGAAGGGGAAGAGGAAGGAAAGGCAGGTTAGGGTGGACAAACGGGTTCCAATCCTAGACTCCGGAGAGCAATCGTTTTGTGAATCTCTTAGAATGTCGCAGGATCTAGACCAGGGCTAAAACCCACAAGATGAACTGAAATCCAATCACGTCTGTTGCGGTGACCTCCGTGGAAGAGCTGAGTGTAGTGAAGCGTCAGTTGGTGTCTGTGACTCATTTCCACACTCCTTTGCGTGCCTACATCAATCCTAGACTCTGGAGAGCAATCGTATAGTGAACCTCTTTGGAATTCCACAGAACCTGAGGAATACCACATACTAGACTAAGCAATCCAATGATATCTCAAGTGCGTTTTTGCAAGAACATTACCACTCAACCTTGGGGCCTTGTAATATTGACTAAAATGCCGTGGCGTCACTATACTACACGCTCTAGGATGTCCGTTTTTCTCTTGACAAATTAATCTTACTTGACTTCTGAGCGTGTTTTGTTCTTCTTCCTAACACAAATAACAGAGACACACACAAAAAGTGGATGTTTACAGCAGTTGCAGCTTTTGCAACTACCGAAATAGGGACGTGTGAAGCGTTTGGTACTACGGACTAGGCAGTTTCCACCATGACTATTTAGTTACACGTTCTTGGCGTATACGCACGAAAATGCGGATCCCGAGACACTAGCCAACGCCACGCTGCTGTGATGAGATGAGACGCACATATACCAGCTCAATCTAACCTCGATTTGTCGGCTAATAAATGGGCGCTCCAATCTAACCAATCCCCAGAAAGCAGCACTCCCTGTCACCACCCTAATCTATCTCTTATTACAGGTTACTCCGACCTATAGATAAGGAAAGCGAGCATCGACCCTAAACCTAAAGGTCCCTCGATTAGCTACTTAAGTTAGGCCTAGCTCTAGCCAGGACTCTGGAGATACGGGAAAGGAGCGGGAGGACGTGCCTTGAAAGCGAGAGCGTAGGTGAGGGAGGACTCCTTGACCTCGAAGTCCTCAATGAGGGTAATGTTATTGGCCAGAAAGGCGTCGCGATAAAAGTAGTGGTCATCCTTGCGGAACATAGCCACCCGCTGCCAACCCCAGTGCTGGAACAACCGGATAAAGATGAAACTACAGGGAGAAAAACAGGAAGTCAATCACAAACTGACCGGGGGACACTTGTTTCTACACTTCAACATCATTTCCCTCTGTCTGAGGGCAGAGGGGTGACTTGCCTGGAGGTGTAGACGTTGGGGATGGTGCGGAAGAAGTAGTGGTAGTGGTTGTTGCGCAGGAAGGACGCCGATTCCACGGTGGGGGAGATGACCAGGATGTGACGCAGATTGGCCAGTCTCACTGTCGCCTCGATCGCGTTCGGACACAGCGCCACTGAAGAGGGAAAAAAGAGACACGCCCATTCAGCCAATTTTCGTCTTGGTAACCACCTCGGAGCCTGAAAATCAACGCGTCCAATCGCCTGAAGGATTTACGACACCCTAGGGATCAAGTTTGCTTTCAACACCAGCCCGGATCCGAGCTACGAGCATCCCTCCTCAACAGTTGTAGGCATAAACACACTCAAATTCAAGGCGAGCAGTTTCTTTGCCTTTAACAAATTCTCTCACCAATTTAAGTAACCTCTCTTCTCACAATTCCCACAGCCCCACCCACTAATCAATGTATGAATCCAATGAACTCACATTGTCCTGTCTAGTTTCACAAACACACCCGTTCCCACGAACCGCACCAATCGATCACATATATCGGAAAAGAAACGCCCATTTCCATGTCGCAATCGAAAAATTGCCTTACTTTTCGCTTTGATAAGTCTGATTTTAGCAAGAAAGCGTCTCTTGTTTCTACTGACAGTGAATGACAGCCCCGTTTCCAGGAGCTGTAAACACCACCACGTCAGCAGTTGCTTTGTTTCCTCCTAAGACTCTCTACGCATCTGACTTTATTTCAAATTAAGTAACTCCACTTACCCCAATTTCCAGAACTCCACCCACTAATTGGAACGTGAATCAATGTCTAGCCTGGTTACATAAACACACCAGTTCCCACGAGCCAGACAAGTTGATTACATATCGATCACGTTTCTCCCCATCCTCGTGAAAACACAAAAAGACGTTCACTACATTAATATCCCAAATCGATCGATAAACCGGCGATCTCTCCCTCTCTCTCTGTCTACAATCGATAGATTTAATTCTTATTAATCCCTTTCACATTTAAATTTCCTAAACTCTTTTCAATCAGCGCTTTTAAACGAACCGACACACCGACACAGACCAATCGATGGTGTATTGTTTTCGGCCTAGCACCACTGGTAACCGAGTATGCGATCCATAGACACAAAAGCGTCACAAACCAATCGATAAACCGTTAACAAAACTACAGAGCTAACAGGATCTCAATGTTCCCCTCGAGATTTTCGAGTCACCTCTGTGATAGATGACTTTGGATCCTTCGTCAAAAAACCTTTACTCCAGGTTCTGAAGATTGCCCACCACTAACCAATCGATAAATCGGCACTCTCCCTTTGTCTAGTATCGATTGAACAAATTGTGCCCTATCACCTTCTCATTTACGTCACCCAAAATAACCAAATAATTGCACTTATTATCGACGTCATATCCGAGACTCGTCAGATTGTTACTGCCTAATCCAGCAACCATTAATGTTAATCCACTTTGAGCTGCTATAAGAATTCTGCAATAAAAAAGGCATTAATAAGCCTGTAAACAGATGGAATGAAGTCCCTTATTCGGACAGGACTTACGGGAGGGCCTAATGTGACTTTTGTAAATTATTCTGCGTACAGCCTTCTAGGTCCTTCGGTGCGAATTTCAGTTTTCAGATGGAAGCAGGGGTCTAGCAGCAGGTCCCTCCTCCTCCTCCTCCCACTCCTACTCATCCCCTTGGCAGCAGCGACAGTCAGCGCGTTGCCAAGAGGAGCGGCGGACTCGCGCCAAACCAGCGAACACACACACACACACACACGAGGCGCGGAGAATACGAGTGCGATTGTGTGTGGCGTTGCCAAACACACCTGCCCACGTGATGTGCATAAACATACAATGGCACTAGCACCTCAGCATCCACGCATGACAAGGAATAAAAGACATGGTGATGGTGCCGTGTGGCTTTGAACAGACACGAACTCGGTCCAACCTGCCAGAGCCTGTCATAGTCCATCGATCCATAACTCAGTGGAGGGAGGAAGGGAGGGAAGAAGGGACCAATTTATGGTCCTGCTGGCCTTTCGGGGGGCCCGTTCTGGTTCCTCCGAGCTTCCATTTTGACGGCTTTCGAGTGACCAAGAACACTTCTACCTCTAGGGTTCGAAGTTAACCTTGCATGACACTATTTTGCGCCTGGGTTCTGGACAGAAGTCTTGAAGATATTCACATACACTGCGTCATCCACCCACCTGATGAATCATTGAAGTGGAGAATGACTTATTAATCGCGTAGCCCGTAAAATAGATCAATTGCTTTCGCAACACCTCGCTGTGATGTAAACAGCCTGGGTTGTAGAAGTAGCATCGGAATTCGAGCTATGTCCTCGTTTTAAAAGAATGTTTCAGCTTCAATGGAAACCGCTACCACTCATACAAGCGTCGATGATGATAATTTCGCCACCAAACCTATCGGAAAGGTAAAAAATGGACGTTGTAAGTCAATTGCAACGGCTCCTGACAACCTAAAACCGTTGATGAACTGAACCCATGTTTGATGTTCCGGAAACTTAAAAGACGTTCCCACACACACTACGTCAATCACAGAGGTGATTAAAAAAGGAGAATTGAAGATGACTGGCCCCACCCACACAATGAATCAGCTTGCCGAACAACAAATTAATTGTTTTAACATCTACCGCGAATTTCGAGTTCAGTAAATGCCTTTGATTCTGCTCAAACAAGCGGCAGAGGTCAATTCCCGCCTGACACCTTTGCTAATCGAAATAAAATATGCAAAACAACAACGCACATGCATACACTTCCTTGTTAATCACATAGGCTAATGACACACCATGATGCTGATCAATCGCGAAGCCAAGGAAGTGTAGAGTTTACGATAGCCGATAAATGAGCATCAACACTGAGTACTGTGCATATTTCAACTGAGGAGAATTCCTAATTCATTTTGAGAAACGACACGATTAGAATGACTTGAGAGCAAATTTGACAGTTGACACTGTTTGGTGAGCAGTGCTTGGTTACACATTTGGTGGATTTACCTCGACGACGGTTTAAAATTCCAATCAATCAATTCAGCGTCATTCATTTGTCAACCAACAAATAGAATAAAAGCATCTCTAGAAACGGTTTCTAAGCCCACTGTAACTCTACAAAATCGGTTAAAACTACTGTCAAAGACGAGAGGAGTGCTCGAGCAACTCACAAATGACCCCGAGGATGCTCTCGTTCTTGGGGTGGACGGTGAGGAAGGAGAAGAAGTCCTGCAGCACCACGTCCTGGTTGCAAGTGAGGTTGCGGATCTGCAGACGAATGGTGTACTCCGAGTTTCCAAAGTACTTCTCGTCACCGTTCAACACGTCCACTGCGTGGAAAGCGTCTACAAGAAGATCAGAGCGAGATTAGTCTTCATTTCTGATTCCAGGTTCTCCAGAGTCTGACGAAGACCATTTCAAGTCACCTCTATTTTCACAAATCGAAGAACCCGAACTGCTAATCGATACGTGGATCTCATCGACAAACTACGGGATAGCTTAGAACCACAGATCGACTATCAGACACTCACTTCCAATGAGATCGTCCAAAACAACGAATCAAGGGCCGAAAAGTCAGCCTGCCAGTGAGTTAGGGTCTTTAGCGACCTTCTGAGCCACATAAGTTCAGTGGTTCTTGACGACATCTGCTTAGACCAGACTAAAGAGTAGTTCTGAGAATGCGGAATTCTGGGATGAAGACGACATTCTGGCAATAAGGACTTCTGAAGGGAGATCTCTGAAAAAAACGTATTTTGGGGAGGCGGAGGGGTTCTAAGAATGAGGAATTTAGAGATTGAAGGGAGAGAATTTTAGAAAGAGTTCTGAAGATGATGAAGAGGAGGAAGAGAGGAGAAGAGACCATTCCTAGACCCACAATAAGTGCATAGATCTCATAGACTTGCTTTCTATTGTTACCACGAACCCCATAAATTGATCAGTCTTGGGCTCTCCGCCTCTGCCTACTACTATCAGAGATTCTAAGTAGCATGTGGCACGCACACACACACAGGCACATGGGGAATCGCATCCAGCAGCTTCTCCTCCCTTTTTCACACCCCGAACACGAGAGGTGGATTAGGCGGAGGAGTAGAAAGAGGAGAGTTTTTTGTGAACAAAAGTGCAGCAGCACCAGCAGCAGCAGCAGAAGCGGCCATAGCGGCGCTAACCGAAAATGGAATCGAGGTGCGACGCGGAATTTTGGGTGCAGCACAACTGACGGGGTTCCCAGTACCTCGCCTTTGTCGCAAACACTTGAAAGGGCCTGTGTGGCCCGCTTTGAAATGAGAGCGACCCTCTCCAAGGGTTGTGAAAAAAAAGGTTGTAGAGCCCAAAATAGAGACAGACAGTCGCAAATACAGTGCAGATATTGGAGGGCGAAAGCCACCTCTTAAGCCTGTACTACCACCAGACGTCAGGGGATTTGATTGCCATCCTGCCAATTTGGAATAAAGCGCTGTCACATGACAGGCGACAGGAGGATTAATCTCCACAGGGCCTTAATTAATGCGCAACCGAGGAATGGGGTGTTGAAAGCCGTGTTGAGCCAATCGAAAGAAGGAGGGGAGGAGAAGCGGGATGAAAGTGAGGTAGACGCGACGCGTGAGGGTGCAACATGTGACCGACTTTGGGAGAAAATGAGAAATAGTGGGTGTAGTGACCTAAGACTCACTTCTCATCGCACCACTCAGCAAGAGACCCACAAATCCTGTCAACTCTACCTCGACACACAGGAGCCTAATAAACGCTCTGGCACGGATCCCAGCACTGACGAACGCTTTCATGAATCTTAGTGCTGATTCATAAACTAAGAGTGAATATTTCTAGCCGCTTCCTTTCTTGAATTCCTAAAGACTTGTGGGCCTCAAACGGTCTTTGAGTGGTACCCCCATGTTAGCAGAGTTTTAATTAAACAAATTTTGACTTTATTAGTCTGTAAAAGAGTAATTTTTGACTAATTCCAGCTTCATTAGACGTTGGTTCCTACACAAATAACGCCTCCACAGTGCCAGTTTGACAAACCCACCCCCCAACCTGCCATTTTTTCATAAACAACTGCGCTAGAGGTGAGCCAGTGAGTCATCAGGTTCGCCATATCATGTAAGCGTCTGATTGGCAATGCACACACACACCACACTTCCCGCAGTCTCACGTGATGCCTGCTCGGGTTTCGCGCACACAAAAACCTCCCCCTCCCACACACAGAGCCATTCCGTCAGGGAAAAATGACGTGCTTAGGGGGAGGGGAGGTGGTTTGACGCACATACAGGTATAGAGTGGGAGCTTCTGGTCTCAGGTGACCCCAACGTGATCTTCCCTGACACACGATGGATAGTTCTGCCAATAAAGGTGACTCCAACACCTTCCAAAGATCATTCTCGATCTTTTCCAGCCCGTTTTCCTATGGAGAAGTGGATTGAAATCTTCAACATAACGGATGAAAGACACCAGTCAGTCTACCTACGTTCTCCAGAGTCCACAACCAGAAATTTGAGCCGAAATAATCTCCCCCCTCCCTCCCTCCCTCCCGTTTTTTGACAGGAAATTTATACTTACTGGAGGTGAGATCGTTGAACTCCTCGGTGCCAGTGAAGGTGAACATGCCGCCGATGACAATCTCCTTCTTCACGTTCCAGCCCTCGGTCCAGGGCTCCCATCGAGAACGGTGCATGCGCACCCACCGACAGGCCTTCTCGCGGTAGTGCGCCCGGAACTCACGCTCCCGATGGCGCAATTCGGCGTCGGTGTAGTTGAGCATCTCCGCACTCACCTGCAAGGGGAAATTGATCGATTAGTTAGGGGATAAGTCTGAAACGAGACCGACGTCTGCAATCCTCAACTGCAAGAAGCAAGTACATTGCACCATTCCCTCGCTACTTGCCCAAAAGGGATGGGGTTATTAGCAGTTCACGGAGGGCTTTACAAGTTTACATAGGTACCATACGAAACCGTATCCCTTCTCTAGCTGGAACCGAAGAGGGAGAGATGATTTGATATCTTTGTTCTCACGACAAAAGCGACTCATTTCTAAAATCTAGCAGAATAGCCTATCGATATCGCCTTTTTGGACACAAACTCCAAGCCTAGGCCCCGTAGCTTCGATACTATCTAAACACTGCGTAGGCAGTTATGTATCTTTCCTGTCTTGACCCAGTCAGAGACAGAGATTAATTTCTGTCTCCTCACAACAAAATTGCCAATTAATGTCGCCTTTTGGGAGATGAAGGCGTTTCACCCATCTTCGCTCGGATCAATGACAAAAACTTATTCACCTAGGAGCAAACGGGCATGCTGCAGCATGATCTACACAATAGTACATCATAGTATCTGCTCAAAATTCTTTGTACAAGCAGAATTAACCCGAGAAGGAATCTAGCTCATTTCAAATCCTACGACAACTCCTTAGCTTTAGATTAGCCCAAAGGCCTGGTTCTACCTGGAAATGTTCAGGAGAATCTACAGTGGACAAAGCGATTCCATCTGTTCGATTCTTTGATAAGCAGTTTTAGGGACTGTATTATGTTATTTCTAGTCAATTTTTAATGATTAAAAAACCTATAAATACACTGAAATCAGATACACAAGTATCCACGCGATCTCTGTTAGCGCTTAAAGACATGTTCTTCGCCTCTCTGGCTTGAATCAGACAGTGAGATGGACTCATTTCTCAAGTCTTATATATTCACCTATTAGTATCGCCTTCCGTGAATCTTAAGGAAAACCAAGACCTTGTAGTAGTGGAGTGATTACAGTGAAAACCACGACTCCCTGTTTCAAGTCCATTCGGCATACTTACACGATAGCAGGGCTTTACAGTGATCCCACAAGAGCTCCTCAACTTGAGATCTACACTGGAACTGTTTGGAAAAAGCCTAATGCCCTACTCAAGGATTGATGAGAGTGGAGAGCACGACGGAGGGCATTTGGCACAGCAGCGGGCATTAATTTCACCCTCGAAACCACTGAAATTTCACCCTCCCCCCCCCACACACACATCGTGGCATTACACCACACATTGAGTGAGGTTTCCGCGAGCGAAACCCGAGCCGCGGCCATTGGCTACGTGAATCGGCAACCGTAGCAGTAGCAGCCAAATTTATCCGCATTGTCGGTCATAAAAAGCACACAACGCACCCACACCCCCCCCCCACCCACACACAAACACACACACACACACGATCCCACCCTCAACCATTCCCCTGGGTTGGAAGCCGTCGGCAGGCTTTGATCAAGGAGGGGCAAATATCATCATTTTTGGTAGTCTCAAGTGGAGTTGTCGTAGGATCTGAAGTGAGGCTAGGCTCCATCTCCGGTTAATTATGATTGGACAAATGTTTGTGTGGGTATCAATTGATGCCAGCGTACCCTCCTTTTAACTTGTAGGTAAATGCATTATTGCTCAATGATCACCTTGGAGTTCGGTGAAATGGTTTACTTTCGCGAAAAGATCAAGTGTTCGTTGCGTTTGACGATCCAGACCTCGTGACCTCGGATCCCGTTAACCCACTGACCCCGTCACCACGCCACTAAATGTCTGACCGTTAGCGTTAGACATCCAAAGAATGCGATTCAACCGGAGAGAATTGGTAGAGATGGAAAACTACGATCCATCCAAACGGGTATTTTGGAATTTCGAAAAGTGTGTGTGAAGAATGTGATTCAACTGTAGCATTCCATAAATCGTCATCTGGGAAGGTTACCATTGGTTGGTCAAATAAACGATTTCCAATTTCTTCTAACGAATGGGAATCAAGGATTTTTTCTAATCTTCCAAGTGTAATAACTGACTGATTTTCTAACCAATACAAACACAGGAAATGGCGATAAAGTATTTTTATAGTCCAACTGAGAAAACATTCAAAATGCAGATTTGACTCAAAGCTCCTTTGGGGTTTGATGCTTAGGAACGCGAAACAGCGCTGGCATTTGGTCCAAATGGCGTGACCTGAAGCCTAGGTCTTCCAATGACCCCTTAAACAGGCAACTAAATGTCTGATACTGTTGGCATTAGACACGGTACTTTTGAAACCAAAGAATGCAAATCGACTCCGAGTTGGTAGCGAGATAGGGTCGATCGATGAACGCTATTTCTATTCCACGGACGATACTAATACATCCAGATGGATTTAGACACGGAAACTCATTTCTAAATGACTCACTCGTTGGATTTCGCAGATTTTTGAGTAACTAGTACCATTCGAAGACAAGAACCTAATTGATGACCCCAGGGTGTTCCATGATTAACCGTCTCTGGGTTTTATGATCGAGGACAATAATTGGGTATTGCAGATTTTTGATGATCTTGTAAGATTAATAACTGACCGACCTTCAAAAAAATAGCTACTCAGGAAACTACAGAAACTGGGAAAATACTGAAGATCCCAAATACTTTAAACATCCTATATGGAGACTACAATAGTTACCTTCACAAATAGATTTTGAGTGACTTGTAGAAATGGCATAATTTGGATTGAACTCACAGTTGGTACAGATGGAACAAATCGGAAACCGGAGATGGTTCATGTCTACTTCTAACCGATGGACATCCACGATCCATCCAGATGGATTTACCCTCCCACGAAGCCAGTGTTCTTCCTTTTATTCCTCCCGTTTGAACACTTAAACCGGACACTGGAACTCATTCTCACAATGACTCACTCGGTGGATTTAACGGGCGATTCTTGAAAAAATTGCACCATTTTAAGACCAAAAAAAATGTAACGAATCAGATTCAACGGTATTTGAGTAACCAAAGAATGTATTCGGAACTGATCTAAGACCTAATCGATGAGTAAAAAGAGATGCAACTCAAGGGTATTTGAGACCTAATAGACGACCTCTATTGTCCTATGACTCAGCCTCTAGAGACTATAATTTGCAATGCTATCAAAAACTTCTAATCTCGGAATCGTAATAACTCAGGAAAGTGAAGAGTTGTGACTACGAAAAAGATGAAATAATTGCCAAACGGCGTTGGACAGATTTTTCTACTTGCGACTAAACGACTATGAAGGACTGGCCAAACGGAACAAATATTCAAGTTCCAAAGTCCTTACCTTCTGCAAGGGGTCGACATGACCATACTTCCATCCTAGACTCCACCTTCTCTTTATGCCACAACTTAGGGACGCAAGATGGCGCGAGAGTGTTAGGTCCATGATCCCCGAAATTCCAGACGGCATGACCTGACGCCTAGTTCATCCATTGACCTCGTTACCACCTAACTAGATATCTGACACGGTTGGCACTAGAAACGACATTTAAACGACCAAATAATGCCAAAAAACCATGGAATTCCACTTACAGTTGGTAGAGAGGAAACCGATTTAAAACTAATTCAATGACTACGATCCCATTTGACCGCTCTTCAAGCCAATAACTACTTTGGAAAATGAAGACCTGTACCTACCGTTCAGATGTTAAAAAGAAGAAATCATTGCTTGATGTCGTTGAATTAGTTGAGCGAAGAGAGAAATCAAGATCCGGCACATTTCATACCTTCTGTAAGACGTCTGCATACCCCTACCTCGATCTTAGATTCTGGAATGTAGGTGATTCACTCGTTTAACGCACTGCCGTTGACATTTTCAAGTAACCTGTAGGAGTAGGGATGTGCTACCTAGGATTACATTGACAGTTGGTAGAGATGGAGCTCATCTAAGACGTGATTGATGATCGCCGGTCAACAACGACTCGTTCCCAGATGGAATTACCCCTGAATCCAAGTTGGAATATCTTCAGTCTATGTACCAAAGTGTGATTTCTTCCCTGTCAGATATTGGGAGCATGAAATAGCGCCGAAATTCAAGACGATATGACCTCAAGTAAGGTTCCCCATTGACCTCTTAACTGTCTGATAGAACTGCGGGGAGTTCAGCGATTGAAGAGTGTGAAAAACAATGCGATCCAACGCACAGATGGCGGAAATGGAATCCTCTCTTATGCCCTCTATGTACCCCTCAAACTAGACATTGGAACTCAGTTCTCAATGACTCACATGTTGGAATTCGAAAATTTTGAGTAATTTGCACCAATCGACGACAGGAAATGCGACAAACGCGATTCAATCAGCAGTTTGACCTAATCGATGACCCCTGCTGTGAAATGATTCACCGTCTCTGGAGGTTACGGTCAATTTTTCTAGGATTTAATTTCAAACCGTCTCCAGAGTGTAATAACGGACCGTTTAGAAATTGAAGAACTTTATCCACTGTTAAGATGACAATAAAAAGAATTGATTGCTAAAGGTCGTTAGATATTTTGTTAGAATTTAAATCAAACTTCAAATGACAAGCGGAACAGAGAGAGAACATTTACGATTCTGGGTACTTTCAAACTTCCCATATGTGACGTCTGCATGCTCCCACTTCGACACTGGATTCCGGAATGCAGGTGATGACATTTTTTTAAAGCACTTTCGTTGACATTTTCGAGTAACCTTTGAGACAAGACTACGAAAGAATGTGCCATTTGGGATATGACAGTTAGTCGAGATGGAGCTAATCTAAGACCTAGAGTTACTTCACAAAACCTTTCTAACAAACAGTCAACAATGATTCGTCCCTAGATGGATTCAACCGAGATTCGAAATTGGGAGACCTCTAATCTAGGTAATGGAGTGCGATTCACTTTCAGCCCGATGTTTTGGGAGCGTGAAGTAGCGCTAGAATTTGGCTCATGGCTCCGAAATTTCGAATGATATGACCTGGAGTATGGGACACTCTTGACCCTTTAACCTCGTAACTAAATGCCCGACAGATTTGGCATGAAAGACAACATTATGGGGACCAAGGAACGCACAGTTGACGAGATGGAACTGAACGGAAATTTGTACCATTCGACGCTAGAAAATACGACAAGCTAATACGTGGATACAGTGTCCGATGAATCACCGTCTCTGGAGCTTAAGATCAGTTGTTGAAAAATGCAATTTTCAACATTTATCACCGACATCTCTTCTAACCAAGAGATGTATCTACCGTTGAGATGCTAAACGGGAGAAATCATTGCTCAATGACGTTCAAGAACCAGATTTCATACTGTCTGCTTTGAGTGTCTACCTGACGACACTCCCACCCTAGACTCTGCAGCGCAGCTGTTTCACTCAACGAACTTTCTTTGGAATTTTCTAGTAACTTGTAAAACATGATGGCGAAAGAATTCGACAGGCAGATACAGGTTTAATGCCCTCTTTTTTTAACCAATGGACAATCAAGATCCATCTGGATGGGTTTACCCTCGGGGTGAAATTGAAGTTAGTCGCGGTGTCCTCTCCTATTTCTCCCATTTACCCCCTACAAACTGGACACTAAAACTCATTTTCTCAATGATTCACTGGTTGAATTTGGGCGATTTTCAAACAAACTTGTATCATTCGATGACGGAAAATGAAAAAAACAAATCAGATTAAACCGAGATGGGATAGCAAAAGGACCTAGTTAGTGATCACCCTTGGAGGCGAAATAATTAACTGACTTTCTAACCAATAGTAATTCAGAAAGGAATCATTGCATAATGACGTTCGAAAGGGGAGAAGACATTTAAGATTGAGATTCGATGTCCAGAGTACAGCTGTTTCACGAACTAGGGTCTAGATGGAATGTACCTAGGACCTAACTGATGACTTGCCCTATGACTCTGCTGAGTTCTGCAAGGCTATTACTTTCACCTCCTTATAATCAACCAATGACCGTTCAGGTGTCGAAAATAATGCTAACAAATCGACTGGAAGAATCCACCCACCTTAATTAGACATGGAATAAAATGTTTCTTTTTTAAATTTGGACTATTACAAAATTGTATCACATTTCCCTTTCCGATAATGACTACTATAATTTTATCGTTGTATACAGGAGAAAAATTTGAAATCCAAGCGTCTGCGTGATTGTTTACGAAGAATATTCGGGCCGGGACAGAACCCTCCCTGTACTAAATACTCCCTCCTTCTACAGTACTGTTCACTAATCCCTAAATAACAAGGAAATCTGTAGCGAGAGACTAATGCAAAAATACCCACCGCTGAGATGTCCACATCGCCAAACTCCTACATTAGACACTGAAGTACGTTAAGTGCGTTAAATTGTGACGATTTTTACAGTTCGGATTACAATTATAGACGAGTAAGGAAAAGGAGAAAAATTTAAGATGTATGGCGTCTACATCACTGCCACTTTAAACCCAGTCTCCTGTGTAAAAGCACAAGTTGTCAGTTTGCGATAAAACTGCACGACACACAGACAGATTTTATAGACGAGCTAGGATATGGAGAAAACATGCAGGATCTAATATCTATGCTTAGAAGTCAAAGAGGAAGAAGAAGAATCCCGTGAGTTACTCACTATTAATACTCACAAGGCACTACTCCAATTCTCGGGACTTCCTTTCGGGGTAAAAACTGCTCCAGCATGTTGCACTTTACAATCATGGATTGTTGTGGACCATGTTGGTCTTCGCGGTAATTACTGTACTATTTTCGTCGTATACGGGCACAACTTTAAATTAAATCGTCTAGCCTTCGAGAGTTTTCTTCTCGTTTACGCAGACTACCAGAAATCGAATATACCTCCTCTACTTGAGTAGACATCCAGGGGAGAAAGCCAGAATCTCAGATCGCTGTCTCGACTCAGAAGATAAATCACAGGCTGTCAGTGTGGAATGGAACTCCTTGATACACTCTGACAGATTATATAGATGACCACGGAAACGGAGGAGACATTTAGAACGTAGGATCTACGCCCATCAGATGTCACTTGGAGTTGCAGACACTCAGGAAAAATCGATTTAAGTAAGATAAGCGTAAAGTTGAATTGTGGACTCACCCACTGCAGGAGCTCGATATACTCCGTCTGCTTGAGATTGAACCTCTCCACCAGTTGATGGATGAGGGGAGCAGCCTCCTTGAGCCCCACCCAAGCGACCTTGACCAGCTGGTTGACCTCAAAGGCACAGATAGCGTCGCGCGAAGTCGCCGGAGCCCGCCGCGGGGGGCGTGCACGCAGCGCCGAGCAGTCAGGCACGTCCAGACGCACCATCGGCGCAGTCAGCGTCAGGGTGTTTGGGTACCAGTTGAGTAGGAGGGCCCCGGGCACCGAGAGGTTCCACAAGGCCTGGGTAGGCCGCTCCTCGGCGCGTAGAGTACTTCTCCACTGCTGACCGTCCTCGGAGAGGAGGGACTTGTAGGCATCTAGCATGCTCGGCCGGTCGTAGTAGATCACTTGGTTATCGGTGGTCTAGAGGTGAGAGGAAACGCGTTAACTCAATCACTGGATGCAGTGGATCATTGGCAAAGGCTCTGATCATCACCGTAACTGGTTATGGAAAGGACCATCTAGCACAACCAGAAGGCAGCGATCTCGCTACTACGATGAATCAGATACAACGTTCTAGATCGCTCTCCTCAGTGTTCCTGGGAATATCAGGTATATTGACCTGTCTCCTGACAGCAATATCGAACCGTTTAGATTTTGGATTGAGGGCCACACTACCTAGGAGGTCGCACCCTCGCACTTAAGTGATTGCGGGCGTGTATTGACCCTAAATCTAATTGGTCAAGGGGTCAACCCAATCACAATACACTCCAGTGTGCAGACGTGTTCATTTCTTCCTCCGTCTTGGAGAAAACTCTAGCCTACCTATCCGCTACACTTGATTGGTCAAGTTTCGATATAAATTCTTGTGCTTAATTCACACTTGATTTGGAAAAGAACTCAAATTCTGAACGTTGTTTCTCCTCTCGACAATAACTGTAGAACTTTTATTGTTGGATGCGTGCACAATGAGAATAAAACGATCGACTGACTCGTAAAGCTCTCGAACATTCGCTATTCAGGCCTTCGTAGAAACGATTCGAAAATTCTCCGACCTCTAGGACATGGCATCTGTCGATCCTTTAACGCCGCCTCAATAACGATTCTTTCTACATGTAAATGAGATATGTTGTTCCAAAGTAAGCTCACGGATTACACGTTTAAAGAAACAATTCCGTCCCTGTTCGATTCTCGTTTTCAGTGCCTTCAAGTCTCAATGGAGCTCGGAGAATACATCAACAACTAGATAAACTCGACACTGATGAAATGTTGCGAACACAAACCCCAATTCGTGCCCAACTCGTGGCTCTCCTGGACAAAGAACCAAAAACCACTGTCCAGAAAGAGGTCAATGCTTTCACAAGGTATCAGAGCACCCTAGAAGGCGTTAAACTAGCGCTTAACGCTTTACCCTTTGGTGACCTGAGAGCCTTGTCAGACCGTCTAGGTCGCACCCCAGCACCCAATTGCGTGTGAGCGTTTCCCCGCGATTCACTAAGCCCCCAAGCCATATACGGATTGACCTCAAATCTTATTGGTCCAGGTGTTGTCCAATAAATCCCCTCCTCTGATACAGGCGTCTTCCCTCAGCTCATACGGGGTATTTGGCCCATCTTGGAAAGAATTTTACTTTAGCTATCCGCCACAGTGGTGAATTCATCCACAAACGCACCTCTTAACATAGCAATGATTCACAACACTCTGCCTAGAAGGCAATACTTTCAGGACACAATGGATAAACACCGCTCCCTCGCCAACTCGAAAGTTAGACAGGGCTGCTGGAAGCCAGATAACAGCTCTAGACGCCCGTGAGTCATTAATCGATGAAATGAGCACCGATATGTACCTCCAAGCCTGCAGGCTTTGTGAATGGTTCACAATGACTAATGCTTGAAATTAACGGAGTCGCCAAATACCTGTAGTGTTTTATGGCAAAGGGTTTAAAAAATTCGGATCCGGCCTCCTTCCAGTAAAACGACTCCCTTTCAGCGAAGACACTTTAGCACTTCTGCCACGTTTGATTAATTACGTACCGCTGTGCATTAACTCATCTTAATGCCCGTAAATTCAACGAAATTGACAATTCAGCAATTAGGAAAGTGGTAGGAGAAGCAGAATGTCAACTCCTTAACGCAACAGCTTCAACACTGACGCTCCAACGAAGCGTTCCAGAAACCCTCGTCTGGAGATGTCTCAAATTCCTCCGATCAAGTACTTTTAGTACCCAGACAGAATCGAGATTCATGATCTCCAGACAGTGAAGGGGTAAAAACTGCGGTGTTTTGGATTGTTCACTAGCCTAATTAATGTGGTAGCCACCACTGCTTGCCAAGAATGTCTAATGAGCTGCTGCTGTTGATGATGATAGCGATGATGACGGGAAAAGAGGAGGAGTGCTCACTAGCGAGAAGGTGAGCCTAATTAGGCAGGCATACAGCCTGCAATTAAGATGAATTGGGGCAGAGAGAGAGAGAGGGAGCGTGTGGCTATAAAAAGCCCCATTCCCTCTCCTCTCCTCTCCATCCCAACTTCCCAGCCAATTAGCACCTAGACACACAGCCACACACACACACACACACACCATCACACGAGCTGTGATCCTTGAGTTTGTGTGCACAAGAGCGATTTACAGCCCCGATAGGAGTAGTGATACTGGTGGTGGTGGTGGTGGTGGTAGTAATAATGATAAGCAGACGCGGCTAACACGCGAAATTTTCAGTCGCGGTGTTATTTACCACATCCCCTAGTGGTCAACAAGTCAGCCTTGTATGGTAAAAAAGGCAAAAAGAGGCGGTAACAACAGATCACACTCCCACTATAGGCTCCAAGTTGTATGGTTTGAACTAAGCTAAATTGTCAATCCCAACGAGCTTCGTCAAGAGCCGTTGCTTCAAGAAGCTTATAATCATTAAACTCAACTGGAAGTCGTCCGGTTTGATCATCGTCATTACCGAAAGTGTGGATGAGACGACGCCTTCGAAGACGACAGAAACTCCAGACAAAGGGGCCGAGGAGAGGCCAATTTGTCATGTTTGATGGGGCTAACTCTGGTGTAGTGAGGCTGGAAGGCAAGCTAACAGTTGGCGGCAGGTTTATGAGTCACTTGTTCGCTGGGGGGGGGGGGAGGTTAAGCAGGCATAACTGGACTACACGAGAGGGGATTAGTCACAATGTGTGTGTGTGCGGACACGCGAGGGGAGAATGCCCAGCCGACAGGGAACCCATGGGACCTGGATAGCCATGGGCACTACAACACAACTTCGGAGATTTTACACACCAGATAGCTACTCATGAACACTACACTTTCCCCCTTAAAATAATAAACCCCTTGTAGGTCAGGAAAAACAATTCGACGGCATGAACTGGGATGGAATGCACCACCTTCTACCCCACTTCAGAGAAAAGTCGAAATTTGCCATCAGCCAACTTCTAACGCCTACACAAAGTTTGACCTCCTACCAAACTCCATAGACGCATTAATAGGACATATATGATTGGGAGTTGTCGACGACAAATGTAAAGCAGCAGTCTACTAAGAGTGAGGCCATAACAGACGCTGTAAATGACAAGCAAATTTCCTTTAAATCAATGATGATTTGTAGCTCCTCTCTCTCCCTATATCGCCTTAAGTTCTTAGCAATTCATCAACCGGAAGTGAATTAGACCCTGCAATTACATGGCGACGACGGCAACAGCAGTAGCAGCAGGTTTCTTGAGGCCATTTGACCGTGAATCGCTGGGGCACGAGTGTTTCACGACCTGCACTTGTCAACAACAACCGAGCGAGTATGCGTGATCTCCTGCTTTAAATAAACACCACCACCACCACTTAGTTCCTCTTTTCCTGGCATCCAGACGGAGAGAAGAGCTCGGTTCTCGGCAGCTCTCGAGAAAGCCACCACCACAGCTAATTGAGTAATTGAATAAAATTTTGAGGATGAGAGGAAGAGGAGGAGGACTGGGATTAGTGGGTCGCGTGTGGAGCATGCTGGAGGTCCTGCGCTAGACAGACAAAGGGTTTGATAAATGGGGATACCACACACATACACACACAGGAGGAGATTTCGAAGCGGAGAGCAACCTCCTATAAGTCTATGAAAGACTTTCAAAGGCATTGCCGAATATACGGGCCAAACGGTGAGGTGGTTTATGTACAAGAAGCGGAAAATTCAGCAATTACGGAGGGAGGACACTGAAAGCGGGAGAAACTAATTGAGCTTCAGATAAAACGAACAGGAAAAAGCCATTTGGAACAACTGTTAATTGAGACATCCCTAAGCCAAAAACGGAGAATACACTGAGCTTCTCTGAGGCCGAAAACGGAGAACATTTGCCGCTTATAAAACACCCTTAAAAGGACTTTGAGGACACACCTTGGCACAATCAAAGGGCCGAGCTAACGATAATTTTTAAACATAAAATGAAAAAAAAAACTTAGACCATCGCAAATTGGTGATAAATGGAACAGGGAAAAGGCTACTTAAACCCCATCAATTACAAGTTATATAAAGAAAACAAGTGAAATTTCAGCTTCTATGATGCCATAAAAGGATAATATACTGGATACATAACACCCAAATCGTACTAGGGTTTAAAAAAAGTGACTTTTTTGGGGATTTAGAGGGCACAAAAAGCCTCCAAGTGATTACCAAAACATGGGCCCGAAATAGCGACAGTTTTTGGACAGGGAATGGAAATCGTCTTGCAGAAAAAAATAGACAACTTAGACCACTACAAATTTCTGAGCAGACAAAAGGAACAGGGAAAGAGCTATTGACATCCATCAAATTCCAGCTACTATGATGCCACAAAAATAGTAAAATTTAAGCTATTCTAACGCCACAATGGGAGAATACAGTGAATACACAACAGCCTAATCATAATTGTTTGGATTACGGATTTGTGGGACCCAATTTAGCATAATCGCAAGAGTTTCAAAGTGATTGCCGACTATGTGAACCAAACTGGAGACAGTTTTTGGACAAGGAACGGAAATCGTCTTCTAAAACAACAACTTAGACCGGTACAAATTACGGAGCAGATATTAATAGTGGGTAAAGAGTAACCAAGCATTAGATTAAACGAACTAGGAAAAAATCATTTTGAGAGGGAAAAATTAAGCTACCTTGAAGCAACAAACGAAGAATATACTAGAGCTCAAAGTAGTGGTTCAGTTATGGACTTAGAGGAGAACCCTTGACACAGTCGAGGGAGTCTCCCAGTGATCACCAAAACTTGGGCCGAACTAGCAACAGTTTTTGGACACGAAATGAAAATTGTCTTGCAGAAAAAACACCGCATTTCTTAAGAGGATATCAATAACACTAATCAACAGGGATTTAGATTAAACGAACCGGAAAAAGAGCTTTAGGGAATAAGTAAAAATTAAGCCCAAAAAGTAGAATATACTGCATGTACAACGCCCTAATCGAACTGGGACCCAAAAATTGGCCAAGTTAGCGATTTCGAGGAGGAAATTGAAAGAGTTTTCAAGTGATTGACGAATATATAGGCCAAATTAACGATAGCTTTTTGGCAGGAAATGGAAAGCGTCTTATATAATATATATTAGACAGTTAAAATCACTGAGAGGATTTCAACAGGAGTACAAACTGACTAGAAGGAAGAAGCCACTTCAAACCAACACTTTGGACAACCATTTAGAGGAACAACCATGAATTAAGCTACACCCAAGCCATACAACACCCTAACCGTACTGGGCCTTAAAAATGCGCCCTTATTACGGACTAAACACAAGCGACAAAGTTTCAAAATGACTGCCGATTATGCGTGTACCCACTAATGTTAGTTTTTGGGCAAGAAAAAAAACCAAAAAAAAACAACTTAGGCCGCTACCAATTACTGAAAAGACATTAACAAGGAGGATAGAAAGGAACCGAGCCTTGAAGTGAACTGGAAAAAAGCCAGCTGGAGCCAGCACAGTTAGGACAAACACTTTCCTAACCAGATCTGGGGAGATTTCGCAAATAGGGAGAAAAAAAAACATAATGTGCATTTTTGACAAGCTGTATAATTAAAGGAAATCGCTACATACAACAGAACCACGCTTTCTCAGACTATCAGCTAATTGCTTAATGGAGAAATACGACTATGTACTTCTAGCGACACGAGCCAAAAACGAGATGTTAGCTTAGGACTTGAAACTGTTGACAACTTAGGAAATCTTCATCCGGTCTAAACTAGAAAGGAGCTTAATACGAAGCCTGTGAACCACTGTACCTTGTTGGCACAGACTATAAATCAGTACATACCGGAAAACACTCCAAAAGAGTACACAGGTACATGAGGAACTGAAACGAGGATGAAAGGCCACGGTACTTTCTAAATATGTTCACGCAGGGGTGTAAGGCTTCAATGCAGTCGTAAATAACACGAACCGATCAAAAAGCCAAAGGCTCTTCTGTTACGCCCATTAATAGAAGCATCACAAAATGGACTATTTATAAAACCGAAAAAGAAACGAAACTGGCCTCATAAAAAGAAGTTTTAGTTTGGTGGAATAAACATTAGCAAAAATCGAATTTTTTTGTGGATTTCAAGCAATGTTTTCGAGGTCACAAACAGCAGATATGGTTTGCCGACTAAATGGACCCTAGAGAGCTCGGGAAAAAAATCGGACGAGTTAATTACCACAGACTTTGGGAGATACACGTACATTAAATAACTACAGAAACGAGAGTTCTTAGAGGGCAGTTATATTTTACCAACAATAGCAGTTTTGGCAGACAAAAATAAACGATAAATACAACTTGAATTCATTGGAAAACACCTCAAACTTTACTGCACCTCTTTACGACAGCGAAAAAAAGGAATTATGAAACAAATATATTGAATTTTATTTTTTTCCTAAAAATATGAAATAAGGTGACCTAGAAGACATGTTGGGTTCCCATGATCAGGGACACGGTTCATTAACTTCAGTGAAATCAACCGTGACTTCACAAAGGCATTAGCGTCTCATTTGCTGGGTCATGACAGAAAGTGCGAGGGGTGACCCACTAAAGGGATACCAACTTCACAACGTAAATGCCTCTTGCCAGCCGGAATGTGGGTCTCTATATACAGGCATTTAATTCGCTCAAAAAAGTGCTCAGAGCATACCGAGGTGTTAGTTTGAGCGCTGTAGAGTCCCCATCGTGTGACAGGTCCCAGAGATCCATGAATTTGAACCTGGTCCGACGAGAATAACTTGAGATTCGGCTCACCGGTTCGAACCCAGACCTCCAGATTGACGTGAATGTGAGGCGGACGTGAGCAATTGTTCTGCTTCTCACAGTTTATCCGATCGACAGCATCAGCAGAGGAGTCCCAGGGCGTGTAGACAAAATTTATATGCCTGAAGCCGAGGCGCTCGCGAAGAAGTATTTCAAATATGTAATTGATGATCCAATGCGATGGTCTGTCGCTGACTTCGATATTAAGAGAAAATGACTGATTGTTGTAATGTAGACCCCGCGTCCAGTTGAATTTTTCTGAAGGAAAATTAAGGATTAAGAAACCGATCCTACCTAAGGGCCCCAAACATGCCTCGTCCAAATCGACGCCTCGCCTTGCGAGGGAGCATGGAATAAGAGCATGCATTATAAAACATAAAGTGATGGTGATTTTCATCTTGTGCAATATTAACATCTCGCTACATGCGACGCTGTCTTCAAATAATTATGTAGACACATTCGACTAATGTGAGATGACTGATGATAAGATCAAAAAATATTTAATAAAGCACTATTTATTAAAATACAATAGTGCTTTGCTGATTAAACTCCACATAAATGTTGACTCCAGTGTAATAAGCGCAGTTATCAGTTATCCCACGATTTCAACACGCTGACGAATCACCGGTCCCGAAGCTCACATGACTAGCATTTATCAACTGTTTTAATCAACAGAAAAAAATTAAAATATTTCTATTAAATAATGCGCGTTTCTACATTTCGAAATATTTAAGTTGTTTTGGTAATCAAATTATGACCAAGGATTGCTTGGAGAAACTGTTGACTTTCGATTCATCTGTTAACAGCACAAAGTTAACCAGTTTTAAAGTAGCATGGCTTTAGACTAAAATATCACGATAATAATGTCTAATGGTACCTAGTTTTCAATCTCTAACGGTATGAACTTCCAAAATACAGAATTCCCTGAATTATCATCGGCACAAATTTTGGGGAATAAAACTGAATCACTAATGTGGTTTGATTTACCTCAGTTCTTATTTTTAAATACATTGGCTCAATAGTCTCTTAATAAAGGTGAACTAAGTGGAATTTAAAGACAATTCCTTATGATTATTTTAGTTTAGAGAACGCTAAGCATCCTCCCGCAGCCGTTCCTTTTATTTATACAAATGAAGGACACGCTTAGCACTTCAGTTCATTATCATTCATTTGGCAAATAAATTCGTTTTTGATGAGGTAGAGATACTTATCCACACAGAATACTAAATTCTAAATCCGAATTGATATCCTGATTCCCGATTGTGTCTCGCCAGGCAGAAGAAAATCCATGAATTTAAAAAGTACATTTATCAGTTAATATAAAAAGTAGCTAGGCTCTAATTTAGTCGCGTTAGTGACTCGTATCAAAATTACCATCCCATACGTTTATATCACAGATACAAATGCAATGTTCTTACATTTGTTGCAAGTATATTCAATGTAGACTCAGTTATTAGAGCATAAACTACGCTTACTATTTGCACTTCCTATAGTGTCATCATAAAAATGATACATTTTTGGGCTAACTCAACTCGATTGTCGTTAATCTCTCAGGCTCTATTCGAGAAAGCCGGGAAACCCTGCTAGGAGAAGCACAAATCTACGCATTCATTACTTTCTTACACTTTTAAAGTGCACACCCAATTCAATCAAGCCATTATTCAACAAATCACCTGCGCACCTTTGCCCCTAATTTTAGATAGAAAACTCTACCAAGTCATCACAGATGGGAACCGCCTCTTTTTCAGTCTATAAATGTGAGCATTTTTGGTTTTTCAATGTGTTTCCACTATTTTGTCCAACCCCTGTCTGCAATGCCGTCTTAGGGCAGATTGCTACAAAAAGACAAGTCGGCAATGCCAACCCTCTAAGATGGTAACCCCGACGTGATTTTTAGAAACCTTTCCCTAAAATACGACTCCAAACTGAAGCCCACAAATCCCCAACCGAAAGGCTCAAAAGTCGGTAAATGTACATGATTTGCCTGAGACGCGCGCGCACACACACAAAAGCACGGGATCGGGGGGGAGGGAATGGGGAAAAAGAGGGGGTTAGCCCAATGCCAATCAGGTCTTCGCGGGGGAAATGCTTCATACGGAGAGGGAAATGTAGCTGTTGTACTTGGCGATGTTGCGCTTCAGGATGTCCGAGCAAGGACCCATCACGCGCTCAAAGCGTTTGCGGTCCAACTTGACGCAGCGCAGCGCACTCTGCGCCACCACTGTCGCGGCACGTGGACGGTCCAACAGCAGGGCCACTTCGCCTTCAAGGAGAGAGACACACAAGGCAACATGAGTCAACACTCGATTCCCATTAGCCGAGAGACACTGCTTTTTTTTATTGGACAAGAGTTACGAGGTAGACGTATAAACACTAAGCGCTAGTGGTATAACAAAAGGGTAATTTTTTAAAGTACGGTGACCTGACAGCCTCGTGACACTAAATTTCCCCCGTGCATTCTCCCACCCGACTCACTTGCACCATCGCAAGGCAGACATGGGGACTGCGTGCACTAGGACCTGAATTTTACTGGCTCGCCAGGTGACCAATGAATCCGGCCAACCCAATCTTGACACACTTTCCAAATAAACGTCTCTAGGGTAGTTGATATGTTTTGGTAAGAACAAAATTGTGGAGATGGATGAACCAAATGGGTAAAAAAATTTCCAATTTCAAATTGAGGAGGTCGTAACAGACACCAATGAGTAGAATTCCAAACGAGTTAGGTAATTGCTCACCCCTATAGCTCATGGCCAATGGGCACACACACAAATGAAAAAAAAATTTAGAGAATAAAAACGGGGAGAGAACTCACCGAAGTAGTCGGAGGGACCGAGTCTTCCCACCTCAACGGGCTCTGCAGTTTCCGACGGTCTTTGCAACACTGCCGCTGTGCCCTGAAACACCAGAGAAGGACAATGAAAGCTCGCTTAGTCATAAAGCATTCCAACTTAATGTACCCGGAAGGGACATTTCGACTGATTAATCGAGCACACTTCCATCTGTCTTCAAATAACTGTCTCGGAAGTTAATTCTTCGTCCACGGGGGAAGGGGAAGGGACATTAGAGTACGTCAAGTTGTGACCGTTTATAGCATTCTCAAAGATTCTGATGGCAAAATGTTAGCAGTAGCTGAGTGACCCGCTTCCAAGTCAACGTGCAATCACAACACACAAACTCAACCACCCACCCACCTACCCACAAAAATGGAGGCAATAGAAACGCCGAACTGCTTGTTTTTTCCTAACAGAGTCTCATCTTACCACCACGAGGATTGGAAAAAGGATTGGGTTACAAGTAAGACGAGATTAAATGACCGATCAACGACTTCCTCCACTAAACAAGATCTCATTACACTCCTAAGCCGGAGTCGAGAGTGGAATTTTGATTTTTTTTTACGTGTGAGTGAGACAAAGATTTCGCCAAATCAACAGTGATGGTTTAAATTCCAGGGGAGAGTGAGATAGAAACGAGGTAGGGTTTGTGACAAACACGAGCTACTGAGGAATTAATGAGACTAAACAGCTCATTAAAACCATCTACAGTGGCGTTTCGGTAAAAAAATTCAACTGTGAATTATGGGCTTTAGCAGTCCTTCAAACAAAGAGCTTGAGACCTCATAAGCCACGAGAGAAGAGATCCTCGATGACCACGCTCAACAGCATGTCAACCGGACCGACAACCACCAGTCTCCTAAACTGACTCGAAAACCTTTCCACGGTTCGAAACCAATCCACAGAAGACTGCTTTCAGTCGTCTTCGGTCTAGCTGCGGTGACATTGAGTGCGTACACTTTCCTGATTCACCAACTCCACCGCATCGACCAACAATTTTATCGGTCCAAGTGTTGACCAATAAATGGTAGTTGATCTGTCTTGGAGAGAATCACTTGATTCCACTGACAGGGAAAGAGGAGAGAGGAGATGATTCATCGCAGTCGGTTCGAAAAAGAACCTCTCTATCGATTAGTTGTTTTCCCAAGGCTTTAGGAAGCAGTCTCTTTTTCTCAAGCCAAAAAGATGAATAATTCTCAATGAAATCAATGAGGAAGAGGAGGAGGAGCAGGCAGACCTCGATGATGATGTAGAAGTCGTCGCCGGGGTCGCCCTGCTGAACGATACAGTCGCCGGCCTCGAAACGAACTGGCTCCAACGCGTCCGCCACTGTCAGTCGCTCCCACTTCTCCAGGTTGTCTGCAAGGTCAAAAACAGACAGTAAGAAATCCAATTTACAGTTTTTCCGGATGCACACCCTGCGTTCTCTGTGAAATTGAAGAGAAGGAGGGGAACCAATAGGACTCGGCTTCCTTGTCTGCCGAACCCTACGAATGTCCCTCTACTGTTTGGCTTAACAGCTGATGGTCTACTATGATGATTCTTCGAAAAGTGTCGTTTTTACAACTCCACAGTTTGTGGAAATCCTTCTCCGAATGGATTACAATCGACAAATGGATTCAGTGACATGAGACCGCTCAAATCAGATGGCTGGGCTGGTAGACATTTCTTTGGGGCCGGAAAATGTGCCAGTCATAGCGAACTTTCGGCTTTCACGATGATTTCCACTAGAACATCATCAACTGAGACCATCTCAAACGCAATATTGGACCTTCAAACACTGGATGATCACTCTGGATAGTTTGAATGACTCAAAAATGCTCACACTTTAGAAGCTTGGAAATCGGTAAGGACACACGCTATACATTTGGATTTGGTGAAATATATACTTGTGCTCTATTCACTAGTCCTGTATGTTCAACGGGTTCTCACCTTGTGGCATGGAGAAGTCATGGCCTAACAAACCCTTGTTCTAGCCCTTACCACTTGGTGTTCTCAATAAGTCATAGATCCCAATAGTAGGAAGATCTTGTCGACATCCGATCTGCCTAAATTCCATGCCCAGACAACGCGGGTCATGGGTAGACACAGTTAAGGTTACCTCGACGACTGGAAGACAACCTCCGATCCTCGAAAGCTCCTGTCTCCCTCATTACCTCGATAAGGCGCAAAGAAGATAGACAGGAATGGAGGGGTCACTGACCAAGGATGGGCACGCGAGCGAGGAAGTCCTGGTACATCTTGCGGCGACGAATGGTGGAGCCCATGAGGATGCGACGATAGGAGTCGCGATCGATGCCCCAAAGCTTCACCTCGTCGCTGTGCGCCTTCACCGTGGCCGCGCGCGGTGTCCCGTAGATCAGCGCCAATTCGCCGAAGCTCCCGCCCTCTCCGATGCTGCTCACCAGCTCGCCGTTCACGTAAATCTACCGAAATGCCACACAAACACCTCATTCAGACTAATCAAAGGCAGAGCACTGACCAAGCCATATTACACTGGCTAGCCAACAATATAAAGGAGCTTTTCACGACTCTCTACACTCCATCTCTGGTGGGCGTTCGTTTAACGGATCATCACTCAACGAAACAGCACAGGCACATCACTCCCCGATAAAAGCATTGAGTGTTTCTACAAGTTTTTGGCACGTTTCAAGAACTCCCCATATTCTAATTCGGGTTTGCGCACCTTTCACGTGTCACCAGTCACTTCGACGGGATAATTGCAAACCACCATGACACAGTAAAAAGGGTTTGAAGAGAGTCCAAATATTTACCAAGTTTTTAAATTAAAACACCAGAATTAAAATTAGGGAAACTTCATCAATGCTTTGGGGAAAAACAACTTTTTCGATGGGTACTACAATTTGACAGTGGATGCCTTGCTAAGAATCGAATTAAACCTTGCAAGGGTTGACAAGCTCAAATTTCCTTTCGGATTCCAAATGAAGGAAAAGTCAAATCTCAGAGGAAATACTGAGGAAATTGTTGAAGAGTTTGTCCTGTTTTACAACTCATCCAGTACTGCGACACGATTACTACTATTGTGTAAATGACGATTAAGTGCTTTTTCAGTTCCAAGAGGCGCGTTCCTCCACTGATTTGAACGCCGAATCAGGTGAAGATGGAAATGCACACAAGTGGTCTGGCGGTCGCATGCTCAGACCAGACAGACAAGCAACTGGGCAGTCTCCCTCGCTAGACTAAGTGACTGGATTGCCCAATTCAAGTGTTAATTACAGTCCCCTGGCGTAGAGCACCATGGCATTGACCAAAAAAATCCCGTAAACCCAATCTCGACAAACCCTCCCTCTAATCGTCACACACACTCTCGAGTGCCTATGCACTCACGCCTCTCTTGTATGGCGCAATACAGCAGCACTTAAGGCGCCTGTTAACTGCGTTTACGTCCTCTTTTAACATCTTTTCGAGAGCTATATGAGTGCCTAGATCCAGCTAAGTGGCAAATGCATTTTACAGCGCACAAATCAATCAGACCCCCTCCCTCCTACCTATTATATCTTACCATTATAACAGCAAAGCACCGACTTTCGGATCACCCCCAAAAAAGAGCAGCGATTCATCAGCACCTGTGTGTGTGAGGGGGTGTGCGGTGAAATCCAACACTGTGCCAGCACAACTCACGACACACACACTCTCAAGCGCTCACATGCACGTGCCCAAGACCTGAATGCATAAAGTGTGTGCTAATGAGGCAGCAGAGATGTTCTCCTGGTAGCCACCCACGTCGTATAGGACCGTTCTTCCATTCCTTTGAGGCTAGAGAAGACCCAATCAATTCTTTATCCTGCACTAGTTGCTAGGTTCCTAAGCAAACAGCCGAATAATTGCCCTCTTCCCAGGATACGCTTGTCAGGCACCATTAAACCACCATATTTTTGACGCCAATTAGATCGAACTGTAGTGACTCTCAAGGGAAGTACAAAAACCGCGGTTGTATCAGAAAGGCTTTGGCAGTTCGCACACCTGGATTTACCCTGACACTTACCGACTACGCTAGGGTAGCCGCTTCACTGTATAGTGGTCCCTCTTAATCTTCTGGTGACCGGTTAGCTAAGACACCCCTAGTGACCTGAGGGTCTAGTCGCAGTCCAGCAGATGGCACCCCGCACATATATGCGTGTGTGTGTGTGTGTGAATTTCCGTTGCAGGCTAATTATAGACGGAATACATTGACCCTAAATCCCATTGACCCAGGAGTTGACACACGCTAGCACAGCCGTCTTCTTTTTCCTCCAGTCTTACACAAAGTGTACCAGATTCGAAGCAAAGAGATCTCCAACCTCCCGAGTCTACGACGGGAGTGTGTTCTGAAAGGCACTAAAGATGAACTACTCCCTTGACTTGACATCAGTGTGTCAACTAAGATCCGTCAACAACAACCACCAGCAGCAGCAGAACATGACCAGATTGAAATGCCGAAAGGACATGTCATCCAGCCGCCAGAAACGCACACTCTTTTGGCAAATACGAAAGAGGGAGACTCACTTCAACCTCGCCTTGATCGATGATGTAAAAGTTGTCACCCTCATCACCCTGCTTGATGATTATATCTCCGCGACTGCGATGCAGTGGAAACATGGCGTCGAAGATGTCACTGTCAAATTAAGAGAAAAAAGAGAGGGATGGGTTTTCAATCAATTCTGTCACATCAAAGCGAGGGTTCGATGCACAAAGTGGTGGTGGCGAGATTTAGGGTGAGGTCGGGGGTTAAAATGAGGAGATCTAATGATACAACTTGCCTCCTTTCGTTCTCATCTAAGTGAGCAAAGAGGACGTTTCGAGCTATTGCCTTTGAGAGGGCAGTCATTGTCTTGTAGTCCTTCGGAACAACCTTGAAGAAGCCAAATAAATCCAGGCTTAAAATCACTGCATCATCAGTAGAGAGGAACAGTAGTGAGATACTGACCTTTTTAACATACGAGGCAGCATCTTCCTCAGTGTAAACTTCACCACTAACAGCGCCCCTTCTGACGCGGCGTTTAGTGGAAATTGGATTGGATAGACTGGAACTCGAGGCTCCCAGAGTGGGAGAGGAAAGAAAGCGAATTTCATTCAGCTCTTCAGTCTCGCTTAAGCCATTCTGATTACACTGGTCACCAGAATACCGCCTCTGTGTGCTGGCAGAGGGCTCCTCAGATAAAGTAGTGTCATTGTTAGGAGAAGACTCAGAACCAGCTGATGTTGAGAGTTGTGGATTACTGTGGCTGCACTTATCATGAGATTCACTTTCTGTGGATCTGACGTGTTTGGATGGACTTTTTGAGGTAGAAGGAGTACAATTTGAAGAGGAAATCTACAAATCAATGAAAAATAAGCCAAATTCGTTGTTACACACAAAGTCAAAAAGGTAACTAAAGTAACTTACATCTAAAGCTTCGAAGTACTCATGAAGAAACTTGATAGGATCGTCGGGTTTGTGAAGACAGAGGTTGATGATGGAGTCCCGTAAAATCTTGTCTATATTATGACGTTTAACATAGTCGTCAAGAGCACGAATATACGATTCATCTTCCATTTCTAGTACACTACACTAAATGAGAGAAAGCCATGTCTCAATTGGTTATTTAGTTAATCGCGGTATTTGGTTGCTTCATCTAGTAGAGTAAAACTAAATTTCAAAAATTAAACATTATTTTTATAAATAATGTATTAGAACAGTAGTCCTAAATTTTGTAAAATTTTAGCTACTTTATTAATGACATTTAATTTACTTTTGCATTACTACCGTAGCTAAACCAATGGTTTTTATTATTTTCACACAATACTTTTGCAAGAGTACACCCAAAGGTAACTTTACTGCTTAGAACTCGTCACCTTTTGTTCTTATGCAATGTTCTACTAATTAAGTAGTTAATTCTGTTTCAATTTCTGGTTAATATTAAAGAACCAGAAGTTTAATTAAACAAGAGCCTTGCATCTAGCCAACATCCTCTGAGCTAGAATAAATTTCCAGCACCATGGTAATTTTTTCGAATCACTCGACAGTCTAACATACAAGGATGTCGAACGGTTGGCCACGTGAACCACCTGGAGTTCGGAGTTGTCGAAAAACCATTATAGATCTAAATCTCTTCTAGAAGAGCGTTTTGTGGGGACCAATTAATAAACCCAAAAGGGATCGCTACATATGCTTTGAGGTAGAGCCGTCGGTTATCACTTCACAGCCTGTTGACAAATTCTCTCAATACGAGGTCAGTCCACAACGCCTTCCAAAATGATGCATCGACATCAATTACCATTTGCTACCCCGTCATCCCGTTAAATTGTTTGCCTCTACTTCTGTTCTATCTAGCTCAGACGAATGAAAAGGTTACTGTCGTATTGCGAGCTTATTGGCTCGATGTTTGACAACTCAGGCACACCCTTATTGGTCGGTACACAGAAGGAGGCATAGTTGGTTGAGTAACGAGTAAAAACCGACAGCTCAACACCAGCCTCGTACGGAATCTTTTCCAATATTACTGTTCTAAGTAAATACACCTGAAAATCCCCTATAGACAGATTTTAGTACGAAACGCGCGGTGAAGAATTCACACCAACAGACGCCTCAATTACGCCCATTTGAGACGATAAAATAAGCTATCGACACACACAAAACTTCGTCAGCGTTAGTTCACAAGATCACCACCCTTTTTCAATTTAAAGCTTTAAATTAACTCATAAGCAATAACAAATATCCACCTTCACATGATACCTATACTAATGGAAAGTACATTAAGTTGAGCCAACCAAATTCAACTCAAACTGACATCTAGCCACTTCGCTAAAACAGCCAGCTTTATCAAAATCCATTCTGCCAAGTCACACGAAAACCACAACTACCTCAAATGATGGTTGAGACTGACAATAGTTCAATACAAAGGATCCTCTTCCACATGGTACCCCGAGGTTTCAAGACCACTAGAAATAAACAAAAGTAGTAGAAAATAAGCCATGGAAGATCAAATTCGGCTCATTTAGGCGACAAATTACCGCATCAGGATCCAATTTCGCGGTCTTGAGTCTGTCGAGCAGCTTGTGGGCAGTGAATGCGCCACTACGGGTCTTTTCAACAACTTGTTGATATGGCGATACGGACTGTGTTCCCATGAATACCAGTCCCTTTAAGAGGGATGAACAAGCCAATTAGATCAGAATTATCGAGGCAGAAATTTAGAAGAGGAAAAATAAGTACACCCACCTTCTTCGAGTCAATCTTGGCGTCCATCTCCGCATTTCGAATCAAATTGACGATCCAGCTCTCAGCATCCTCCACATTCATATTCAGCTTTTCAGCCAACATCCTGGAGCAAATCACAGGCAAAAATTTGCATTTAATGCGAATGCAACGGTAAAAATGACACTAAAACACTGCATTACTTGATTCCAACGCAGTTATGAATGCGGCAGAACGTTTCAAACATGAGTAAACGCGCATTTTCCATGAAATCCTCGTAACAGCCAGTCAGGAAGAAGTCATTGGGAATGACCTATGGATAAAAACAAATATATAAACCACTTAATGGGGAGAAATTGTGAAAAAGAGCCAATCAAACTCACGGTTTCGCAGATCTTGAGTTGTTGTTGAGCCCCGTCAAAGTCGAATTTAACGTAAAGGCACTCGAGAAACTCGGTAATGGGATCACGGTAGCAGTAGGACTCCTGTTGGATGAGATGAACGACATCTCGAAGCTGGTTCTTCTTCCTCTTGTCGTTACTGACCACTACGCAAACGGCCAAGTAACGCAGGAGATGAGGAGTCATGGTTTGGATGGCATTTAAGTGGCTAAAATCATTTAAACGACCAAAATTAAACTGCTGCTAAGAGGTTTGAGATAATTCAATCGAAAGACAACTTTGGGTTGTTGAGGAAGAAGTCGATCAGCTTCTCCTTTCCCTGAATGTGGTTGAAGAACACAAAGAGAGACCAGTGCAGAAGCCAAGTGCGCTGTTGCAGTTGGAAGAGGAAGGTTTCAGCTGATGTTCGATTCTGAACAAAAAAAACAAACAAGAAAAGCGTATGAGGGAACATACTGTACTATTAGTTAATGGGTGGGATATGCTTACCCTGTCTTCACTTTGACAGTCGATCGCCTCCTTGAGTTTTTCGACATCCTCAAGAGCCTCATCCCAGTTTTGGACAAGAATTTCGGCGGCCAAACGACCCCAACAGGCTTGCAGATGTCTCTTGTCACTCGGGCTGACAAGTTGACGGATGATGCGTAGGTAATCAGAAGCGGTGTCATATAAACCAGAGTTGTAAAATATCTACATGGGTATTAGAAACATCGTTTAAACCTTGAACAGATATAAATCACTATAACTTCATATCAAAATTAACTCACCCTAGCGGCCTCGAACATGTCGTCAAGCATCTCCGGTTTGAAGCCGTATTTGGCCTCAAGGTTCTGGAAGAGCTCATTGGCAACCTTGCACTGAACCATTTCTTTCATGGTTTCAGTACTGAATATTTTCCCAATAGGCGCCATCTTTTCTTCCACATTCCTGATGCGTTCAACAATCTCCTGGCGCTTTTGAATGAGTTCTCAAAAATTATCACGAGTAAAAGCGACACACCTTCGGGATCTTCATCAGTATCATAAAGCAATTTGTATGTCTGACAAGTGAAATCAACCATAGAGGTTTTCATGAGAAGATCGAGCTTAGCTCTCAGAATGGATCCATTGTCATAGATCTCGAAAAATGTGACACGAAATATATTCTTACAGATTTTACAGACAGATACTCAAGCAATGGTACCACCAAGTGGCGATCGAGATATTGACTTATAGTCTTGGTCATATCGTACTTAGCCATCCTAACGACACGAAGGGGGTTAGATTGCGCGCTACTGGTTTGACATATTTAAAATACAATTTACTTATTTTGTTATCAAAAATTAAGATACAGATTCACATTATGATATTTTTTGTTGTCAACTTAAATGATTAGTATTTTTGTGAAATATACGACTTTGAAGATGACCCTCGCTGAAACGAAACCCCAAGAACCTTAAATTTGGCGTTAAAAATTTCTAGAAAGAGGTCAGAGAAGTGATTTTACTCAGTAAGCTACTTATATAGAAACTTCTCATTCCTAGTCTATCAATTTAATTCTTCATGGAAGCTGACGAACAGATCTTTCGAAATGACCCCTCCTTATGAGCAGCGTTGAACGAAGCTGAGCAATGTTTGGTTATGAATATCGAGATAGAACTTGCATTTACTAGTGCGATTTTGAGTTTAAAAAACGTTGATATTTAGAGCACATTAAGTGAAAATCCCAAAAATTAGCTCAAAATATATCTACCCTGGGTTGGAATGAACTTGTTTTTTCTACACTATTTTAATTGACAAGCATAGAATTCCTTCATCAGGCAGCAGGTTTTCTTTTCATTTACCGCACTGTATCCTATGTCAAAACTTCATTTGTAAATTAACGCTAAGCTCGCGCTTGACGATGTAGCTTTAATATACATTTGGCCTCAAATTTATATTAATCTGGACGAAAGGGGACCAAATGTCTAGCTAAATGCCTTTAGTAGTAGTTAATTATTGAGTTAAAACTTACTAAATTATGTCAAAATATTTCGCTGGGTGTATACCATTTTAGCCACCATAGACCAGCTTTGTGCGATCTTCTTCTGCTAAAGGATATTCTAGAATGCAGATCTTTTGAGATAGCTTCAAATATCAAGATTTTGGAACAAAAAATGTCATCACCACAGTTTGGGTACAAGATTATGTGGCTTCTGCTCCAAATAGACTGCAGTCCTCAAGTGCGTTCATCTCTTGAAGTTGATTCAATGTTATGGCTACTTTTTCTGGGTGAATTTTAAAGGTTGTGATATTGATAGGCTAACATAAACATAAAGGAACGGTAACATCATTTTACTACATTAAGGTTTTGAGCGACCTAAATTCATAAGCCTTGGTTAGAGAACTGCTGAAAGGGAAACTTCAGGGTGGGTTGGCGTTCTTTGACATTATGCCAACAATGCACCACAAGGTGTTCATCTAAGAGAAGTTCGTCCAGTTAATATAGAACTCTTTCCAAACCTCAAATAACCCCTTTTCAAGAGTAAACCTTTTTTTTTAATTCCTGGCCTGAAAACGTCCTCGATCTCTAAAAATGGTCTACATCGACTAGAGAAGTACTTACACCAGAATGACAATTATTTGCAAAATGAGCTCATTTTTAGAGTTTAAAAGAGATGCATTTCTTACAAATTTCGATTCGAAACGATAGGAACTTGCGAAAATACACGCATCTAGCACCTTCCTCTTATGTTTATAGTTAAAAAAGATTTTAATGGTTTTTTATAGGCTCTTCTTCTCAGTTTCCGGAATATTCCTATCCAACTACCAGTGATTTCTACTCACTCGGCCAACCAGCAAGCAGATTGTTAAATCTGGCTGAACACAACTCCACTCTCTGCCAGAATGCATAAATAACTTTCGGTGTTCAGTGGTTTTAAGGGGAAGATATATATATATATATATATATATACAGATATGAGTACTACGGCTAGAAAACTAGCAGTTATTTGCAGTATCTTCAGCACTGGAGCCTTCTTCTGACCCTCGCAACAGAATTTGTTGGTTCCCCCGGGTGAGTAACCAGCAGGATTCTTCTCTCTACAAGCCGACAGTGTTGCGTTTTCGCCAATTGAGTTCGTAGCCGTGACAATTAGTTGCCTGATTAAATTACTACCTCAACTTCGTTAGGAGACGTGCTGCGATTGTGACTGGACGACTTCCCGTTTTCAAAAAGGCGCACTTTTTACTGCGTTGAAATATTTTGTCAAAATGGCAGAAACATTGATTCCTGCTCACTGCTGTTTAAGCTAAGGCGACTCAAGAATGCTCAGGCCTAATCAGTGCCATGATAAGTCTGTTTTTTATTATGTTATACCACATTTCTAAATCGGTAGAAACAGTCATTTTAAATAAACATATCAAATAGCAAGCACAATTTTGTTCAGGTCCTGTATTTACCCACATCTGACAGCTGTGACATTGGGCTCCTTAAAAAACTAACATTTTTTTTTCCACACGTGACACCTTTTTAGCCTGACAGACGTCATAAAAGTGTTAAATAAACACTAGGACTTTTTTTACGACGCTGTCAACTGTGGTAGGTGCCAGCACCAACGGCAGTGTAAGTAAACAATATAATTGGCGTTTACGTCCCATGTTAGAACTTATTCGAACATTTTGTCCTCAATTATTATAATTTTAATAAACAAATAAAATTCTGATTCTTGTATAATTTCTTTCTAAAATTATATGTAAGGAAATGATTTAATTTGACAACAATATCCATGCCGACAAGAAAATATAAACAAAAATATGATGAGTATACATTGATTATAAGGTGACGGGGAAAAGTTGTTAATTTTTTATACATTCGGTGCTTTAAATGGATAAATGTATTGAATATTTTGACACATTAATCAATGCACACCCATTTGGTTGGCTGCCACACACCGGGCCAGTTGATTGGCTAGAGGAGCTGGCCTAGTGTTGCGATTGGTCGGGAGGCAGGGTTAGTAGGCGGGAGCCTTGGCTCGCACCCAACCAGTGGCACCCACAGACCCCAGCCTTCTCCACCGACCAGTGAGGTGTAAGTCGACACAGGCAAACAACAAGTCATGTTTTCCTACCGGCGGTCACTGCAAAATCTAAATGTCAACGCCATGGTCAACGACCCTCGACACGTCCTTCTACCGGTCGACAAGAGCGAGTCGAGTCGCCGCGCTCTCGCCTGGTTCATGGCCAACATCTTCCGTCCCACGGACATCATCCATCTCTACCACATCTGTGAACCCAGCTACGCTGCCAGCAACTACTCTCTGACCACTCTGGGTCAGAGCAAGACCAACGACATAAATGCGATGCTTCAGGAGCATATCGACCTCTCCAGCACCCTGAGTCACGACTTCCTCTCTCGTCTCGAGGACAAAGTCGTCTCGGGCGACTTTACTCTGACTGTGGGGACAAAGCCGGGGGAGATGATTGTCAACCACGCCAAGGAGTTGAACGCCGACTTGATTGTCATGGGCAGTCGTGGAGTTAGCGCCCTCAAACGAACCGTGTTCGGTAGTGTCAGTGACTATGTGCTCCACCATACTCCTGTGCCTCTGACAGTGGTTCCTGCGCCAAGGAACGAGAGAGATATTAGAAGGGCTTCGTTGAGGCCAATATGATGCGCTCTCCGGGCCTCCTCCCTTTTGTCTTTTCCCCTCTTCTATACCCTAGTCAATCGCCCGCACCTCTTAAATCCGAGATATTTCCCTTCCTACCCTTGCTTTTCTGTCCACACCTCATGCTCTCACTTCCTTCCCCACCCGTTACCTTTCGCAGCAAAAAGGGAAACGACCACCAACTCGATCTGCAAGTTGCATTTGAAGGAAGAGTGCCGCTCCACTCCACTCCACTCAAACAAACAAACAAACAAAGAGACAAAGACATGTGCCTGCCCTAGTACTGAAGAGACAAGATGGCTTTTGTGAAGAAGGCGAGTTGCCAGTGTTGTATAATGATGATAATGATGCATTTTTGTGCAGTGAGTGCTTTATTAAATTTTCGCGAGCACAAACCCACAAAGCTCTAGTTCCTCGTGTTAGCTTTTGCATTAAATCTAAATTTTTAAAGCTCTGTTATTTGAATGGCATTATAAATTTGAATACGCTCAAAACGCCTTGGAATTTGCTGCCGTATGTTTGTATAATTGTAGACTGATTGATCGAGAGTTTAAAAGAATTAATGTTAAAAATAAATAAACAATTTTAATTTAAAAAGCATAAATTGCCCATGTGTGATTGTGCATTTTATTAATCAGTTCATAAATCGGTCACGATGTAATGACTGAATGAGACTACTGTTAAGTTATTCAAAAAACACATAACTTTGTAAATTAAATCATACACTAAATTAGTATTAATATTATAATCCAATATTGTTTCAGCTTTTAGCAGTTTCATTGTTCAATGTATTGTTTAGTGCATAATCATACAACCTAAGAATATTCCTAAAATTTAACCATATTTAAATTATTTAGAATTTTATTTTAAATGGAATAGTTTGTGAAAAAATGATTTCTAAAATTTCAGTTAAACTGCGTTTATGTGTGCGTTTCTTGAGAAAAATGAAGGATAAATTTAATTCACGCTAGAAACAAGAATAAATCAGAATTTGCTATTCAAAATGTTTAGCTAACAGCATGTTTATTAAATCATTCTGCAAATTCAATCCAAAAAATGCTTGACTATTCGTTTTTAATTATTTCCCTTTAGACGAAAATTGGAAAATACAATAGTACGCTTTACCAACTTTAGCATTTCTTGAATTGCCATAAAATTTGTGTTTATATTAGCCAATTTTCTTAAATTTATTGTGAAGATTATTTATTCCATTAATTTTCAGATGAGAAAATGTATCCATAATATTCCAATTAATCCCCAAGTCAACAAAAGTGTATCCTAATGTAAACTTTTCCGATGCGCGAATAGTTTCATTATGCATTCTAACGCGTTGTATTACATTTTAAAAATGACTTCAAACTTGCATAAATAAATTGGAAAATTCAATGAATGAAATAAAAACATAGTGTATTTAAAATAGTAAAAAGATTTGGCCTAAATTGATGTACGTCAAGTACAAGGGGTAGAATATTCTGACACGGCCTTTTTGACAGGTACATAAACTTTTTGGGGTCACACTCGGGGCCCATCAAGAAGGTAAATGAGCTCTAAAATCGAAATCTTTACAGATGCCTGAGATCCAAGATTATTTGCTATTTTAAAATACTAAATATTGCATCGAATTTGAAAGCTAACCGTCATGTTGCAGTTTGAAGAAAAACTATTACACTCTACTAATAAACTTAATTAATATTAACCATTTCCTCATATTATCTTGAAATTTTAATTAAATTTCACGAAACCCAACCTTAAAGGTATTTTTTGCCAGTTGAATTTTGAGGAAAGGTTAAATTTCGAAAGATATTTTAATAATTACAGTTGCTTAATCGAAGAGGGCAAAAATAAATTAATTTCTGTTCATTTTTCAAAAAATTATCGAACATTAGATTTATTAATTACGATTAAAAATAAAAAAATATTTGCGTTTGTCATCGCTAAAACCCGCTCATGTACCGGTTGTACTTATTATAACGATTGAAAGTAATTATGTAGCAGTGAATATATATTTATTTATTTATACAACAATTCACTAATTTTTAGAAAATTTAGCTCGAAGTCGTGGAGCATCGCCTTCCATGAATTTTCTTGTAATTAAATATGACGAAAACATGAAATTCGGAAAGAACCTAAAGAATTTGAGCAAATGTATTGTAATAATTGTTTCCTACTGGGAAATAAGAAACAAAATAATAATTTATAAATGTGTCAGGAGGAAAAAATTTATACTTCTTTCTTGTTAAATGCACTTAATTTCTTGTATTTCATCTTGGAACAAAAGGTAGGCATATAACATCCATCCTAGACAAGAAATACCAATCAAAATTTTGTGGAAGTTCAAATTACACGGAATCCGGTAACTCCGTGGCAATAACCACGATTGCCAAGGCCATAGATGGAGAACAAAGGGACATGGTAAAAAGCAATTCTATTTTCGGCGTGGATATGCCTGTGATAACCTTTGTTACCTTCCACCTGACCGCTTTGATCGATGGCAGCTAGGATAGTGGTAAAAAGGTAGAATATTGTGGAGGTAATACATCAGTTTGCTATAGGGACAATGGAGTCAGGGTTTAGGAAAAGGAGAATGTTAGACTAACGTTCCAAATGCGAATCTACGATGCATATCTCAGGAGAATTAAGTAAAACTTAATTAAAGTAAGATCTAAAAGGGAAAGTTATGCGTATAAAAGATATATTATATTTATGCATATTTATTCTAATTTATATTTATGGAATTTACCACAAAAATGTGCTCTAATTCAGCTTGTGACAAATTCAATTATTATTCCAAGATATCTAGGAAATTGTTTTAACTTAAGATTTCAGCTACGTGTTTGAAAATATTATTGTGTGATTTTTAAAAAAATTGCACCAAGAATTCCAAATATTGATTACCTGAACCTGAACGGAAAAATCGATAATTATAAGTCATTTACACAAAAATAAAACAAACGTGCTTTCTTTTAAAGGCAAATTATAAATTTAAACCTGGAAAATTGGGGATATTCAATCACACCTGAGTTTTTACGACGGGATAAGGCCGTTTCGTTCAAGGTATACCCCTGTCTGGAATGCTCGTTTTGGAATTTTCAACAAAATGCTCTTTTATCCCAAAAAGGCTGTGAAAATATGCGGGTGTACAAAACGGTCGGTTCATGGCTGTCTATAGGGGCAAATGTGCCACTATAAATCAAAGACATGATCACGGAAAAGGAGTTGAAGCAGAACCACCTATAGGGGAAATCGATGGGGGATTTCAAATCAGCCAATAAGATTTGAGCACGGTTTTAAAGCACGGAAAAAGTAGAATCTCGATGTTCCTGATAACCCACGGAATCTGGCTATTCTCACAAAAAGATCAAAGATTGATGCTAAACTATGGTGGTTTTTGGTTATGGACAACAACAGCAGCAGTGTTTGGCAAACATTGACGTACAAGCGAACGGAATGCAACGTTACCTTCTAGGTGCACGCGTTCTTACGCTGACAGCTGTCTTCCATATATAAGTTTCCACCGCCCATACTCTCGAAATTCAGTAAGTTTGTAGAAAAACTGTGTCAATATCGAGGTGTTTATTTAAAATAACAATTTTGTTTTTACTTCGAGTCTGGTTACTCGATAAGCAACGAATTAAACCGTTAAGGCTCTATACAACTGATATCAAAAAATCGATGGATTATTAATCAGCAATAGATCGGCCAATAGGAATGTAGCCTTTGTATTCAAGGTCATATGCAATATTCGACCTTGAAAAAAGCAGCCAATTAGGGCTTTTATTAGAGTAAAATAACGGGGATAGAGGAGCATTAGTGTCTTTTATGACTGGATAAAAATAGACATTTTGTAGGAATTTATTTATATCCCAAGTGTCTGGCGAAAGCGCAGTGCACGAATGCCTGCCTGATATTTTGGAATGAACTTTGGGGAAATGTGTGGGAAAGAAAGTGCGGAGAACGCCGCGAGTGATGAAATTGAATCGCAACCAAGATTTAGTTGTGGATCGGTTTGGAGAAGCTGGCAATCAAGATTAAACACTTCTTCCAGCTTTCTCCAAACGTAGACGGATACGGTGGCGGATACGCAGGGAACATGGGTGGTCCTGCGACACTCGCTAACGTCTCCTATTATGGTGAAAAATCGATATAAGATCGACACAAAGCTTTCATAGATTTTCATTGTCCGAATATAAAAGTACGCCCAAAGCTCATTGGCTGACAGATAGAGAGACCTAGCACCACGATTTATTGATCTCTAACGATCGGATGCATATTTTAATGCATTTAAACAACGGAGGCCATTTTCTTGACACGCTTAATGTTCCCAATTTTAACAATTCTTATTCTCCTTTTTGTCACTCACCTCCAATTAGTGCTCTACCCAGATTCGACAACCTTCCTTCATAATTGAGTATTTCCACATGACTCAACATGGGTGCTGACTCATTGTATTAATCGAGGTTGAAGTGGAAGTTCTTGCCTGGCTGTTGGATTCCTTGAAAGTTTTCACAGTCCGATGGAGGTTGTCTTGCAATATCTTGGAGTAATCTGGAATTCTACTAAAAACCAATTCGTCCACGAGAAAGACAACCTCTGCTGACGAGAATGTCTGATAGATTGAGGGAGGGGCAAGTTAACTGATTAGAGAAGGGGACTCAGAAGAGAGCAGAAGAGGAAGACTCACTACAGGGACGGTATTCAGTGGACTTGAGGGTTTTCATCGACACCCTTCGGGAATCGATTTGATTACGATGAAGCTTTGTGTGCCGTTAACTCAAATCGAATGGCTCCTAGAAACACTGTAAAGCACCTCAATAAGCATCTACGGAACCCGGTTTCCACTAAAACTCTTCCTTGTCGGGATTCCACCACAGAAAAACAGCTAGTAGAAAAGACGACAACCTTTTCGGAATTGGTCTAATGAATCATCGTCCCAGGGCCGAGTGTACATTTGTTTGGAGACAACGCCGGGGTTCTGTGAGGACCTGGGATGCTGTTCCTTGGGAACCGTGGGGCTAATGAAATGACACAATTCATGGGATAAGAATTAACCGTCGAGTGTAGGCAGCTATTTTCGGTGACTAAGTTCGTAATGCTTTGGTTGTTCATGAACTGTGATTTATGGACGAAACGCCGCCATATTTCCAGAGACAGCTTTTCCAGCGCCTCAAGAAGGAGTTGAAACTGATATTTGTAGATTCCTTTAAACAAAATTTTATAAAAATGAAGCTATTTGATAGAGTAACTTTATAGATGAACCGAGAAAGTGTGTAATTAAGTACACGATTTCGTACAATGCTGTATTTTCATCTAGAATTGTGTATTTCTCCACTTTAAACAATCAATCCACTAGCGTCTTCGTTGAAAGCCACTTTCTAACTGTGAAGTACAAATTTTTTTATGTTTACCAACGTCAATTAGCATAAGAAGAACTTGGCTCTGAAAGTACATTCCGCTGAAAGAATTCCATCGTAGCACAAAAGGCCACCGCATTCTTTAAACTTACAGTTGTTATCTACTATATGGGTACCATTATTACTTCATAGTGTTATTCCTTGAGTTTAAAATGTACTTTCAAAAAACCCTCTCGTTAATTGCAAAAAGTCCAAATCTTATAACATAAAGGAATTTTTTAATATTTTTACTGCCTTATATCATTAAAATTATATTAAAACATTTTTGTGCCTCTTTTAAGTACTGTATTTTTAAAACAAGAAATGTTTTGTTAAATCCAAATCAGAAATCCGTAATGCAAAATAATAAATTTTTGAAAATTTTAACAAGAATATTGGAAAGGTGTCAGTTATTTAGGCAAAAAATCACAAAAATATCACGAACGAAATGGTGTGTTCAAATTTTCATTGAGGACCTTTTTAAATTTCCCATTTTAGATGGGAAATTGTCAAAATAAATAAAACAAACAAACAAGCAATGATTGTATATTGTTTTCCACTAATTTGTGGCTCTAGTTTAACGGCGGGCGTTATTTTTGAAACACACCAACTGTTAGATACGTTGGCTCTCTGTGTAGTCTAACGCCTAGAAAATCCCTGTGTATTTCCAAAAAAGCAAAAGCGTTGGTGAATTTTGCGCCATTCAATAAGCAGAAACGGGGGAAATTTAAATCGCAAAAGGAGAATTTTAAACGATTAATTACGGGAACTGTCTACATATAAGCGATAGCTGTGTTAATCAGCTACCAAAAATCGATAGATTGGACGAAGGGAACCCTAAATTTTGGGCGGTCTTTTGAAAGAAATCAATAAAAAGGCCTAGATGTTTAGGATGGGCATAAAAAATCGATGCAACTACTGGTAGAGTGATGCAGTAGAGCTGTTATGGAGTGATTTTTAATAATTCACTTGGTGAAATTTCTCGTTCTGTTAACATTCTCAAAGTAGTGCAACAAGCCTCGGTAATTAATCAGAGAGAAACATACCACCGCTATTCCTTAAACAGTCAGAAAGAAAGCCTGCAGACTTTGGAATATTAGGGGTACAAATGGGCACGTGAAAAATTTGTGATGGTATAAGTGTGTAATCGTGGTTTTCTTGTCGTTGGATGGCTGCTCCATAAATTCTGTCCTTTTTTTCGTACACTCTCAAAAACCTCTTCATATAAAAGAAATAAAACTGGGTACTCAGAGTGAGCTAGCAAATACATGGTACGAAATATTGAACGCCTTTTTAAAAATATAATTTGGTTAAATTTTTGGCTGTGTGAAACGCTTGTCACGCTTATCTCGTTCCTTCCCTCCCAAAATCGACCTGCTATTCATTCACGAACAAATACAAAACACCTTCAAAGTTTCCTTTCGGCTGCATTTTCGGCTTATTTAAGGGAGAAATAAGCAACACATTTGCACATTCGCATATGCGTGTGTGTGTTTGTGCCAATGTTACAACCCGTATGTGAAGTGGTTAATTTAGATGGAATTCGTGATCTAAATCTTTGAGAATTTAAACCTGGGACCTATTTCGGGTTCCGTTTCATTATTCGATAAAAAATGGAAATATACATGTATACAAAGTAAATATAACGTATAAAATATTTTGTTTGAACAACCGTGCTGCAAAATTATTTATTTATTTATTTGCGGAGAGTTCGGGAAAATAGCAGTTTATTGAAACAAAACCAAGGCAATTCAAATGAAATTTATTGTGTAAGGAAATCAAAATATTTATTCAAAATTATTACTCAAAATAACCACCACCATAGGTCGGAACCCTCGAGTAGAAACTACGCTGGTATATCTAAATCACCAGTTAAAAGATACAAAAATATAGCTTGATAATAGTCACGCTATTACGCCCTTAGACGTTCCATTTTTAGTTTCGGCCATCTGTACTGCCATTCGAGGAGCGGATGCACCGCGAAGTTGTCCAGTCACGTCCCTACGATCTTTCTTGATAGGTTTTAGACGACTCCTAGATGATTCGCATTTCGTAGAATCATCAATTTCGCTGAGTTCTGATTAAAAACTTTACGAAGTTGTAGCAGATAAGTCCAAGATGTTTCGAACAGTCCAACCATGATTAGAGAGAAGTCCCAATACCATACCGAAACCGTACTTGTTGAGATGGGATTGGCTTGATTTATCGATCAGCACCTGGGTCAGTGATATTTACAGCTGATGACCTTGATCCATATATGGTGATTCGGAGCTAATGCAGGCTTGCTGTCAAAATGGGTATGTGGACCTCTGATTGGCAAACGCGGGAGTAGTCACTTGGTTTAGCCAGGATGGAAGCTCTCTAGAATCTCTCAGGTCATCTCATTGGTTTGTCCAAAAAGTGAACTTTAAATCAAACGAAATTTAAAGAATGCTAAATTATTATTTAGGGACACCGTGTTTTTTGTGTTCAAGAACGGAAAATCAGCAGTGGAAGCTTCTGGAAACATCCACTCAGTTTATGTGTTCATGGAAGAAGACAGTAGCAGAAAATGCTTTGTGAAATTCACTGGAAATGGAGATTTCACCCTTCACGAAGATGAAGTTCGAACTAGACGACGTCAAGTTGTTTTGATGACAAGCTTCTAAAGAAGGCTGGCCTTTCTCAGTTGAGAATTTTGCAATCAGGCCTAGTTTAACTCGCACAACTACTCGTCATTATCATCATCATTACCTAGAAAGTTTCCATGGATTTTCTGAAAACAATTTAAAATCGAAATGTTAAGCGCCTTCGTAATAATTCACCTAACTGAATTGTTACCACCTAATTAATGCTCAAATCTACAGCCGTTTGTACCAAGCTTGGTTTGAGAAAAATGACCTATTCTAATACACAACTAACTCCCAGGAAAAGGTTGTTGAAACCGCCATTTGTGAGTTCTTCGAATTAAAACAAAAAGGGCATACTTTTACAATAATGAACCTGATCAGGGGAAGTAAACTGACAATTGATTCTTCAGTTAAATTTAACTTTCACCCATTTAATTATTTATTCGAAATTTGAGGAGAACTTATTAGAAGTCGCCGGTGACGGATATGAGGGTGACGTACATTTACAGGGCCATGGGCATTAATATGGGATTGGGACAGTCAGGTTAACCTTCTTCTTATTATTTTTATTTCGTAATATTTAAACCTAGGAAAGTCTCAAGCGTCTAAACCTCTTGGTTTCTACTCACTATCATCGAACCAGCAAATAGATTAATAAATATGGCTGAGCACAACTCAAATCGACCTTTTCAAGGACGTTCCCAACCAATCAATGCCCCCAATTAGAAATCATTGCTATCTCAGCTTAGAAATACGGAACATAAACCTGTCGAACATAAACTTCGAATTCTATCGTGTGATCGGTTTGTTCCGCTTGTCAGGAAACTGACATTCATCTGCCACGCCTTCTTTTTCTTCTTCTGCCCCAAAAAAGTCCGGATGTTTATAACAGAGCAAATGTCAGGTTCATTTCTGCTGCAAATTTGAACGAGCTGCAAGCATCTGGGAAGAACCCCCTTCTTCCCAATAAGGGAACTTTTTTTGGTCTGCCGTATTAACTAGAGCTTAATCGGAGCCCTAGAACAGCCATTAGGGAAGGGTACTGTTCTAAGTGTTCATTGAGCTCTGAGGTGGTTTTATGAGCAAAATCCCTCCTCATTATGTAACGCGTGTAGTTGGTCCGTCTTGGGGGTAATGGTAGTTCCGTTACCAACTAACAAAACAGACGTTAAAAGATAAAGCTTTTGCGGTTTCACTCCAGGTTGCCTTTTACAAATTTTCTGGCCTCTGAGCGATAAAAGAAGCCCTCATTACAAGAATCCTGTTTCAAGTCGATTTCGTCCTTCACTTTACAAAGCTATCTGGTTGGCCAATAGGCGGTTGCTGTCGGTATATTAAAACAAAATTTCATAGAAAGTACGCTTATCTGAAATCGATTAAAATAGAATCACTTTTTTCTAATTTTCAGCTTAACGCGATGAGGATGCTTGCGATAACTGGTCACATATTTATCAATTGCCAGGGTTATCGATTTAGGTGTGTGCTTTGGTTAGCTAAAAAATCATTGATCTCCTCAATTTTGAGACTTTTATCATTTCTATCGGATTTGGACTGATAACTCGGGGTTCTTATAGCCTAATAGAAAAATAAGACTTGCAGGTTATGACACATGAAATGGCTGAACTGAAACTAGGAGCAGTGTTTGTTGACTCTGTTTGTCTAGTCTCTGATATTTTCTCCAGGCATGAATATTTTGTTCATGCGAACTTTGTACACGTCGGTTAAAGAGGTTAAATTTGAACGCCCTGAACCACCCTGTCAAGCCCATCAGGTGTCCCTGTGACCCATCAAAGCTCCCCCTATCACATGAGTCGTAGTGAGAAATAGAGCGGTAGTAGGTAGGTATCGAAAGCGCAGAAAAAATCGGACCCATTAATGGATTAACTAAAGAGGCAAAAGTAGAAAAATTAATACGATAAATTTAGGATAATTATTGTTAAAGAATGTAGGGTTTATAAATTTTCTATGTGACTCTTCTTAAAGGTATTAATTATTTAGTCCATTAACACTTAAGAACTCTCTCAATATTTAAATACACATTTACACTTAATATCATTTATAAATATTTCTTCAAAATATTTTATAAAATATTCAAATTACCATAAGAGAGAGTAGAGTATTAGTCTGATTAAAATTTCAATATTCTTTGACACGCAGAATCATATAACTATGTTAAAGATTGCTGGTTACCTAAATATTCATAAATAGCTTACTCAAACTTAGTTGAACCTTCCTAAAGTATTTTAAAAAACTTGAAATTATGCATGTTGTATGCTCTTCATTAATTATTTTCATTATTCTGATTTAAAAACATATTTCACTTGACATTTCGGCTAAATTAAAATTATTGAGCCTTAGACAAGGACGGAAGTAGAAGCGATTGCCTCTCCAGAAGAAGTGGTATTTCAGATTATTCAGAGACTAGGATATAATAACCTACGTCGTTTCCTGACTGATTTGCCGCCCGTGAATGTAGAACTAAAAGTAATCGTTGTATTTCTGGCGTTTTGGATGAAATAGCAAAAAAGGTCTGATAAAAGTACATATTATTTAAGAAAACATATTTTCTGATCTTCAAGTTCTGCCGAATCTTTATCTCTAATAATTTCACTGCATCAGGTTTATCGATCCATGAACACATTGTTTATGTGAAATGTCTACATGACGTCTGTACCATCTTCCCTCTTTCCCATTTTGTTTGACAAAAATCACTGTCAGGTTCAACAAGTGTCCCAGTGAACCATCAAAGCACACCTTTTCTCATGAGTCAGTCAAAACTACCATCGTTTTTTTAAATGGAGTGATGACTGACTCATGTTGCCCGAAAAACTAGAAAGAACTTTCTAGACGGTTTAACTCTTGTAATTTAAATGGTGCAGGTTTCATGGGCTACATTTAAACAAAACTAATTTTTCTTGTCAATGACAAGAGGGCGTGCTGAGTCCTTCCCGATCTCCTTGAATCCGGTTGACATTTTATTTGGGTTAGGTAAGTTAGATCCATGTTTTACCTTCGACATCCATCCTTGTCGCTTTATAACTACTGCCGGAAATCACAAGCAAACACCTTATCTTCTATGCGAAATCCGTCTCCTGAGTCTTTGTTCAAGGGGTGCTTACCCTTGGCAGCATAGTCATGTGAGTTGTACTTCATTTCCGAAAAAAATTTATGTTTCAATTGGAGATCTTCCATCTACGGTTGGATGCGTAGTAGTCCCACGAACCGGTGAGCTTGACAGTTGGATTGGTGGGTGATACGGCTATGTTCGATGTACCTGAGAATGCCGAACTGCCAATAACGTTACCTTTTCTTGCTCTTAGTCCAAGTAACTTATCGAATCTGCCACTGATTCAGAAGAACTTATTCGACCTTAGAATTTCCCAAATTGTATTCATGGGTCCATTTTGCTGTTCTTGCACCTTAAATTACTGATCGAAAAGTTGAAAAACACCATTTTCGCCTGATAAGTTGAAGACACGCAAGTGTGAGGTACATGCACACGTTTAATGAGTCATGCAGAGGTCAGTTCTTTGTCCGAGGTTGGAAAAGGGATGTAATTTTCAGATTAATGTCATTGATATCCTTCTAATTGCATAAGTTCCCTCAATACCAAAAAAATTCCAAATCAACACACAAGACGAATGGGATATCCAGTTCATGTATGCAAATTTGCAATCTTCTAAGTAGTCTATGAGAGTTGATTTACCTGATATACAGATTTTAAAAAAAGATTGAATAAGCGACAGGCGGGAACTGCAATCGTGGTCTGGGTAGTGGGTACGTACCTTGACTCCTAGTCAGAGTACGCCAGTCGGCGGCAAGCCCATTTGTCTGTATAAATCACATCACATCACATCACATCTGTTTGTGTGTGCGTGTGTGTGCGTGCGTATGATAGCTGAACAAACGCTCCAGAGCTGTGTCTCTTGAAACCACTCCGACTGGAGATATTATTAATAATCCCCAATTAACGGGGGTGGGGTAAATTCGCACTGTCTATCATACCGCGTCGTCGTCGCACGTAATCTCAATTATCAGGGCATTCTGCCCACCACTACAACGATGTGGACCGCTCGCGGTTTTCAGGGTAATGGGGAAGAGGGATGGTTAGCTTGATTTATGGACAAGCAACAGGGGTGTGGGGATTGGGGGTTGTGATGCTGAACCACGTCCGTCAGATGGGTCTGCTGCTCCCCCACACGACCACAAACACCACCACTCATTGGCGCGTACTGTGAATACGTCCGCTGTGCCCCACGCCTCTCCACAACCTCCACCTCAAACCGGATCGCCTTTGTGCGTGTGTGCGTGTGACAGAAGTCAACCGGTTGTTTCGGCCGAGGATGACAAATTCGATGCCTCTCTTCAGTCTTTTCCACAGTCGGGCATTCATGGGATTTTGAAATGGATATGTAAATATATGGAAATATACTTTAATATTAATACAGATTATTAGTATGTATTAATATAGTACAAAATATAGAAATTAACTTAAAATACATTTCATACACATTTGGCAGAAAATGTCACAGTAGCTGAGTAAAACTTTTTAATGAACGTAGGACTTCAGAAAATGAACAAGACGTGGAAGATTTGCTTCATCCACGTGTCCAAATCTTCTGGCTCAGAGGAGGTCATGCAGAAGTCCGCAGTTCGTCTCCGTTTGCTTTCCCCACTATTCCCCACCCTTCCCCTCGTCTTTTTCCACCCCAGCTCATCTGGATTACTCATCGAAATCGATTTATTGGGTGGGGGCGTCTTGCCTGACCCCTCCCCCATCTGGGATACCACTAACTACCTACGGTGAGTCATGCGGACTCAAGTCTACTACTCAAGGTGTCTACTGGAGGGAGACTGTAGCATCCCATTAGGACACCCAGTTACCAGTAGCACTTGTTAAGGTGGTAGCTAATGGAATCCAAACGTTGACAGGTGATTAATTCATTCTCCTTTTTTGGGGATTAATTGAGGTGGAATAACAAGACCTGATTCGCCAATCCACCTTACCTTTAATATCCGATTATACATTTTTTGTTAGAATCTGTCGGATTACTGATTTTTCAAGTTTCCCTTCCCTTAAGTCCAGATTATCGTAGCAAGAACAGGCTGTTTATGAGAAAATGTTTACATGTCGCTTAATGAGGTCGCCATCATTCAAAATTGCTGTCAAGGTCAACTGGCGTCCCTGTGTTCCAAGCATGATTGTTTACAAACTTCAAATTACGTTTCATGAACCAACTGTAGGCCTGATTCGATTCTAACAACTTCTTTACCAACTGCAACTTAAAACTCAACCAGTAACCAGAACTACTGTCTCCCCATCAATAATTACATTTCAAACCGTCGAAAGTTATTTTTAGAATTAAATAACGTTAGTTTAATGGTTCGTAGCTTTGCTCGATTCTTATTGGCTAATTGAGAAGCCTATCTCTACAGCCATTGGTTGACTGCTACCCAATAGAAGGTTGAGTGACTTGGCCTTGTAGGCGTGATTTTATTGGTTCATAGCTGCTCCAACCACATTGGCTGTTATGTGGAAGTTAATACTAAATTAGTAATTTCTATGCAATTATTTGTTTATTTAATTAAAACTTTATTAAAAAATTAAATTTATTTTCTAATAATATTAGTGACATTAGAAACCACTAAATTAAAAATGATTATGAAATTTGAGCAAATATGCTAATATTATCCTTAAATGTTATCATACATTTAACAAAATTTATTTAAAAAAAGCTTTTTCCCTTTTGAAATGCTTGGCCATGAATGTCGTACAATCTGATCTTTCAAATGACATTTTAATGCAATTTATATTTAGACCGTTAAAATCTCCCAGCAGACAACCAATCTGTCATGAAGGAATGTCATTTTTTCCTCCTGTCCTTTAAATAAACGCAAAAAGATAAATCCTACGTGTTCGTAGAAAAGCATGCATATTTATCAATGATTAATGCACATACTTTCACTTAAGTTACGGTCAAGATTATAACCGTTCTTTTAAAACTAAGCATCTATCAATCCATCAATTTATCCTTGCCATTGCCCTGGGTAATTACAATCAGTTTTGATGACTGCTATTTCCATCATGATTGCAACAATTTCTTCTTTTATTGCTCTCACGTTTACGCACCAAAATACCGGATTCCGCGCATTCACAAACTAATCCAAATACTTTCTGAATATTTCAGTTCTAGCTAGAAAAAATTCTGTACATTCCGAATAACTCGTCTCTTCTAATTTATGAGGGTTGTCAGCATTTTTTTCACGAACTTGTCTGGCCTGAAAGTAGTCTAGAATGGGCTACCATTTGCGCATAAGATTGTTAAATAAAAAGGCTATTTCTAATTGGCTGACTTTATTCATTTTTATCACATCTACCCTAAATCATCCTATGAAAACCAATTCATACCTGATCGATTTTTCCAGGACTTTAAATTACTACTTAAATTTCGCTTTTGTGGGTAAAAAGCGATACTACTCGATGGGTAATGAAATTAAATAGAGAACCTTTAAAACTTGTTAATTTTAGAATCCCACATAATTCTAATCATTTGATTGATTTAATTTAGAACTTATGATCATATTCGTCTGAATAGGAAACTTTATCACAGTTTATGAAAGTTGTAATATCATTTTGCGCTTTCGGTTAAATTTAGTTCACTCTGGATGCAATCGTTTCACATTTAAATTGCACGTTCGTATTATGGAGTCGTGAAAACTAAAGCACTTTTTTAGTAGAAGTCAAATATGCAACTAAAATTACATTTTTAGCTCATGTCTTTACTGCCACTTGAATCAATTGTCGTCTCTCTCTCTCTCTTTGTTTGTCTTGATAATATTTTGCATTCTCTGTCGGTTTTTTTAAATTTTTCACGGTCTAAATAGCTTAAGTTGATACCAAAGTTACGTCTGTCGCCTTTACTATTGAAAAATTACCCTTTAAAACGTGATTTGAAAACTTGGCGCTTTTCAAATCAGACGTTTGGATCAATTTAAACAAATACTCGCTTGGTTTGTCCTGGATCGATTAATCTTTATCCTCTTAAGTCATTTATAATAAATCGGATTCGGTTAGTTGGAATTTATGATCACTATGGTGATAAGTGATAAATGTCCTTTCCAAAAATACAAAAACTACTTTTTTTCCATTTTTTGAATATATTCTGTCTTACTTCCCTTAATCCTAGATTGGCGATTTAGTATGAATTTTTAAATTTGTCCTTGGAACTCCGGAATGGTCTTGAGACTAACGACTAATTTAGAACAAACAAAAGGGCTTATTTTTACAAGTAGTAGTAGTAATGTTTAAAAAAGAACTTTCAAAAATAAAGCGACTATATTTCATTCTTGTATTTGTCTCGTAACCCATTAATGAATTTTGAAATACGTTTCCTATTCCAGTATCCCCTGTCGAAACAACCATCTTAATTAGTCCTCAATGGATTCACCGAAAGAGTACTTCATTATTTAGCAACAACGAGGTAATTGTTCAAATCCCGTCACTGGGCGAAGCACGTACCTTATTCTAAATAAAGAACCTGTTAAATATAGCACTGCAATCGATTAGCACGCTGTTGGGAGAAAGGAAGGGGAGAGATGCAGAATTGAAGAATGCGCGCCCCCGGGGTCGATTGAAACAAAAGCTAATCGGATCCAAACGAAAACGGTTTCGAAGTGATTTGGATAGAAGAACAGATTTACCAAGCAATGCTGGCAGCATTTTGGGATTTTATGCTAAAAAAATGTTACAAATTACCATCCTCTGAGTTATAATTGAACAAAAATTCCCTTTGTTTTTTAAATTAGTGTAAATAAGAGTTTTAATGTAGTTTGAAACTTAGCCTTATTTTATTTTTTTAAAAGTGGAAATTCATAACTACGATTTTTTTTCTTTTGATTTTCGCTAATATGAATATGTTAGCATTCATAATTTGAAATAAAACATTTTAAGTGAGAATTTATTTTTTAAAGCTTTTGTCTACTTTATTGACAAAATATTGTTCAAATTTTCATAATTAACATAGAGTGCATTAATCATGCGTTCGCTAAAGAATTTACTTCCAGGGATTCTGACATTTTCATCCACATTTATTCTCAGCGTTTTCAGTTTGTTTCTGTTATAAATAATTTATTAGTTTTTGTGGTGGAAATCGTTCGCAAAAAATATTGATTTATGAAAAGAGCTACTGAATGTAAAATGTCGATCGTAAAAATGTAAATTAACGTAATTTGTCAGAGGAAAATTATGTAAAATATGAAATCTTAAGACAGCAACTCTCCTCTGATGAATAGTGGGCTCATAAATTATATACATATATATTTATATATAACGTTTTGTCATGCATTAACTCCATTTAACTAAAGTTGGGATTTCAGAATCTCACTGGAACAATTAACACTTAAAAAAACACTTACTAATTTTGCGTTTTTGAAGAAAATAATAGATTTAAGTCCCTTCTTTTTAAAGAAATGGGTTTCCCACTATGGAGATTGGTCAGTATTTGACAAATAAACCTCATTCTGATTCCATGATCTAAATTTTATTTCAGATGGAAAAAAACAAATCAAACTGAAAATCGACTTGAAGCCGTTTTCTTGCACAAAGTGTATTTTATAATTCAAATAATTAATTTTGGATTATAGTTATGCATAGTTTGAAAAAGCTGTTTAATAAATGTGCAAATTTAAATGCTGTTGGATGCAACCATGCACCAAGGGATCATCTCCCAAATCCGAAATATTAAAAAATACTACTTAAACGTTGTAGGTAGAGCTATGTGATTCATTATCATTCAGGTCAATATCCCAAGGACTTAAACAACTGCACATTATTAACCTTTCGTTACATAGATAATAACGAAAGGTTAATAAGCCATAGTCCAAGATAATCGGAAAATTAATGTGGAATTCTGGCTGATAATTCCAGAATTTTCCATCCAGAAAACCAAGCTATCAAATTCATCGATCCGTTATACCTGGGTAGCTTCATTAGAACAAATGCTTTAATCATTAAACTTGCTTTTCAGATGTTCTGTTCTTGTTTGAATACTGTTATTTTTATATGTGAACGAAATCAGGCATAAGTTCACAGCCTCTCCAACCAATTTGCTACGAGAAGAGCAAATTCATTAATACGCCGACTCTGTGAAAACTTCATTCATCTCAATTAATTAACTTAATTAAATAATATAGGTTAATTAGATGGTGAACTTTGTTAAATACAGTGCAAGAAAACTTCACTAAGAAGACTTGTTCTGTTGGATTTTATTTAAACGAACGTATTTACTTAAGTTAATTAAAACGTGAACTTTCGGGACAAAGCTGTCTCTCATAAATAAACAGCGTGACTCATTTGGGTTCCTGCTGAGATTCGGATGATTGCCAGATAGCGAAATGTTAAAATAGCAGTATATCTCTTTAAATTTAGGAGACAGGTAATTCTACTTTGAGGCAAATCGATTCGTAGGTACATCATTTCAATTTTTCGGAGTCAATAATAACGTTGGTTATTATGAACGAATGCGTTTAACTATTGCTAAGAGTTCAAAATTTGAGAAACAACTTAAATTTTCTTATCCGTGCAGATTGCACCCTTGGTATACTACAATCTCCCTATAACAATTTAGCAGAGCCTAATTCTAAGGTTCCATTTTTTGTGGTGCGCATATTTGTCTAGGCGGTGGATATGTTTATTTAGTTAATTTGAGGTTAATTAAAACTTGTTTGTTTACCTGTTGAATACGTAAATAAGATTTCACCACATCCTCGGAATTTGACTAATGTCTAAATGACTTAATGCTTAATTCACTATGGGACTTAATTTTTTATATTCGAGAAACGTGCGGTCGCTATTTGAATAAAAACACAACATGTAAATTCTTATTTCGACTAAATTCCTCTATTAATACTACAGAAATTGAATTTCAATATCAAAGAGCGCACTTTGATATTTGTAGCTGGCAGAAATTAAATGGTTAACATAACCTTCTGCCATTGGTTTAGCAGTAAGTTGGTCAAGTAAAAATGCTTTCCATCAATCTGAATGAATTCAGCAAACATTCTCACTTTCATTTCTTTAAATAAAAGCAATCCCACTGCAATATTAACCTTTAATTTTAGCTATCAATTTAAATTAAATCCTTTATTTAAAATGGTGAATAATTCGATTCTCCGAACGTACATTTGTCTCATTTAAAGAAACGACTTTTTCAAATCAATTTTGCATTCATCAAGTAAGCCAATTCTCTCCAAAGATTCTATTCAGGACAAAAATTTGAGGAATGACATTTTGAAGTATCCAGACGTCACATCAATTCTACCTGATTTTTGGACAAATAAAGTATTTGACGCCTAGTTACTTATGATTATAGATTAATGTTATTTCTCTGATTATCCATGACTTCCTTCCGTCTTTTAAAAGCTTATTTAACAATTATTGGTTTTGAATCTTCGAAGGACTCACGAATGTCGCTAGTTTAAAATTATTCCTTCTATCTTCTTCCAGAAGATCAGGAAAATAAGTTGAATGAGGAGGAATTTTCTTCCAACAAAGTTCTTTTTTAATCTTTTGTGATGCGATTCCCGATGTTAGAGTTCGTGCTATTTGATTGCTTGGGTCAAAGGCATCCTCGACTGCAGAGAGTATATTTCTACTAAATAACATTAAGTGGTAACCTTTCCAAGTAAATCATTCCTTTTCGCCTTAAGAATCTTTTTCGGCTTTGACTGAGAACGAAGCCAGTGCCAACTAGAAAGGCGGAAAAATTAGGTTGCCAATCCTCACTGCTCGCAACTAAACACTGCGAAATCAACTGAAGACTTAGGGAAAGAAGTAAGGGCATATTTCCTCTTCGAAAATCGGTGATCCAACTTGATTAAGAATTCAGATTGGTAATCGTGCAAGTTCTCCTCAGTTCCTGACCACTTTTCTCATTCTTAATTTTAATATTCCCCTAAACTACCGATATTTGCTTTCATTCTGCATATTTTCCCGCGTAATACAAGCATCTCCCTCCAGTATGAAAATTAATGCCAGTTCTCCATCTCAGGAGTGATTACAATGATTGATTTTCTCCATTCGCAATTCTAACATTGGCGTCGTATTTCTAGCTCTTGGGTTATAAGTAATTGTCGCACTTTTTTCAAAAAAATTTGAGGAACAGAAGCTTTGGAAAAAGGTACAATGAATAGGAATTTTATAAAACCACTGATATATTGCTATGCATCCGCAGGCTTAGTCATTTCTTTACGAGGCCAATTAAGCACAGGTACAGTCCATTTTAATTAATAAATTCTTATCATTAAAATATATATATAAATATACTGAAAATTTAAATTCATTTCGATTTTAACTACCTCCATGAACATCTAGTAGGGTATAATGAGGGCGAGGATCACACTAAAGCCTCAAGGATTTTTCGTTCCTTTCTAATGGAGTTTTACCAAAACTGTCTAAAAATATTAAAACAATTTAATACAAATTACCCCTTTTCATTACGATTTAAGTCACTAAATAACTTCTAATTCAATCACTCACTCTTTTGCAAAAGTATCCCAGTTTTCCAAATAGGTAATGTTGCAACTCCAGAAAATTATATTTGTAATTTCCTGATTACTTCAGGCTATGATTTACCTTACATCTGCTATTGACTGTAAAATATATATAGTTGTTTATGTTGTTACTAGGACGCGTGGCACTCCTACGAATCTTTGTTTTGAGTCGTTACGAATCCGTTTTCTGGTGTCCCGTTATCCTAGTGAGAGGACGTAATATTACTAATCATATTACTTTAGAGTGCATCTATTCCTCGTAATACATATTAGGTAATAACACTAAGACAATGTCAGCCACTAGGTCTTGAAATTAGAACGTAATTTAACCGTGATTTGTTTGCCTAAGAGGCAGATGTTATGAGAGGTCATGTAAATATTGTGGCAGTCGATTTGGATAAATAAGCTATGAGAGAAGGCGTGGTCTCCTCCTCTTCTAATGAGGTGGTGGTGGGACTGCGAATGGAGTAAATCAATGCCCTGATGAGGGTCACAGGAGTGTGATCACTCCCTCCCATCTTCCAATCATTCCTTCCCCTCCTAAGATGGAGAAATGACATTCATTTTCATGCTGGAGGGAAGTGCTTGCTTAACATGTGAAAATATGCAGAATGAAAATGAGTATTACTAATTGGGGGTAATATCGAACTCAAGGGGGCTAAGAATTAAAGTCAACTTACACGACAACCGGCCTGAATTCTGGTTCAAGGTGGATCATCAATTGTCGAGGAGGAAATATGGTTCTGTGCAAGCCCAATCAGATCGCCTTGTATGATCTTCATTTCTTCTGGTCACCATTACTGCCTAGAAGTATCCATTTAATACATCCAGATTGATTTTGCAGGGCTCATAGTTGAACGTGCAGGAGCAGGGCTTTGTAAAGTCTCGGTGGAAAGACCCCAGCCAGAGAAGGGAACTTCATAGGAAAAGTACTCTTCTGCTCTCACTCTGGTAATTCACTTTGAATTGTTACCGCTAAAAGCTGCTTTCGGTAATAAGTGCGCTTGAACCAAGCCATGGGGAGGGAAATACACCTTCTCCAGTGGCTTCAAAAGGAATGATGTTTCATCGGGACAATGTAGCACGACCTAGAACAGCATGAATTACGTCACTAAAGATCAATGAAGAGCTTGGTTGCGAGAAAATTATTCCCTGTTCGTGGAGCTTTCAAATTCATTTGAGGAGGGTGAAACTGGAAAAAAACGCCTTCTTTGGATCCAATCAAAGTAATTTTACAATAAAATCAAAGTAAGTCAAAGATGATCAAGGAAATACATTGATAACCGATTCATTAATTGAGTGTAAAATTTCACCACTTGTATTATTTCTTTGGAAATTCAACAGAAAATATCAAATCATCTAATACTTTAACTTGACGCTCTCCAGAATTCTTAATTTGAACGTAATCTGCTTTTTTAATGAAATTACTTCATCACCAAGTGTGAGAAAAACGCTTCCAGGGATATGAATTATTCACCACCTGAAATAAGGGCTTTAATTTAAATTATTCATTTAAAATTTTTACCTATTACAAACAGGAGTTTTAAGAGTATTTGAAGAATTGGAATCGTGACACTTTAAGAAAATTACTCAAACTGCTTGAAATCATTTTACTTGACCAAAATATCCACTAACCCATTGAGCGAAGGTTATGGCAACCATTTAATTTGCAGTAGCAACAAATATTGAATTCTATCACGTCTTAATTAAATTCACTTTCATTCCTGTAATTAAAATAATTAAAATGAAACTGCTGTTTTCTTGTGGTATGTTTATACAAATAGTTACGACACATCACTCACATAGTGAAAAATTAAGATATTAAGAGAGTAGTCAAGCGTAAATGATGTGATATTTTCTTGTTTACTCATTAAACATCTACGAAAACAAGTTTTAATCAGCCAAGTAACCCACTAATTAGCTAAATAAACCTATCCACCGACAACGGAAATATCAACGCCACAAAAATAGAAGGCTTAGAGTCGGGCTTTACTCAGGTTTTATAAAGTGATTTAATATACACTCCATGGGTATGACGAAAGCATGGTGTTTAAAAACGAATTTCTTAAATACATTAGTAAAATACATTCACAAGTGCATTGGATATAAATACTATAAAATGCCCCCTGAATTAAAAGAAAAATTGAAAAATTATCATCATTGTCTTCAACACCATCGTCATCAACATCACTGCCATCACTATTGTTATTAGCATAAATCATCGAGGGACCTTATAATCTAATAGAATGAAAGATTGAACCATCAAAGAAAGGAATAATTTGCTATTTGATCTCGCCGGTCATCGAAAAGATTTTATTACATTAGCAAACCAAAGATTCTAAGACCGGTTGCAATTTTTCCCTAGCTCCTGCCCATAAAAAAACACGATCACACGTCATTCTTGAAAATTAGGGAGTCATTTGGTTCAATTTAAACTGATATATTGCCATCTAAACATCACAACAGGTTTTCATTAAAGTGTCCATCTGGCAAATACAAGGATTTCAAAAGGATTCGAAATGACTCTCTCTATTTATCATTAGAAACGGAGGAATACTTTCAACCCATTTTTTCGCAAAATTTTAAGTTCAGAAGCGGTGTCTATTTAGTTAATATGCATGCAAGAAACAACCTCAAATTACACATCTCTAATTCGCGAATGTTTACTTAGAGTATAAATAATGATTACCAAGTTAAAATTGGCTTATTTTCAATCACAACCGGCACCTCGGTGAATGGCTCACCCACTTTCACGCTTGACATTTCATCGACGCACACCCAATGCGTCATTTACGCTTGGAGGCGCTTCCCATCATGACCTCCAATCAGTTGTTCGACCTCTATGTGCAAGCCTTTAGCATCATGCAGGGTCTCGCCTCTCATGCTCAGGACTTCCCCGGTCATTCTTTCTTTCCAACACCACCACCACCACCACCAGCAACTCAACAACCACCACAACTTGCACCACCACCACCACCACCACCGCCGCCGCCGCCGCATCCACCAAAACCATCAGACGCACAACTCCTCTCCTCTCTATCTCCCACTGCTGCTTTTGAGACCTCCTCATCTTCCCGATCTCACGGCTCCTCGCCTGAACGCTCCTACAAACACAAGACGAAGCCCCCCTTCTCCTACATTGCTCTCATCACCATGGCCATCAACTCATCACCTCAGAGACGTCTCACCCTCAGTGAGATCTGCAAGTACATCTCCGACAACTTCCCCTACTACAAGGAGCGCTATCCCCTCTGGCAAAACTCCATCCGTCATAACCTCTCACTCAACGACTGCTTCGTCAAAGTCCCACGTGCCAACTGCTCCGGAGGCAAGGGCAACTACTGGACCCTAGATCCGGAGTCCGAGGACATGTTCCAGGATGGGAGTCTGCTTCGCCGCAAGAAACGCTTCACCAGAGCCTCCTCGCACACCTCTCGTGAGGAGGTCAGGAAGACCACATCATCTGCCCAGGGATCTTTCACCATTGACAGCATTATCCGCACAGCTTCACCCCAACCAGAAGTCGAGAACCAACTCTGAGTCCCTCCTAGAAGTAGTGTACCAGTAGCAGTCGTAGTAGTGGTAGTGGTAGACGCCCACATTGTGATTCAACACTCAGATGTGTCTGTTTCTTGTAAATAATATGCATATTAAACTATATTCAGAAATTCAGCACTCTTCTACCACTTCTTCAGTTGGAACCAGGGCTATCTATTTTGCTATTTATACTTTATGCAGATGCCATATTAATTGTTCTATATTTCCGAATTTAACCCGTTCTCGTAGTAGAAATTATTATTATGGTAGAAATAAGTGTATATTGAGAGGGTTCGAACAGTTACAGACTTTGGTAGGCTCAAATCGATTTTCTTTGTGATTATAAAAAATAAACGACTTTTATTTCTAGTACGTTTTGATTGATTTTGTGCAATGAATTTACGAATTAAAATGCATTGTACCTGTGCTTAATTGACCTTGTGAAAAAAGGACATTGGTTGCGTATTTCGATTTCTGATGCCTTATGCTATTGTTTCGCCGTGAGGCGTCTTTTTCCTAAACAACATCCCAAGAGTGGATTGAAGAAGGATTTCGCGTTTGTTAAACGAACTAGAAACTGGTAAAATGATTGACTGTTGGGTTTGCAGCCACAGCATTAGTTGATAATAAGTACAGATGTATTGATTCAGTAGTTCATGTAGAAGAAATAATTAGTGGAGATTGTTCACTTTCGTTTGCCGGAATGGAGTTATAATAGCAAAATATTAATAAGGAACTCTGTTTGATATGCTAGATGTGTTGCTAAGGAGGTTTGCGGTTCACTTCCCTATCTCTTCATGTTTAACCGTGGAGGAGATATCATTTCACGATGTGTTTTATTGTCGATGCGTTCGTTTTAGTAGGAATTGACTTGTCACAAGTTTATGCAAATTCCGCCGAATCAGCAGATTTGCTACAGTTGGCCAGTGCGTTTATCAAATTCTTGGACACCCACACAAGAGACGTCCTGTTCACGTGTGTTCACACACAAACAGGCTCCAGACAGGATAGAGGAAGGGGTCGAATGAACCCAAAAACGGAAGAGTCACAGACCCAGACCCACTGGCAATCTGGGTTGGGGGAGAGTCTGTGTCTCAGACTCTGTCCAACCACAACACGGCAAACGCCCTCCCCTCTCCTCCCCTCCCTTCCCCTCCCCATCCCACCAACATTTCAACGACAGCGGTCGCCAAATGTGACAGGAGGCCACAAAACCCAGTACAACCCAGTCAACAATCGGCTGATGTTTCGGCTGTCTATGGGTGGTGTGTGTGTGTGTTTGTGGGTGCAAGGCTCATGCCCTTGTGATTTGGTCAGAGTCGGAGTCGGAGTCGGAGTGTTGAGAATGCAGACAGTGATCGATCAGTGCGTCTAGCCATGCGTCAAAGACCAGCTTCCCGCATCGGTGATACAGAACACGAATAAGTTTTTTAAGATCATCAATGCTCGTCTTTCAAACACCATGACAACAATCTGGCATGAAATGGAGAATAGGATTGCCATCGACCAGTGGATTTGAGTAGAGAAAGGGGTTGAAAAGTTGGTTAGAATGGAGGAAAAAGGAGCAGATATCAACTCGAGATTTGAGGTTAATGAGGGAATTTCCCATGTTTACAACAAATGTTCCTCTTCCTTGAAAGGTACTTAACGTAGAATTGGGTAGTCTCCAGCAGACACTTCGGTCGTGGTCTGGTAGTGGGTACGTACCTTGACACCTGGTCGGTCTACGCCAGTCGGCGGCAAGCCCATTTGTCTGTATAAATCACATCACATCACATCACATCTGTGTGTGCGTGTGTGCGTATGATGGCTGAACAAACGCTCCAGAGTTGTGTCTCTTGAAACCACTCCGACTGGAGATATGGTTAATAACCCCACATCATGAAACACGATGGGAACCGCAATTGGATTGGGGGCACCACCACGCCATATCGATTAAGTGAGTAAACAGAGGAGGTCATGCAGAAGTCCCCAGTTCGTCTCCGTTTGCTTTCCCCACTATTCCCCACCCTTCCCCTCGTCTTTTTCCACCCCAGCTCATCTGGATCACTCACCGAAATCGATTTATTGGGTGGGGGGCGTCTTGCATGACCCCTCCCCCATCTGGGATTCCTCTAACTACCTACGGTGAGTCATGCGGACTCATGTCTACTACTCAAGGTGTCTACTGGAGGGAGACTGTAGCATCCCATTAGGACACCCAGTTACCAGTTGCACTTTTCAAAGTGAGGGCTAATGGAATCCACTGGTGATTGTGATTCCTTCACTAACACCTCCATTAAGGCGCCTGTCTTAGGCACCAATCGAGGTAGAATAACGTGACCTGATTCCCCTATCTCACCTACTGCACCTTTAATATCCACCTGCATTAATGCCTGAACGGTCATGGGTGTGTGTGTGTGTGTGTGTGTTTATTCTGGTCAAGTGTTGTTAAGGTCAACAAATCGGGATTTCTTCGTATCTAAACCAGACAAAGATATCTCCAAATCAGGTGGCCAGAGACTGTTGAAACATTAGTGTGAGATTTGTAGCCTTAACATTCGCCTTGACACCAACATTCCACCAGAGGATTCAAAAAACACTTATACAGATATTGATTTTGTGTCAATTATAGAGGCTCAGGCAGGCTTTGAGACGGGACGACTTTTCAGAGACATCCGGTTGTTAAATTCTTGGTGGTATTTCCATCTCAGCAGGATTTCAACTAAACAATTTTCAATTTTATCATTTCAATCTCCTGCATTTACACTTTATTGCTGGGAGAGGCAACATTTCATCACGTCAAGTGTGTTCATAAGACTCATACGACATGATAAAATACCTTTTCAATTAAAAAAAGAACGTTTATTTAACCAGAACTTGTGTGATGATCTGATACATTAGTCCTCTGACTGATGAGTTGTGAATGAGTTATGAGCCCCTCGGTTTCAGTCATTAACCGACAGTACGACAACGATGATTAAATTAACAGCCGTTGTGGGCAAATGAACTACCCCCTCCCTCACTTCTCCCATCGCTAGAGCTAATCCACGTCTTTCCCTCATTGGATATTCATCAAACCACGAAAAAGATGTTTACCCCACGCAGCTGGGTTTCGGTGGGTGTCGGTGGGGTTGGAGTGGGGGTAGGAGTGGGGAGGGTGGCGTTTTAAGAAACACCCATCCTTCAACAAGTCGTGGAGGCAGGACTGTCACCCACCACCACCTCGTTTGTTGACACGACCGGAGGGCCAGTCCACTTTATTTTTTGACCTCTGAGGTGTTGGATATGGAGTAGAAAAAGTCAGCGCTCTCCCAATCCTCCTGAGTCATTAGTAGGCTCTTTCGCCTTCTCCCGAAGGGAACCATCACTCACTGAAAAGGAGGATCAAAAGCTAGCTGGAATTACAATTAATTAATTAATTAACTATGTTTATACAACACCTCAAATCGACGTTTTCGGGTTCGAAGTAAACCGCATTTGAAGCATTCTGATGAATTTCTTTGGAGCTAAATATTTCTTTGTCTGAGTCATTATGACATTTTCTTTAAGATTTCTTTATGTTTGTCGGAGGGGGGGGTGAGTTGGAAGCACTACCTATCAGAATTCCTGAAATTCTGCACGGTGATAAAGTTGTTTCCATTCTCTCTTGCTTAACTGGACATTTTTTGGATTTTTTATGCAACATATTCTCTGAATCCTTCCTGTTGAACCATGCCACCACTTTGTGAGTTGATCTGAAATGAAGATGAGTCTATGTAACTCCTTTGGATCTCATTACGAACGCTGAAAGACTCCTCTGTCTAAGATGCATAATCTTTTGGAACTATGTTTTACCTTCGCATCTACATTAATGGATCTGCAATTTAACTAGAAAATACTGCGGCTCAAAACCCGAAATTTAATTAAATCATGATCTTTCTTCTTTTAAATTATTCCGGTGCGTCAGTGATTCTCTAAATGGAAAAATGTTACCTTAAAGCACGACAACCACTTATAACCATAGAACTCGAAACACTCCACCAATGTCTTTTTATCACAAGGTCAACTAAACATAGGTACAATCCATTTTAACCCAGAAATCTAAAGCAAAAATTGCCAAAGATTCCTTACAAATTAAAGTCATTGTAATTTTTGCTATTTCTCTAAAAATCTAATAGAGCTTCACAAAGAATCACATTTGGAGAAGTAGTGTCACGAAGTGTTTACCAAAGCCCCAAAGAGTTGTGTTTGTTTACAATGAAGTTTTGCCGAAATTATTGCAAAATATTTGCTTTCCAATTCTGGAAAATACCGAGAAAAATGTTACTGCAACCAAAGTAGTCTGCGAACACCCTAATCAACCCCCGTACATTCTATCATTATAAGTTGCTGATTGTTGGATACAGGCGATGAATTAGCACCTGAATTTTCAGAAATTGGGTGTCTACTGCATTTTTAGAGATTGTCAACCCTTCAAGCAGTCGATGGGAGTTAATTTTCTTAATGTTTAAATTAAAAGAATTCCTGGAGATAGTGCATAATATAGGTGCATTATGCGATTTCATTTGCTCATAAATAGTCGCTAAATTCAACGTCGCCAAGTTAAATACCTATATAATTTTGGTATTCTAAGCAATCTAAGATAAATAAATAATGGCAAAATTATTTTTGTTAGTTGAAATTCAGAATAAACTATCAATTTTTTTCGGCAAGAAGGGCCTTTGTTAGGTTTTATCAAAATTAACATTAATTTTCCAAAACTGAGCTAATTTTGAACACGTTATTGGTTAATAATTATTAAAATAATCTACCAAGGAGAAATTTTTGTGCCGAAGTTTAGTGATTAAAATCATAAAATAATTAGAATAAGGATTGACATTACTCATTTGGCATAGTTTATTACCATCAAACTACAGAAGAACTTCATAGTAGCTTAGTAAAACCATTTAGTAGCAAAGTATTCAAGATACCTTTGGGAGAATCGGTTATCAAATCGACTGATCATCGATATCCGCTTATTTATACAAATATTTTCTATTCTAGAAGGTAAGGACTCATCGAACAAATTATTGGTACATTTAAATCAAGATTTAGAAATATCATTTTAATTTCTTTAAAAACAGACTAAGAAAAATTACACTAGGAAAATTTGAAACACCTACGAATGCAGTTTACTTTTAATATGGTCTTGAAATTTGCTCTTATTTGCTCCCTACTGATGGCAGTTGAGTAGTGTCTAAATCGAATCTTCTATTTCGCTGGGGTTCAGGCATTTGCCCTGAAGTGAATGTCCATTTAGCTAATTGGTTGGTCACTTCTTTGTTTATATGCTATATATTTCAGCAAGACTTCAGTCTTAATGCTATTTTTTCCATATGTCAATTTTTTTAATTTCAACCTATGAATTGCTGATGGTGATTGATTAAAATCTAGGAAACAATATTTGTCACATTGAAAGTAACAGACTTCCTATACCGATTTTCCATTCAGTTATTACTTACCTCACAGCAGCATATTTTCTCTTCGGAAACCAATAAACCAGCTTGAATCAGAATTCAGGCTGGTAATCATGTAAGCTCTCTTTTCTCATTCCTGATTAAGATAGATCTCTAGTTACTTATATTTATTTTATCAAAACTACTTATACATTTTGTGTAAGCAGTTACCTCCATCATGAAAATGAATATGATTTCTCCTTCTCAGGAGGGGAAGAAATGATTGGAAGAGGGGAAGGAGTGATCACACTCCTGTGACCCTCATCAGGGCATTGATTTACTCCATTCGCAGTCACAACACCACCTCATTAGAGGAAGAGGAGGAGAAGGAGACCACGCCTTCTCTCATAGCTTATTTATCCAAATCGACTGTGACAATATTTACATGACCTCTCATAACATCTGCCTCTTAGGCAAACAAATCACGGTTAAATTACATTCTAAATTTCAGATCAAGTGGCTGGTATTATCAGAGTAATATATATCCAATCTCGAAAATAAATGTGCTTCTTTGAAAGAAATATGTCGCATTTTTACTGGATTATAAGTTAAATAGTGACTTTTATCATAGTGAAAAGGGATATTTTGCATCAAATGGTTTCGCCAATTATATAGCTACGAATATTCAATAAATAGTAAACTAAAGAATGTACGAAAATTGTTTGGACAATCCTTTGTTCGTAGCAAAACTTGCATTTTCGGGCAACCAGAAACACATATTTTGAGACAATTATAATAAAACTCCATGGAAAATGAGAGCAAATATTTGAGGCTTTTGTAAATAATTTATGACAATCGTCCTCAAAATTCAATTGTTCTCTTTTCGATTGGCATGGATACAGCAAAAATTAAAGTGATTTTAATTTCTAGTACATTTTGATTAATTGCATGAAATATATTTATGAATTACAATAGATTGTACAAGTGTATACATGACCTTGTGTAAAAATGACATTGGTGGCGTATTTCTAGTTTTTGCCTTATTAGTGTTAAGACACTTTTTTTGCGAAAACTGAATCCCAAGCGCAGAGTCATAGACACTTTGGGAAATTATTAAATGAACAAAAGATTATAAGCTGAATGATTCTTGTGTTTGCAGCTGCATCAGTTGTCAATAAAAAGTACAGATCCGTTAATGTAGATGCGAATGCTAAACAAAGAGTTCAAGAGGATTGTGCTTCTAGAAAGGAGAAATGTTCCAGATTTCACAATGAATTCGAAAGGCGATGAAAATTTAAAGAAGGTAATCCATTTGTTCAAGTCTAGACTTATCGCCTTATCAAATTGGCCCACAAATTGGTGGTCAATTTTTCTACTTAGTGAATTTAGTGGACTTTGAACAAAAAGACATCTAAAAGAGGCTTCCGTAAACAGATAACAAAAGCGAGAAATTCGTGTTTCTGTTCCATTTCATCGCGGTGACAATTACAAGAATTCTGATAAGGAGCTCATCCCAATCACCAACCATTAATCATCTCATTCCTTTTTCTTGGACTCGAAAATATCTCTAAAAAAATAAGTATTTCAATGATAGAAAAGGATAAGAAATGCCTAACTCCGAGAACGCCCTTCAAATTTGGTTTACTTCGAACCGGAAAACGTCGTTTTGAGATGTTGTATGAACATAATTAATTAATTTTAATTCCAGCTAGCTTTTGATCCTCCTTTTCAGTGAGTGATAGTTCCCTTCGGGAGAAGGCGAAAGAGCCTGCGAATGACTCAGGAGGTTTGGGAGAGCGCCTACTTTTTCTACTCCATATCCAACACCTCAGAGGTCAAAAAAGTAAGTGGACTAGCCCTCCGGTCGTGTCAACAAACGAGGTCGTGGTGGGTGACAGTCCTGCCTCCACGACTTGTTGAAGGATGGGTGTTTCTTAAAACGCCACCCTCCCCACTCCTACCCCCACCCCACCGACACCGACACCCACCGAAACCCAGCTGCGTGGGGTAAACATCTTTTTCGTGGTTTGATGAATATCCAATGAGGGAAAGACGTGGATTAGCTCTAGCGATGGGAGAGTGAGGGAGGGGGTAGTTCATTTGCCCACAACGGCTGTTAATTTAATCATCGTTGTCGTACTGTCGGTTAATGACTGAAACCGAGGGGCTCATAACTCATTCACAACTCATCAGTCAGAGGACTAATGTATCAGATCATCACACAAGTTCTGGTTAAATAAACGTTCTTTTTTTAATTGAAAAGGTATTTTATCATGTCGTATGAGTCTTATGAACACACTTGACGTGATGAAATGTTGCCTCTCCCAGCAATAAAGTGTAAATGCAGGAGATTGAAATGATAAAATTGAAAATTGTTTAGTTGAAATCCTGCTGAGATGGAAATACCACCAAGAATTTAACAACCGGATGTCTCTGAAAAGTCGTCCTGTCTCAAAGCCTGCCTGAGCCGTCTATAATTGCACACGATGGAATGTTGGTGTCAAGGCGAATGTTAAGGCTACAAATCCCACACTGATGTTGCAACAGACGTCTGTCCACCTGATTTGGAGATATCTTTGTCTTGTTTAAATATGACGAAATCCCGATTTGTTGACCTTAACAACACTTGACCAGAATAACACACACACACACACACACACCCATGACCGTTCAGGCATTAATGCAGGTGGATATTAAAGGTGCAGTAGGTGAGATAGGGGAATCAGGTCACGTTATTCTACCTCGATTGGTGCCTAAGACAGGCGCCTTAATGGAGGTGTTAGTGAAGGAATCACAATCACCAGTGGATTCCATTAGCCCTCACTTTGAAAAGTGCAACTGGTAACTGGGTGTCCTAATGGGATGCTACAGTCTCCCTCCAGTAGACACCTTGAGTAGTAGACATGAGTCCGCATGACTCACCGTAGGTAGTTAGAGGTATCCCAGATGGGGAGGGGTCATGCAAGACGCCCCCCACCCAATAAATCGATTTCGGTGAGTGATCCAGATGAGCTGGGGTGGAAAAAGACGAGGGGAAGAGTGGGGAATAGTGGGGAAAGCAAACGGAGACGAACTGGGGACTTCTGCATGACCTCCTCTGAGCCCTGCCATCCACTCCATACGTCTGTTGTTTACTCACTTAATCCATATCGCGTGGTGGTGCCCCAAGCAAATTGCAGTTCCCATCGTGTTTTACACTCGGCGTTATTCATAAAATGAGTCGGAAGATGTGGACACGTGAGTGGAAAAAGCAACTCTATCACAACTGCGTTAATTTGAGAGTGCATAAGTTCACTACCAGTGGTTTCTGCTCTGGACATCGATGCCTACTCGACTTTTCAACCGATTTTAACAAAGAATGTCATGAATACATTGCTACTGAACGGTTTGATTCAGCTACTGTGGCGTTTCTCTGCCATGTGAGGAGGAAAAATGCCGAATCGGGCAGGAAACCAGTAGTGTAAATGCAGATTCGAACTAATAATGACGATCCCCATTCTAATTTTAACAGGTCGTAGAAAGTTGAAATTGTCAGTTTAGTTCTCGTTATTGTATGACTTTATTCATCAAATTTTCTTCTTATAAATAAGTTCTTAGATGGAGTATTTTCATGATTCACGAGAATTTACGTACTGCCATGTAATTATTGCTATGAAAAGGCAATATTAATGTGGGTGAATTCGTAGTAAAATGCTTTCGTCGGGATGACATTTGCAACGTTTCAAGGTGCATTCTAAGGCAGGATATTCGACATCGCCACCTCTTCCGTGCCAACATCACCGAATCTGCCTCCTCCTCCTCCTCCTCCTCCTCCTCCTCCTCTGCTGCAACAACCGCTTGAATGCCCCCAATGCCTAATCCACCCACCCACTTACCCACCCCGTTTGGGACTCCAGTCACACAAGCACGCCAAGCAGTTAGGATGCAGCCCATTAATCCCCTTCCCTTCCAGATTCTGTGTGGCGTCGTATGGCTTCCTCTGTCGTGGGAGCGGAGATACCCTCTTCCCTCCCCCACCCCGTTTGATTGTGGTCAGTTGGCACAACCCCCACCGCCCCACTTCCCCCACCAACGTAGCGGTAGCATTATCATGACGCCTTGTCTCGTATAAACACACACACACACACGCACACAATGGCGATCCGGCTTGTGGAGGAAGTGGGGTGGGGTGCGGTGTGTGGTGTTTATAGAACGAGCCAGTGAGCAGTGTTGATTATGGCGGATGGGGGGGGACGTGGTTCGTCTTCATCATCGTCACCACACCCCCGTTGCTCGTCCATAAATCAAGCTAACCATCCCTCCTCCCCACTACTCCGAAAACCGCGAGCTGTCGCTGTCATAGTCGAGGTAGGCGAAATGCCCCGATAATTGGGATTACGTGCGACGACGACGCGCTATGGTAGACAATGCGAATTTTCCCCCACCCCAACCCACCCACGCCCGCTAATTCGGGATTATTAACCATATCTCCAGTCGGAGTGGTTTCAAGAGACACAACTCTGGAGCGTTTGTTCAGCCATCATACGCACACACGCACACACAGATGTGAGTGATGTGATGTGATGTGATGTGATTTATACAGACAAATGGGCTTGCCGCCGACTGGCGTAGACTGACCAGGTGTCAAGGTACGTACCCACTACCCAGACCACGACCGAAGTGTCTGCTGGAGAATACCCAATTCTACGTTAAGTACCTTTCAAGGAAGAGGAACATTTGTTGTAAACATGGGAAATTCCCTCATTAACCTCAAATCTCGAGTTGATATCTGCTCCTTTTTCCTCCATTCTAACCAACTTTTCAACCCCTTTCTCTACTCAAATCCACTGGTCGATGGCAATCCTATTCTCCATTTCATGCCAGATTGTTGTCATGGTGTTTGAAAGACGAGCATTGATGATCTTAAAAAACTTATTCGTGTTCTGTATCACCGATGCGGGAAGCTGGTCTTTGACGCATGGCTAGACGCACTGATCGATCACTGTCTGCATTCTCAACACTCCGACTCCGACTCCGACTCTGACCAAATCACAAGGGCATGAGCCTTGCACCCACAAACACACACACACACACACACACCCGCAGACAGCCGAAACATCAGCCGATTGTTGACTGGGTTGTACTGGGTTTTGTGGCCTCCTGTCACATTTGGCGACCGCTGTCGGTGAAATGTTGGTGGGATGGGGAGGGGAAGGGAGGGGAGGAGAGGGGAGGGCGTTTGCCGTGTTGTGGTTGGACAGAGTCTGAGACACAGACTCTCCCCCAACCCAGATTGCCAGTGGGTCTGGGTCTGTGACTCTTCCGTTTTTGGGTTCATTCGACCCCTTCCTCTATCCTGTCTGGAGCCTGTTTGTGTGTGAACACACGTGAACAGGACGTCTCTTGTGTGGGTGTCCAAGAATTTGATAAACACACTGGCCAACTGTAGCAAATCTGCTGATTCGGCGGAATTTGCATAAACTTGTGACAAGACAATTCCTACTAGAACGAACGCATCGACAATAAAACACATCGTGAAATGATATCTCCTCCACGGTTAAAGATGAAGGGACAGGGAAGTGAACCGCAAACCTCTTTAGCAACACATCTAGCATATCAAACAGAGTTCCTTATTAATATTTTGCTATTATAACGCCATTCCGGCAAACGAAAGTGAACAATCTCCACCAATTATTTCTTCTACATTATCATCAACTAATGCTGTGGCTGCAAACCCAACAGTCAATCAATTTACCAGTTTCTAGTTCGTTTAACAAACGCGAAATCCTTCTTCAATCCACTCTTGGGATGTTGTTTAGGAAAAAGACGCCTCACGGCGAAACAATAGCATAAGGCATCAGAAATCGAAATACGCAACCAATGTCCTTTTTTCACAAGGTCAATTAAGCACAGGTACAATGCATTTTAATTCATAAATTCATTGCACAAAATTAATCAAAACGTACTATAAATAGAAGTCATTTATTTTTTTACCATCACAATGAAAATCGTTTTGAGCCTACCAAAGTCTGCAACTGTTCTAACCATCTCAATATACACTTATTTCTACCATAATAATAATTTCTACTATGATAACGGGTTAAATTCGGAAATATGGAACAATTAATATGGCATGTGCATAAAGTATAAATAGCAAAATAGATAGCCCTGGTTCCAACTGAAGGAGGGATAGAAGAGTGCTGCATTTCTGAATATCGTTTAATATGCATATTATTTACAAGAAACAGACACATCTGAGTGTTGAATCACAATGTGGGCGTCTACCACTACCACTACTACGACTGCTACTGGTACACTACTTCTAGGAGGGACTCAGAGTTGGTTCTCGACTTCTGGTTGGGGTGAAGCTGTGCGGATAATGCTGTCAATGGTGAAAGATCCCTGGGCAGATGATGTGGTCTTCCTGACCTCCTCACGAGAGGTGTGCGAGGAGGCTCTGGTGAAGCGTTTCTTGCGGCGAAGCAGACTCCCATCCTGGAACATGTCCTCGGACTCCGGATCCAGGGTCCAGTAGTTGCCCTTGCCTCCGGAGCAGTTGGCACGTGGGACTTTGACGAAGCAGTCGTTGAGTGAGAGGTTATGACGGATGGAGTTTTGCCAGAGGGGATAGCGCTCCTTGTAGTAGGGGAAGTTGTCGGAGATGTACTTGCAGATCTCACTGAGGGTGAGACGTCTCTGAGGTGATGAGTTGATGGCCATGGTGATGAGAGCAATGTAGGAGAAGGGGGGCTTCGTCTTGTGTTTGTAGGAGCGTTCAGGCGAGGAGCCGTGAGATCGGGAAGATGAGGAGGTCTCAAAAGCAGCAGTGGGAGATAGAGAGGAGAGGAGTTGTGCGTCCGATGGTTTTGGTGGATGCGGCGGCGGCGGCGGTGGTGGTGGTGGTGGTGGTGCAAGTTGTGGTGGTTGTTGAGTTGCTGGTGGTGGTGGTGGTGGTGTTGGAAAGAAAGAATGACCGGGGAAGTCCTGAGCATGAGAGGCGAGACCCTGCATGATGCTAAACGCTTGCACATAGAGGTCGAACAACTCGTTAGATGTCATGATGGCGGTATTGGGGTTTTTCGGGAGGCTGTTCATCGGCCGCGCCTAAGAATAAAAATGACGCGTTTGGGTGTGTGTGGCTGAAATGTCTCTCGCGAAGGCAGGCGAGCCAATCATCGAGGTACGCGAACTCCCTTCCACCTATCAGGAGCTATTCCCAATCTCTCCACTCATTGGTACAGCCTCCCAACCAATTAGGAATCCATGCTGGATAGCATTATGATTGTAAACATCAACACGCAATTAGAGCTACTGGAGTTGGACAAAATTTTGATGAAACCGCGAAATATTAACAAAATATAATTAAGTATACTAGAGTTCACATTATGAAGCAGTTACAGCCTTTACTCTTTATGGTATTGCTTTATACAAATTGTAGCTTATTCTTCTTGTATTAAAATGGCTTGAAGTTCTTTTAGATAGTGACACTTTCATAGGATGAATTTGGTCCCCGCTGTTAATTTCCCTTCTGTGAAGGAAATTCATTGACGCCCAGTTTAATGTTTATCTCAAAACGTGTACACTAGGAAATAAGATAAACGGAGATAATTCTTCAGAGAAAATTACATTGTTCTTAATTGCTCGAGCTTCTAATTCTGGAAGTTTCTACAGCAAGAAGACATTTCAGGGACCTAAGAAACTACTATTTCAAGTTTATAAATTGAAGAAATTTATATTAACATATCTGCAAAGGATTTAAGAAACGAAGAATGAAGATGTGGCATCAATGGATTCCAAGAGATAGTTGAGTAAACTATCAATCTGAGATTTGCAATTAATGTTCAATAAAGAAGACACTTTATCTATTTTTTCCGATAATTTAATGCTTATATAGTTTTTTTAAGAACTAAATGGATTTTGGAGTTTTAAAACACTAATAGGAGTTGAGTAGGCAGAGAAATGAGTGATCCCACAGGTGTTGGGGTTAGTTTTGTGCCCAAATAACTCTCCCAGGTCTACAGGCGGACTGTAGACTGCCTCGTGCACAGTAACGATGGCAACAAAGGCCCACTTAATGCACTGAGAAGCAACATTTATCGATTGATGACACGACGGTGAGAAAGTCTCAAAAAATCTCACCTCCTTCGCTATGGTCCATCTCATCTCCCCCGCCTTCCGGGCTAGTGAAAATTTGTCAAGCCCGTTGGGATAATGCCCCATCATAACCCTTACCCCCCCCCTCCTACCAACACCTTGAGTGTTTGTCTCACTGTGGGAAGATTAGGGAAGCTCTCTAAGTCCCCCCTCACTCTCTCTCTCGGCACCTGCTTCGAAATTCCCACTAATGGGAGCTAATCTATCCTTACCACTTAGGACTGAAACAACATTAAGAACGGAGGAGCGGATTTTGAAAGCGGGATCCTGTGTGTGCCGATTCAGTGGGGTGCCCAATCATTCAAACAAGGAGGCTTCACAAGGCGGACCGACCTGTATCTGTGTTTGTTTATGCGTGAACACAGAGATGATTTGTGGTTCCCTCGGGCTCTTCAATCCCATCACTTTGAGGTAATCTGAGGAGGGGGTGGAGGCCTGGTTTGGTGGACAGGGTGTTGGAAAAAAGCCGCCATTTTCTCCAGCGCCTTGCATAAACAACGGCTGCATTCATCAAACTGAAGGTCCAATATTTATCCTTCCTTTTTTTTCAGGGGGGAATTTGAAACGAACGTTTTGATGACTACAAAGGGAGGATGAAATCGATAGCCTCTTCAGGCAAAACAAGATCTGATTTGAAAAGAAATTAAATGGACAAAGAAAATATCATGTCACCTCATTAATTTCGATTGATTAAAACAGTGTGAAAAAGGAATAATCAGGGAATTCACGGTTAGTTCAAGTTATCCAATCTCTTTATTTTCACAATTTTCATGAATTAAAAATTTCATATTTTAAACATTTTAAGAAAGAAGCGTAGTGCGCAAGCAATAACCCAATATTATTCCTTAAAATTTATCCATAATTTTACCCCAGAAAAAAGGTGAAAAATGTAGTAGAGGTCAGAAAGTTGGGAACATGTTTGGGGTTACAACGGCGCCTCTGCAAATATCCTTTCTGTCAAATGGTTTTTTGGGAGCCTTAAACTAATTAACGTTTATGACCGCTGGCGTTTGACAAGTTGGGTAATGACCACTGAGGTTTATTGCCCAAAGGTCAACGCCGATATTTTCCCTGTTGCTACAGTAACACTGACACCTCGTAATGTCCAACAGATAAATTTACCGACCTAGCAACCAGTCAATTGGATTGACAAATTCGCTACGGCATTTCATCATGTCTGGATCAGGTCACCCTATACCTTCTGTGGGAATTAGGTAACATACTGTTTTCTATAGCAGAAATTAAACAGTTTAAATGCATCTCCACCTGGTATTTTAAAGGACCCTCTAAATTTCGTGAACTTAAGTGCCCACTCCTACCGAAATTTCGATATGAAGGTGAAAGTGTCATAACACACACGTTTCACGAATGTTTCCTGTCACAGTAAAATGATGACTTTTGGGGTCAAGATCTTGAAAACCCTCTTGACCAAAGTCATCGGATTTCCTGCCTGTGACAGAATTTGAGCAAAACGAAAGTGTGGAATGTGTATTTATGAAGTGGGGGAATATTTTGTGGTGTGCGTGTGATGGCTATCGATTGAATCGGCTTGACAAGCCGTCACCCCACCAAACACCCCCCTCTTTTGTGGCTGTTATGGGACACGAATTCGACGGCGGTTCTTGGCTTTTTAAACCGATCACACTTTTTTTTCTTCAAAACTGCTGACAACTTCGGGAACATATGTCCGAGATAGATTTGAATCTCCTACTTGGACGCGAAATGCCACATTTCATTTCAGTGAACCGAAAGAGCGCATTAAAACTCTAGAATTAGTTAGAGGAAATTACAAACTTACTCTTTAAAGCAAAATAATATGATCAACCTCCTCAATAAGCTTGTAAGTTTCACAAATTTTTAAACGCTACTTATTCAAATAAGTAGAACTGCAATAGGGCAACTTCAAAGTTCTCGAGTAAAAATAGGGCGAGGTATCTCGACTGGAAACAATTGGAAGATTCCAATTTTGCTTCAATCGAACACAAAAAATCACTTTTTAACCTTATCTGAGTGGCTTCATCGGCGATGATTATTGCATGCTTTTCATTCCTCATTAAAAACATTTATGCAAAATTTTGTTTTCTTTAAATTTACTCTTCAAAAATTGGTAGGAAGCGAGGTTATAATTTAATCAAACAAAAATAGCTCAAGTGATTCCTAAACTGCTTTAATTATTCTCATAATTGAATTACCAAATTTGACCTTCCTGAAGTAAAGATGATGCGGTTACTAACGCTTATCTACAAACGCTGCCATTGGCAACCAAGGTCGAAAGCCGAGTCTGCAGCCAATGAGGTTTATGCGGACACAGGCCCAAGCAAAAAATGAACGTCTGCATTAAATCAGCTGATCACTCAAAGAAATTCGAATTCGCCAATCGATTGCACAAACGTAGGGAAATTTTTCAGCTAAAATATTCGCTGAATTAAGTCATGTACTGCTCAGACCCAAAAACACTCGAAAGTCGGTCAGCGGAAAAAGAAACACCTCCGTGTTTCCCCGAACAGGTCTACGCGACGAGAAATGGCATCGAAAGCGGTGTTTCTACTGTTGGATTCCGCTCCGGCCGCTATACACCAGCTGAGGCCTGCGATCTCTTCCGAGGACGGCTAAAATTGGCCGATAAGGACTTGAACAACAGTGCTGCTGCGCGTGATAAGAGTGTGAAAACGATGCAAGAGACTGACGAGAGGAGCAAGGCAGACTTCGAGGCCACGACTGAGAGACTGAGGGAGCGACTGAAGGATGTCCACTACTGGAAAACTGAGATGGAGGCGGAAATCCAAAAAGTTATCAATACGAACGAGTTGCTGTTAACACGAAAAGGAGAGCTTGAAACGTGTCTTAGGGCCTTGGATGAGTGCAATCTTCTCACAACTGACTGTCTCAACGCTAGACAACGTCGATTTAATGAGGATAACCAACAGGATGAAGTCGAATTGCAACTTATTAGAGTAAGGTTAAAATTTGTTAGATATAATCCACTATTTTGCACATAAAACCTATTTTAATTCTAGCATTCCAAGCAAATAAATATTTCGGATATTTTTAAGGTTTCAATCCAGTGCTAAAAAGTTTTGATTACTGTGTAAAATGGAATGTCAATTTATTTGAATATGTGCGTAATCAGTAGTTGCCAGCGTCTAGTGTGTAATTCACTTAGTTAAAACAAGCAAAAGAAATGGAAATTACGTCAAATTCAAAGCAACATTTCCAGTAATCAGTGATTCCAAAATTAGAAAACTCTTGCATAGTGCATGCTTCAGTAGAAAAAACCATAGCCTTGAGATTTCCTATTCGCCAACCACATTCTAGGTTGAACCACTCATAACTAATCTATTTTTGTTTTGTGTGATCGCCAGAAAAAGTGCCTTTTATCATCTTCCTAACTGTCAAATTGTTGGAAGAAAAACACCCTCTTCACTAGGCCTTTGAACAGCACTCGAAATTAAAATAAAATTTTAATTTGCTAGGAATTGGATATATTGAACAAGGCTTCTGATCTCATCAAGCATTCCATTGAGCAAGTCAATACACAAATTGGGTAAGTTTTAGAAATTATTGATCAATAAGTGTGCTAGATTTATTCCCATGAATATTTTGTTTTAAATCAGTTTTGCCTTAGTAATTACTAATGCTCTTTAGGACATGTTATCCTCTATAAGAGATAGTTCTAAATAGCACACCAACTAAGAGTGGGGATATTTTTTTCCATGTATTTTTAGTCGGAACCGAGCTAGAAAGACCGATTTGGAGAGCGCTTGGAGTGACAAACACGAGGCGGATTTACTGGACACTGAGGGCGGTCACCTGACTCCAGCGAGCACCAACAAGCAGCACTACGCAGGAGAGGCCCGTAGCTGGCCTCAACAGGCCCAATCTACCATCCAGTCATGGACGCAACACGCTCACGATCTCATCCTCCGCTCCGAACACGAACGAATCGCTAGTGACAGCCTTCTCCAACTCTGCGAGGAAAATCTACGCAGTGTGGAGCGTGACGTTATCCAGCAGAAGGACAATGTCAACGCAGCCTTCCATCGGAGAATTGATCAGTACGAGGAGGAGAAGAAGAGGCTCTCCGATCAGCTCAGACGGGTAAATTTGTCCTTTTCCCCTGTTCCTTTGTTCCATGCCTACCCTTATTTTGTGTGTGTGTGTGTTCAGGTGTGTGAAGAGATTGCACAATTGGAGAAGATGATCGCTGAGGTGGAGCAGGCGATTGTGGACAAAGATTCCTACACCCAGACAGTGCAGACCCGTCTCCACCTACACAACGCGCGACATCGCGTTGAAAACTGTCGCGATGAGCCCCAGAAAGCGTAAATTTAATTATACCTTTGTGCAGCCTTGTTTAAGTTAGTATTGACGTAAAGCGAAGGAGCGAGGTAGTTAAGAGAATAAGTTCTACCGTTGGGTATGTGCAGCTGAAACACCATGTTTCGCTCTAGAAGATATTGTAAAATATTTTTTAAATATCTTCCAATACAGAGAGTAAAATCCAGGCTGAATTTAAGGTCTATGACCTAGGAGTTTTCCTGATCTTCCTACCTAGGATGCTGGATGAGATGCACAACATCCAGTTGTCGATCGACCAACTGCAAAATCGTCTGACGGAACTGCAGAATGAGCTGAAGCACCAGCAGGACCAACAGTTAATTCTAGAACGCCAAATCAACATGAAAAACGTCTCGGTTCAGGTCGATAAGGAGCACTGTGCCCGCCATCGAATGCATTTCCCCGTCTCCCAGAGACTACTCGGTCATTGAGAGACTCCAATTATCCAGTGCTAGAATAAAAAAATTTTACTCACATATCCAACTAGAGAGAGTGAACGCGTGTGTCTGTGTGTGTACTGTCACTTTAATACGTGGAAATGGAGCAGTTTTGAGGTGGAATTACGGTTCTTAAGAGACGTGAGAAAAGCTCTGCACCTTAAGGCCGTCTGATAATTACACTTGATGTGCTTGATAAGTGTGTGAAGTAAATCATTTGGTTACGGTGTGCCAATTCAGCTCAAAGTGTAACTCACAAAGCCCGCTTTTGTTAGTTAACGGCATCGCAAAACGAAGACGAATAAGTGGTTCGTAATTTCGCATCATTTTAAATTTTAAAAGGTATTTTTAATAGCAATAAGAAAATCCCACATGCACTGCGTGGGAGCCAAGAATTGTGCTTATCAGAATGAGAAAGAAAGGAATGACCTTGTCACGCGGGACAACAAGTGAATTTTTGATGCTTCTGGTTGATAAATAGTGTAAATTTTACAGACAATAATTAGAGAAATTCTCATTTTTCAGATTATATATAAGAACACCAAAAGTAGAGAGATTTTAGTCTTTCATTGATTTAGAAAAATGCTCGACCCTCTTGACTGATGGCTGATGTGCTAAGTGAAGATTTTTTAAAATAATTTTGACAAAATCCTTCTCTTTCTTGCTGTTTAAATATACCTGTGATTAATTATTGAATCAGCATGTTGGAAAGAACCGCGATGAGAAACATTGACAGATATTCAAGAGCCGGACAAAATAGTAGAAACGCCTAACATTTTGATATACTATTTTTTAAGCATATTATAAACAATATAAAAATTAAATTTTAAAGGTCGTTGTTCTTTATTTTTGTCATTTAATAATTTATTCAAAAAAGCTGTTTTTGCAGATTTTGAAAATATCGTTGGGAGCTAATAAAAAGGTGTTTCCACTAAATTTGCCCACCTTTCAAAGAAATAGCAGTGAAAAAAACCCTATTTTGGTTTAATTTATTGGATTTGATAGGGTTTTTATCAACATTTTGTGCAAAATTCACCAAGTTATGGCGGGTAAATGCATTTCAATACATATGCTTATGTTAACGTCTGTAAAAGTTTTAGATATCAAAATGAGCATAATCTTTATTTTAGAAAAATATTAAATATAAAATCAGGATAAGCAAGTCAATAAGCCAAACACAAACGGGGTGTTTTTTGAGTTTGTTTGAAAGATGTTGAGATTACTCCTCGGCACCGTAGCAATTCATCGGCCGCAGTCTGGTGGTAATTTCGACGAAGGAAGGTCGCTGATTCGGATCGACTTCCCAGCACGCCTGCATCACCGTATAGACAATCGACTCGCAAACTTCGGGCTGCGGAAGACGAACACCACTCAGAACTGCACTCCTCACTTCACTAAGTGGAATCCCTAAAATCACACCAAAGTCCACTCGGATACCCTCTTCGCCCAGCCACAGCCATTGGGCATAAAGCGCAAACTCACCCTCGTAAGGCTGTTTGCCATGAGTGAGGATCTCGTAGACAAGAACACCGAAGGACCACACATCAGACTTGGTGGTGAAGTTCTTCCCCCCACACAAGACCTCAGGAGCGGTCCACCTCACCGGAGTTGCGGCTGAAAAAAAAGTCTACTGCATAACAGAACATTTTTTCCAAGAAGAAGATCATCGTGAAGCACTCACTGATGCCTATATCCTTGCCCATGTCGGGAATTTCGGTTAGACCGAAGTCGGCAATTTTTGCGCGGTTCTTGGAGTCTATCAGGATATTGGCAGCACGCAGATCTCTGTGCACGAAATTCACACTCTCAAGGTACACCATACCTTCTAGGATCTTTTAGAAAATAATTGATAAAAGCCGCCAGTTGACATTTACGAAATTTACGTTTTGGATAAATAACATCAAAGTTATTAATAAAGCATGGTAAAATGCAAGAATAAATAGAAAAATCTCGGAGTTAAAAGGAAGTAATACTTTGTTTATAGGAAAATAATGCCGGTTCTAATCTTGAATACTTGAATATTTTAAACATTCTACCGTCCCCACTGAAATCCGAAACCAATTAATAAATTTAACAATGAGAAATTTCAAGTATTTTTGGCTTCTAAATATTGGTTTTCACTTAAATTTTCATCAATGCATTCGTTTTAATGCCTCAACTACATTTTACCATAATCAGGCGTACAAGTAGTTACGAAATGCATTTTCGTGCTCTATAGAAAGTGACTAAAAATGTTTCACAAAGCCCTCCACCCTTTAATGAGCTTCAAATCAGGATGTGTGCGGTTATACATTGGAACTTGTATAAAAATTTGTCGCCTAAGATAGTCTCGAAGTTTAGTCATCAGTAAATCAAAGTTATTTATACATTTTATGGCATTGCTGCAGCTTTCTTCGAAAGTTTGAACCCTTTTTTTAACTAACCTGATGTACCAAGAACATGAGATCACTGTAACTGAGAGCAAGACCCTCTGGCGTTGCTAAGAAGCTTTTGAGTGACCCCTTCTCCATGAATTCGGTGACAATGAGGAAGGAGCCATCTGGAGCGTCATCGGATATGCCGATGAATTTCACAATGCGCTTGTGTGACAGCATGTGGATGTTCTTGGCCTCTTGTATGAAGGACTCGGATGAGGTTTTTCCATGGCTCTGCTTCACAGCCACCACCGCATTCCCGATGGTGGCGCGGAAGACCTTGCCGAAGTTGCCCTCACCCAGAATTTGACCGAGTTTGATGTCTTTGAACTTGATAACACAGTCTCTTATCGTAAGTGGTGGCACTAGAACCTTTGGCACAGGGTCTGTTAAACCCAGCTCCTTAGTGATCGGGTAGCCTAAAAAAGCAAAGCGTTGATTCCTACTCAATGTATTTAGCTCGTTTCTTCTAGAAAGCATACATATATATTATGTATTATATATATTATAAATATAAATATAATTATGGTAAATTTCTGGTGATCTGAAAAACCACTGCCCTAATAAAACAATTAAATCTATAGCTAATCACTGTAAATGCTCACTATGCAATCATTTTCTGGTTACAAAAGGCAGGAACCTGCATTTTCGCTTAATTTATTATACAAACACGAGAGTTTTTTTAAAGAAAATGATGAAATCATAGCGGAGTACCACATCAATCACACTATTTTAGGCGTTCTTAAGAAGAGGCTCAATCTTTGGTGCAGTGATGTAATGGTAACTCCCGTAGTGCATGGAACACGCCTATGAGAAAGATAACGAAATCACTCTACTCTAACTCAACGACTTATTATTTTTGAACTTGAAAAACCACATGCTTACCTTCTGGCTCATTAGTAGTGTCAGGAAAATGAGATTCAAAATAGTTAAGGATCAATCGTTTGCTCGAGTAAGAACTAAAACAATCACTAACTTAATGACACAAATATATATATTTTTTTGTTGATTAACACTCCAAAAACACCAAGAAACTAGTTTTAGGTGTGGGAATTTGAGGTGCTATGCTATGGAGGAACGAGATAGAAGTTATAGTTAATTGAACCGTTTTGTGAGGATTCTGAAAAGCTTACGGGAGTAGTACTCGAGAAGTTCCCTTATGGTATCAAATTGCACCGACAACGAAATGTAGAATTTGTGTTCACTGGGCAGAAAACGAACCATGAAGTGGCTGATTTCCATACCCTCACCACGAACCGAAAGAGCATAGCCGTTGTTCCGAACATCTAAAGGTCATTTTAATAGATTTTAGCCACAGAAACAGACAGAAGACGGTAAAATTGGCAGAAAAACTACCTGAAGTAGGTCTGAGAATGTACATGCCAGGAGCAATGCCAGGGGAAATGAGAATTTGCTCTGCTTCTACTCGATCAACGTCTTGCCAGGCTTGAATGATGCCTTCGAGGTTGCTATCCTTGACAACGTAATTGTCAGGAATCAGCCCCCTCTGGCAAGTTCTTCGGTTGATAGCAAGCCACCAATCTCCCTGGGTATCGTCAATGACACTGAGTAGATCACCAGCCTCAAAACTGCACTCATCAGGCGAACTAGCCGTAAAAGCGAATTGAGCCACTACGACAAATTTTGTGACTTCTGGAGGTTGTTTTGCTGGTGCAGGTGCAGGAGGGACGTATTCAGGGCAACTAAAAGGCTTAGGTGTTGAAAATTTTACGCCAAGCCCATTATTTGCCTTCTTCTGCTTCCTTTTTTCGCGATATTTTCGAATGAGCGTTCTAAGACCCATTGCTAAATTTGTATAAAGAAATTTCAAGAGTTGAACGGCCAATTAAAATCAATACAATAATTTGTACCGAAATTTCAAGTTCAAAATGAAAAAAAGATATTCAAGTGGAGATAAAAGAAAAATGATTAACTGTACAATGAAAAATACAAATTGCATGCCTTAATATTTGTATCAATTGATTTGCGTTATTTCAATCAAATCATCAAAATATGCGATCATTTTATTTAAAAATGGTCTAACATATGATGCTTTTAAATTAAAAGTACACAACTACTTGCCTCTACGTCGTATTCAAATTAGTTCCTAAACCGAGCCACTAACCTACAGAAGAGTGAAAAAAACATTAGCAAGAATGCCATTAAACACATCCTGACCTTTTTGAAAATCAGTTTGCTAAAAATGAAGCAGATCACGGATAGCTCAAAAATAGCTTAAAATTAAAATGGCAATTGAACTCTGAAATATTCCGACTGTAATTTCACATGGTATTGAAATTTATAGGTAGACAACAATAATAATCTTAGCCAAAATATCGAAGAGATAACACAAATAATTCAAACTTTGGAAATTACTACTATTATACGTATGATATAATTGGCCTTGCCACTCATAAAATGAATGTCTGGTGTTCTGTAAGCACGATATTACACCCAATTTATCAAAAAGTAACATGATGAGCTAAACTGCGTAAAGAAGTCACTTAAAGCGTAATAATCAAATGTGCATTAGTTTGAAACTAATTTACTTTCCATACATGCATACAACAATGTGTCAGCAGGCTAAATTAAATTGAGGTTCATAAATGAAACGCAATTTATTAAATTTTAAATTAACTTTGGCTAAATTGGTATTAATTGAGAGATTTCAGCAGTTAATCTATTTTTGTTATATTCAACAGATTGACTACTGGCCTACTCGAAATTGCGTACGGCATATTGCAAAATGTCACAGTCAATGATAAACAAAAAAAGAAAGGAATTCATAGGTCTATCGGCTCCCTTAGGATATGTTGCTGGTGTTGGCCGAGGAGCCACAGGGTTTACCACGCGATCTGATATTGGCCCTGCCAGAGAAGCAACTGATGTTTCCGATGAGAGACATATGGCTCCTTCCAAACGCAAGAAGGAGGAAGAAGCTGAAGAAGACCTAAATGAAGCCAACTACGATGAAGTAAGTTTGTTCTTCCAATATTTTGATGCCCTTTTTATGGACCATGATGTTTTGTATTTAGTTCGCTGGATACGGAGGCAGTATCTGCGCCAAGGATCCCTATGAAAAGGACGACGAAGAAGCAGATGAAATCTACGCCTCTATAGATGAGCGCATGGACGAGCGACGCAGGAGCTACCGCGAAAAACGTGAGTCGGAGGAGATCGAGCGCTATAGGCGCGAGCGTCCCAAAATCCAGCAGCAGTTTATCGATCTCAAACGCGAGTTGGCCAATGTCTCAGAAAGCGAGTGGCTCAGTTTGCCGGAGGTTGGTGACTCTCGCAACAAACGTCAGCGCAATCCACGAGCCGAGGTGTATACTCCCGTTCCTGACAGTATCATTGCCAAGGGACTTCAAGACACCCAGGTTTGTTGAGTTACCTTGCAGTGGCCTAACCACAATCCATATTGTTGTAAATACAAGAGCTCAACCGATCTCGTGCGTGTGTCTTGTCGCATTTCCATCAGCTGAACACCAAGTTGGACTCGACCGAGCAACTTCTTGGAGGCTTAACCACGCCCTTCAGTGCACAGACACCCACGGGTGACATCGACATGAAGAAGATCGGTCAGGCTCGCACCTCCCTCATGGACATTAAGCTCACTCAGGTAAGTAGCACATCCCGAGTTCTTGGGTTGCTTATCCCATTTCTCTCTGATTCTAGTCACTTGTTGAGGGTTGTCGATTGTGAAAAGTCTTAGATTGCTTTTAAGGGGAGTCCAGTGAATCGAAATACCAGGCCGTACCACAGGTTCTTTCTGAATTTAGAATAACGGAAACAAGTGGCCGAATATTGCATTTTATTGAAAATTCAATCGTGAATGTCTCCTTGGCTGTTGAATATCCTTTTTTGAACTCAGAATAACTCAGGTGTGGTACTTCCATGCTAGCAGGAGTGAATGTTTCTTAAACTCATAAAACACATTGGTTATTTCCAAAGGCGTCGGAAGGTGTATGAAATGGTCCCCATTAGCGACTTGAAACCCAATGAGAGAGGAGGAATCAGTTAGAGACGTTAGTTGACAAGATGTCTGTTGTTTTTTGTGTGTGTTAAAGGCGTCGGACAGCGTGAGCGGCCAGACAGTGGTGGACCCTAAGGGCTACCTCACGGACCTCCAATCGATGATCCCACAGTACACGGGCGACATCAACGACATGAAGAAGGCGCGTCTCCTCCTCAAGTCGGTGCGTGAGACCAACCCCAAACACCCGCCCGGTTGGATTGCCTCTGCTCGTCTCGAGGAGATTGCCGGCAAACTTCAGGTTCGTCTCCTCCTCTGCCTTCTAGCCTTGAAACATGGCAGCGGGCCATCGAAATATCACCCTTCATGAGGGAATTAACAGCCTGGACTATTTGGGAATTTTGGGTGCTATTTCAGGTAGCGCGGAACCTAATAATGCGCGGCTGTGAGAAGTGTCCGAACTCGGAGGACGTGTGGCTCGAAGCGACACGGCTTTGTCCCCCCGACCAGGCAAAATCGATTGTGGCACAGGCCATCACCCACCTGCCCCAGTCCGTGCGTCTGTGGGTCAAGGCCGCCGACCTGGAGTCCGAGATCAAGGTCAAGAAGATTGTCTATAAGAAGGGTAACCTCTCTCACTAACTGCCTCTTATTCCTACCTGCCAAAACTCATCCTGTTTGTGATTGGCAGCGCTGGAGAAGGTGCCGAACTCGGTGCGTCTGTGGAAGCTGGCGGTGGAGTGCGAGGCGGAGGACGAGGAGGCAGCGCGGGTGCTTCTGAGCCTCGCCGTGGAGTGCTGTCCGACCTCCGCGGAGTTGTGGTTGGCTCTGGCGCGCCTAGAGACTCACGAGCAGGCCCGGGTCGTGCTGAACCGCGCCCACGAAGCCATTCCCACGGAGCGCACCATCTGGTTCGCCGCTGCACGCCTCGAGGAAGCCCACGACCAGCTCGAGCGAGTGCCCCGCATCGTCGACGCCGGTGTCCAGTCCCTCCGCGCCAACATGGTCGAAATCAACCGCGAGGAGTGGATCCGTGAGGCTCAGGACTGTGAGAAGGCCGGCTCTGTTTACACCGCCCAGGCCATCATGTCAGTTTCCACCTCTTTTTTTTATCGTTTTGGTGGAATTGCATTTTAAAATTTTTGAAGCGTGACTAAAGGCCCTTTATGAGGAACGCTCCCCTTTCAAGGAACGTGGGAAGCAGACGATAAGTTGGAGTGATGGTAACACGTCTACCTTCTTTCTTTCTCTCTTAACATATGTGCAGAAAAGCGATAATCGGGCACGGGATCGAGGAACAGGACAAGAAGCACACCTGGTTGGCCGATGCGGAGGCGTGTGCAGACAACGGGGCCATCGAGTGCGCGCGGGCCATTTACGCGGTGGCGCTGGGACAGTTCCCTCAGAAGAAGAGTATCTGGCTGCGCGCAGCAGACTTTGAGCGCAGCCACGGCACCAGGTCAGCCATCCCAATCTGTCCGAATTTTACGTCATTGAGGCTTATAGTGTTTCACGAGTTAAAGAGAGGAAGGAGACTCGGCAGCAGCCGAAGCGGCTAAAAACGCGCTTTCTACTACTTATTTCGCATTTCAGTAGCGGTGGTCCGTGTTTATTGTGTGTTTTAGGGAGACGTTGGAGGAGCTGCTGGAACAGGCGGTCACGCAGTGTCCCCACGCGGAGATTCTCTGGCTCATGCTGGCCAAATCCAAGTGGCTTGCTGTGAGTTTCAACCCCCACCTGGTGCTACTGAATTCGCCATTTCAGTAGCTTAGGTGGTGCTGAGAATCAGCCTCAACCACAACTCATGATCCGACTCGGTAGAATTTAAAGTAGTCGTTCGCGGGTACGAGAGTGGGTCAGACAGTTGGCGGAATTTGGAAGATATTAAGCCATTCGGTCATCATAGGTGCTATTCAGGTCGATGCGGCATTTCTCAAGGCAGTGTTTCTTGCCTCGTAGACAACTGTTTTTTGTCAAAAAATACCGGCTGTCCTTATTTGGATCGCACCGTCTAACGGACTTGCCCTTCCTGTAGGGTGATGTGCCAGCAGCGCGGTCGACCCTGGCCTCGGCATTCGAGGCCAACTCCAACTCCGAGGAGATCTGGCTAGCCGCTGTGAAGCTGGAGTCGGAGAACTCCGAGTACGCGCGTGCCCGACGTCTGTTGGCGAAGGCACGCGCCTCTGCACCCACCCCGCGGGTCTGGATGAAGTCTGCGCGTCTCGAGTGGTGTCTCGGTGACCTGCCGGCCGCTGCTGAGATGCTCGAGGAGGCCTGTTCCCGCTATCCCGCGACTGCTCCTAAACTCCACATGATGCGAGGCCAGTTGGCCCAACTCCAGGCCTCCAACGATCCAGAGAAGAAGGAGGAACTCCTGGAAAAGGCCCGCGAAGCCTTCCGCGAAGGGGTGAGTCGACTCTTTTTCTTCCTAATTGGTTTAGCCGGATTTATCGGTCGGGACACCCTGAATGCTGTGGTGATGATTGGGCCTTGGTTAAAGTCTTTTAGCATCACCTGTTACTCTGAGGCGTAGACTCGTTTGTTATCTGGTGTTGTTTTAACTACAGACGAGGCAGATTCCAACGAACACGACGCTGTGGGTGCTGTTGGCGAGGCTGGAAGAAGACGTCGGTAACATGACGAAGGCCCGTTCCGTCCTTGAGAAGGGTCGCTCAAAGAATCCCAAGGAGCCCACGCTCTGGTAAGTGACTGTAGATTTTAAGTATTTCATCTCGCCAGTGGTTTTAATTCGTTTGTGAGCGAAGGAAATTAAGCAATGGACATTTTAAGTGACTTACAGTCTCACTAGCACGAACAGTTTGGCCTCTTTGAAAGTCTGAGTGATCTGCCATTTATAGAAGGTTACAACCCATCTTGTATAACTGTTAAGAAAATATTCAAACATATTGTGTCCAAACTCGGTATTTACCCATATGTGAATGCCTTGACATTAGGGTAGCCAGAAAATTACAATACTCCACCAATTCCTTTGACCGGTGCAACTTTTTTTTGTGTGTGTGTAGGCTGGAGTCAATTCGACTGGAGATGCGTGCGGGCCTGAAGCCGGTAGCGGATTCACTGCTCTCCAAGGCGCTGCAGGAATGTCCCAACGCGGGGTGCTTGTGGGCCGAGGCCATTGCTCTTGCCTCCAAGCCAGCGCGCAAGATGAAGTCCGTCGACGCCCTCAAGAAGTGTGAGCACGACCCCCTTGTTCTCCTCGCCGTCGCTAAGTAGGTCCCCCCTGTCTATTGCCGCTCTCATCTAGGCTCTCTTCTGACTGAATTCCTCCTTTTGTTGTCCCAGGATGTTCTGGGCAGACAGGGTGCTCTCGAAGGCGCGCAGCTGGTTTACGCGTACCGTCAAGCTGGAATCGGACCTGGGAGACGCCTGGGCCTTCTTCTACAAGTTTGAGCAGCTTCATGGCTCTGAGGTGAGGGTTTCAACTACAACAACGGTAACAGCCTAGGCTAGAGGTGCAGCGCCCTTGACAACTTGAAATTGTGGACCAACATATTTAATCTGGGGTTCTTTTTACTTAAAAAAGAAACTGTAGTGACTAGATTCTACCAGGAAACGTCTTCGAAGGGTTCTTTCAAGGATGATGAAGGTGCGGCCAGAGGAGGTCGTCGCCATTACTCTCTGACCGGTCCGTTTTCAGGGGATCGGCAGGTCTGAGCGCATTTTGGAGCTGAATTATAAGGCTTTCGAAAGTTTCCTCTAGTCTCGTTAAACTGGCTTTGACAGAGGAATCATTAGAGACTTGGGCTACTTGGAAAGTTGAGGTGCGTGGAGCTGTTATCTCCGTTAATTTGATCAGCCAAATCTACCAAAGATAGATGTAGATAAATTTTCCAAAAGTCAATGCTAAACCCGGGGGCTTGCGGTCGCTGGTATCTGACTTTTGATTGGTCTGTGCAGGAGCAAAAAAAGGAGGTGCTGACGCGGTGCGTGGCAGCGGAACCCCGACACGGAGAGGCCTGGTGTCGCATTAGCAAGGACTCAAAGAACTGGCGTCTGCGAACTGCCGACCTCCTGCCGCTGGTGGCGGATTCCCTCCCCATTCCCCTCTGAAGCACCCGCGATCACCACTACCCCCTCCCCTTCTCCTCCCCATTTCGCATTGATGTTCACTGTATTGCAACTAAACGTACTCATTTTAGCCACTTCGTCTGGGTTAAATGGCCAACCGAAGAAACGAGGTTGATGGGAGGGTTGTTTTTCAGAACTATTCCAGTTTGTTAGGGTAGGATAAGCTTCATCAAGAAGCTGATTTCCACTGAATTCTGTGGGGCGTCGTCTGTTACGATCTTCACTCTCGTGGACGGTGATTTCATTGATTTTAGCAGCCTAGGCCTTGCTATATCCTCTCTAGGAAGTCGCGGATCTAGAGTCCGACGGTCTCTTTCTACCTTCGATTTCCGGCCGGACCTGTCATTACTTTTGAAACAGTCTATTTTAAAACTCCGAGGAGGAGCAGTTTCTGTTACTCATGGCAAACAGCCTAGCGAGGGTGAGTTTGTGCTTTATGCCCAATGGCTGTGGCTGGGCGAAGAGGGTATCCGAGTGGACTTTGGTGTGATTTTAGGGATTCCACTTAGTGAAGTGAGGAGTGCAGTTCTGAGTGGTGTTCGTCTTCCGCAGCCCGAAGTTTGCGAGTCGATTGTCTACACGGTGATGCAGGCGTGCTGGGAAGTCGATCCGAATCAGCGACCTTCCTTCATCGGATTCTCCAACAAATTGCGGCAGATGAACTTGTAGTTTTACTTCCAACCACATTGAAATAAAGCCTATTACAACATTATGCATCGGTTTGTCTCTCTGACTTGTTTCTAACCTGCTGATCTTTTTCAGTTAAAATCCTACACAAAATAGAGTACTATACAACTGGAAACATGGAGGAATTTTTAGGAGGAACATGATGCGAAAAAATGGCTTTTCATGGAATATATGGAAATTTGAGAATTGTTAAAAGCATTTCAAAATGCTCGTGCCGTGGCTGTCACCAGTACGAGGAAATACAGTGCTTCAAATGATTTTTGGGTAGTACTTACGATTTTGCATGGTTTAAATCAAGTGTAATTTAAATATTATTATTCTACAAAACAAAAACTTAGCATAGAAGTGATGTCCAGCTCTATTTGACAATACCATTTAAGTATCATTTAAGTCAAAGGCGTGGAATACAGATACTACTTATGCGAAAAACCAGTTTATTTCATATATTTTTTGTAAAAATAATCAACAAAGAAAACCTTAAGCTGTTGCCACCCAATGGAAAGAGCGGTGAATTTTTTTCCATCAGCCAATGAAAGTCGATGTATTAATAACTTGAGTTTCGACGCTTTTTTCTACGAAGTCAATATTTTTTCGCGTGTGGCACTGTAGGAAAATTTGTTCGTTGATTCTGATAACCAAGAATGCCATTTTTTCCATCAAACCCAATTTTATCTGACTTTTGACTTGTCTGTGCATGAGCTGCGAGTTCAAGCCTCAGAATGGAGGCTGTTTGTGATGAGTCACTGATAAAAACTGATTGAGTGCGACCTGTGTTGATTGAGGGCTGACGTCTTAGTTTGTAGTGCCACTTTGACCATCTGGTTGGGTTAAGGACTACAGCGCAGGTCCGCCTTTTGAGGCATTTACAACCCCAATTCACGGAGATTTCGGTTCATGAAATCATTGCCAATTGTTGGTTCCAGAGGAATTTTAGTTCATGTTTAAAACACCCTCACCTAGTTCTCTTAGAGACGATGACGGTGGCGGCACAAGTCGACTTCTTAATTGAATCTCCCCAAGCATGTTGAGGTCCGGTGGCTAGATGAGATGCTCAACTTCATTAGAATATCCCAGGGAAGGAAATCATTGGCCGGAGGGATTTCCAAGATACAGCATTTCGCCTTATCAGCACAAAACCCCTCCACCATGTTTCACGGTGAGAGAAGGCAACAATCTGAATAAAATGTTCCAAGGCGGTAAACGATGATCCGTCAGACAAAATCCCATTAAATCACTACCCCAAGGACGGACCCATTCAGAAGGTTTCTAGACTACTCAAAATGCTTTGAACACTTGTCGTCATCGAGAAAAGAGGTTCTCGAATTGCAGCTCTCGGCCGGCAGTTTCCAGTGCACTAACGCCTGCCATACGAGCAAAATAATCTTTAAAAGGCAATTATTTGAAACAAACATACCGAATAACTAAACAAAAAACATTGGAACATGTCACGTCTTAATTGTTTATCACTTGTTCAAAGGGTACGATGGCAAGATGCATGGTGTCTCCAGCAATTTGCCCAATCAATGTATAAAGCAATGTTCGATTTTTTAAATAAAACAAGCGACAAAATGCCACATTTGACTATTGACTGAATCACCTACGGCTTCCTCCATCGATAAAAAAGATATATTTCTTGTTGCCAGTCACAAGCCGTCTATCCAAATGGGGGCGAAACAAGTTGGGTGGTGCCTGCCTATTAGCAGGGTTTTAGTGAAGCAAATTACAATTTCCTTGTTTTGTAAGACAAAATATGATCAGTTTGAATGCATCAAACTCAGAAAATAATGTTCAGCTCCAATAAACACCCGAAAATACTCCTTAAATTTCGGTCAATTGAAAGACGGTCAAGTTGTGACAGAACTTATGGCATGACTAGTTAAATCGATTCCACATCCACAACTTTACTGCCAAGGCTCCGGTTTTTCTTTTACGTGAAAACGGGGCGGAGAAGAAGAGGGGAGGGGCTAAAAATCAAGCCTGAGTGATAAGATGGCCACGAAAGAGCGCTGCGATGTAGATACAGAAGATGAGAAGAACGAGACAGTCGTCAATGAGACCAAACACCCCAACCACCGACTCGGGAAAGATGTCCAACGGCGAGACGACGTAGAAGAAGACAAAGAGCGAGAGTACCACCAGGCGAAGACGCAGGATCCATGAGATGCCGCTTTCCGTGTCCAGCAGGGTGTACCAGGAGTAGCGCAGCAGCACGGGCAGATCGCGAATCTGGTCCATCAGCTGAACAGAGAGAAGGAATGAGAAAGCGTCACTTGTCAAACTTCATCTCCTTCCAAGTTGACGGGTTATTCGTGGGTGTGGTATCGATTTTTCCGGCCATTCCATAAATCCTGTCCGAATTTAAACTCATTTAAATAGAACTAAAATAGATCATTAGTGATCACCACGGCTATCTGGGAGGCTGTGATATTGATAGGTCATGTAAAAAAGCCAAAGAAATACAAGGACACTGAATCAGATGTACTTTGACGATGTTGATGGAAAGTGCATCCACGTCCACGAGCTAAGGCATATGGTTCCGATTAAGCACTCTGCCATAATTCTACACTTTCCAAAAAATAAGGAACCCCCCAAATGAACTTGCCGAGTTCGAGAGTGGAATTTTTAATAGCAGTAAAATTGCCAAGTTGAAAGAAATTATTAGGTGTTAACCAAACCGCAATCACTTTCACGCAAGCCTCTTTATTGCTCAAATCGTCTATGAAAAAAAAACGCTACTTTTTCGACAGTAAGGCTAAATGTGAAATTCTTTGCTGAAAATCGAGTGGGAATGGACATAGATTATCTCGATTTCAAAACAAGTTTAAACCATTTTTCCTCCTAAAAAGACTACATTCGACAAGAAGACACAGATATCACAATTGAACTCGCCATGATCGCAATTTTCAGCTTTTACAATGGACCTCAAAGGCGTTGCTGCTGCTTGATTGAGAGAACCATTTAAAATCATTTCCTGGACATTCTTGGACGATACTGATGCTGAGCTGAAGAGCGATTTCTCGTTGAGGAGAAATTATCACCACAGATAAGAAAAGTCAAAAGGTTGACTCAAACGAGATGGGATTACACAGAGGGTTTCCTTGAAAATTAACCGACAATAACAAGATTTCACTAGGCTGGCACTTTAAGAACGCCACATTGATTTAAACACACAAAGGGAAAGAGGCTTATGGTGGGGTTCCTTCTGTCATGGTGACAAAGTTACCAACATCTCACACTATATTAAAATGTATTTTGTTGATTTTCAAGGTGTTTCCATTATTTTGTCCAACCCTACAGTAGGATCACAGTCCAGATTAAATTCCACGGGATTTTTTCCCTCCCCTTTACAAAGCTCAAAGAAACCACTAATTTCAATGAGATAAGAAGCAAATTTCTTCTAAAACTGGAGGCATCAACTTGATAAGTGCTGAACGACACCTGCGCCCAGAAATATACTCTTTTCCACCTTTCGATTTTGAAAGGGCAAATAATTCAGCGCCCTTAACCAATGGGGAGGGAAAAAGGGTGGATCATTTTTAATTGGCAGAACCAAATCCACTTCAAATTCTAGACGATGGCGTAGAGAAAGCTCTCTGGAATCAGGTCACCCCTCCTAGAATAGACGCCAAATTTCTCAAAGCATTTGTAGAAACGAAAGAAGCATTTAATCCAGACTGCTGTCTCCTTCCAACTGTAAAACACTGCAGTTGGGGTTCTGTGATGATAATCTGGGGTTCCGGGCCTGTGATTTCCATTCGTGGAAGAATTAATTGGACGACTAAATTAATCATCCTATGGTTATTCAAGAACTGTGGTTCCCGGAGGGCAACGCTGCCATTTTTCAAGATGTTAATGCAACACCAATGAATACGGCCAGAATTGTTTTGTACTAATGGCACGAGGCAGCACTCTGGTGAAGTTGAGCATCTCATCTGGACACCACAATTCCCTGACCTCAACCTCATTGCCGAGGAGAATTTAAGAACTCGAATTTAGAGATGCAATGCTCCGCAACCAGTCGATAAAAGCCATCCCCGTAAATTCTAGTTGGTACAACTGATACTAGACAATAAATGAATGCAATCAGGATGAAATCTAACAGAGGAAGACGATGACCAATCTAAAGTAGTGTTTAACCACACCAATTCGATCACAAGTTGCTTTCATCAAGCACGGTAGAGTGCGCAGACGAAGAGTCTATATGAGTCATGCAGAAACAGTGCAAAGTTGAGTATTTTCCCGGGTGAGCACTTTAAACGAACAATAAAACTTTACTAAAGGCAGGAGAGAATCGAAAAAATGTCACCCGTCTCAATAATAGGACTTAAAGGAAATAAAATCACAAAAACTTGAGAACAGAACTTACAGAAATGGGATTTCCCGAGAAACGGCGGTTGAAGAGGGCGATCCGGGACTCGAGAGTGGAACGTTCATCAGAATCCTCGGAAAGTGCTTCGTCCGGTCGAAATCGCTTAATCAGTATTCGCAACTATGGACAACGGGGTATTAACGTAAAAAATCCATTGAAACCTACCTTGCTCCGACAAACCGGACAATTTGGCGCGGAGAGTGAGGAAATGTGGTCCCAGTAGGCAAGGAAACATTGGGCTAAAGGGAGTGTTAAACCCTGAGATTAACAGTGAACTTACCACAAAACACATGCCGACAGTTTGTCTGAATGGCATATTTGAAGTTTTCGAGGCAAATCGGACAGGGGCCAACTATTGGGGTTGATGTATCCCAATTTTGACCATTAAAAGGCCTAGAATTCAATGACAAGCGGATTTCATTCACTGCGTCTTCATTGTCAGGATGGATTTGAGTGCTTCTAGGAGGTTGAAAGATGACTAGAAGTACTGTTAGTAATACTACCTCGCAAAGTAGAAAAGACTTACGCCGAAGAATAAAGGAACCGAGTGATTAGCTCCTTGATGACAACGACTAGTAAAATTGTGGATACCACAAACACGATAGAAACACTGTTGTCGATACCAGAGAGGATTTGCATTTCAACTAACTGCAACTAAAAACAGAAGTACTAGTTAGATTCACAAAAATACAAAAATAGAAAAGAAAGTAACTCACAACTAATAAACAATGTTGACGTCAGACTACCACAATTAAATTGCATTTAACAGCATTTAAATTGTCTACCGCTTGTTTAAGCAGTTAAACAAAGATGCAATTTAGGCGATACAAATAGAGATAATTAGGCAACCTAAACTCAAAACTCGATATAATGAAAAAAACGCTCTTTATAGTTTCTTGTTTTCTTTCCTAAAATCTTTCAATCGATTGACTATTACAAATCTCGAATACCAGGGAATGGGACTGGCGGTGTACTAAAGAAATTTTGGAAACCTAAATCCTTTATATTTCAGTGTTTGAAAACTCAAAAATTAAGCTTACTGACCTGATAACTAAGAAAATAGTAAAATTAAATAATTTCTTGGCTTAGAGTGGCCAAGAATTACGCTATTAGAAACGAATATTGCCAGTATCTTAATGGATCGTTTTTTCAAATAAAATTTAAGCTGTTACAAATAGCTGCTGACATTTAATCTATTAGGCGCTCCTCATCATCATCCTTAAAATTGATCTACTGTACCATAGTGTTTGGCCAGAAAATACTACGAACAAAAACCCACTATCAAAGCATAAAATAGAGAAATATGGGATCCAAGAACTTCCGTAACACCCGATGTTTCAGCACCTAGTGGCTTTAACATGGACTTACCTGCCAATGCTCCTCATTTAAGAATTGGGGGGCTAGCGATATGTGACCAGTCCAAGGTTGCCTAGTCCAGCAACTTTTTCCGCTTATTCCAAGCCAAGAAGTCCGATTTGACTGATGTATGGCCAAACAACTTTCGACACAGTCACAGTCAAGTGAGGCAAACACATCAAATGGGGCAAAAAACAACGTGGTGCAAGGAGTGAGAGGATCAAACGTGCCAAAATGGGATGAATAAACACAGCCAAAGTGATATGTGTGTATGGGTGACGTCTGGTTTACTGTCAAGATGTGCACACAACACCAGAATAGGGGGAGGAATACCAAAGTGACGGGTGGAAACACAGCCGAGACGTGGAATGCACGACGTTGAGAAAGCCGGTGACCTAAGATACTGCGGCGAAGCCTCCAGCAACGACGTCTTGAGCAATCTCCTGTTTCGCGTGTCGAAGACTTGCTCCCGAGGTCCGGTAGAATATATGGACCTAAAATAAAATAATAACAATACAATTTTATATTATTCCCCAATAATTCACTCTAGAATCTCCGGAATCGAGAATCGGCAGTGCTCAATCTTTGGGAGCAAATAAATTAAAAAAATATTTCAGTGGCCTTACGTTAACTATAAGTGATTCGAACTTACTGTGAGCCAATCAACAAGTGTGTCATCATCAAAGCTGGATTAACACATCCCACTCTCTCAAGAGTGTTCGCAACTAATCATTGTCCCGGGTTCATCTTTTCCAGAAGGCACAGATACTAGGGAGAAGGTCAGAAAATCTTGAGCAAAATGACGATATTCTAATATAGAAAACGCCCCCAGGCTTTATAGTGACCCATTATCAAAGAAACTGGTTGAAAAGGGGCAGGATTTAATAGATCGAAGCCCTGGAAAATGAGCCCTGGGGAGTATGTAGGTGACTTACTCTGATGATGAGATAGACGGCGAAGCCCGCGGCAATCGAGAAGAGAGCGGCGATAGTCATCATGAAGGCGCCTTCCGCGTGGTGAGTCGGGTAAACCTTCAGCGAATTGATCCAACCGCTAGCAGGGGACGAATCAAAAGTCACTTAGAGTGTCTGCATATTTCTCAACGATTATCAGAGCCTAGATTTTGGCTCTTAGGTGAAAAACAGCTACCACGGCTTAAGTTAAACCCGACCCAGAATGAAATTAAGCGATTTCAGGTTTTCAGATATACATATTAGCAACATACCCTAACTTATATTGTTAGTTCGTTCTCATTAACCCAAATAAGCAAATAAATATATAAACAGGTAAAATAAATAATTTTATATATTTATTTAAACTAAATGCCTTATTTAAGACAGAAAATACATTGCTGCAGTGGGTTGGACTCCACTTAAGCTGAGCTACTGGACTTAATCGGCACAATTAGAGAAGGCCTCGAATCTATGAAATAGTCAGGGAATTTTTTGAAGTAGATGAAATAATAGAACCACAGCCACTCTCACACGCATACACAGGCTGCAAGAAAACTACATTATGCAATTGTTTTCGTAAGATCACATTCGCGCCTACACGACAACTCAACTAGCTTTGGCACAAGGGGTTGAAAATAAAACTGGAATAGAATTAATGTCTCGTTTATCGCGAGGTAGAGATATTAACTGCTAAAAGAAATCCTCAAAGGAACTAAAGTGATTGTCACTTTAAATGATAACACCAACAATATCTTCTGATAATAGAAAACCGAAGGTAGGAATAAAAGCTTGTATTAGGAGGAAGAACCAGTACGTTATGGAGGACGTCGTACGAAGTTGTGTACACCAATTATCGTGACAGGTCACAACTTGTGACTAGGCGATCAGTGATTGGTTCATTCGCGTCCTTGTCCTTGAAATCAGTATCCATATCAGCGCAACGCATAAACACTACAGAACCACTACTTTCAAACGGCATTCAAGGGTTTGACGGAATAATGGAAACACCTTGGGAGAACCAACAAAATATTTTTGTATTGTGGCAATTACAGCCTCAACTCTCCGAGGTATTGGATCACACAAATTGTGAATTTTTTTCCGATATAATTTTGGCTCATTCTCCAGCTACAACGCTCCACCCAGTTCTTCTAGAGATGTTAGCGGTGGAGGCAAAAAGCGACTTCTTACGCGAATCTCTGAAATCAACCATAAATGGTGTTGTATTGCCATCCTGAAAGATGGTGTATTTTGTAGTCCGAAATTACCAGCTCATCATCACAGAACCCCGCATCATGCAGCACGGTTGGGAGTGGGCAGCAATCTGCATAAACAAACTCACCAAGCTCCTAAGTAGTCGATTCCGAGGAGTTGGATGAAGATAATGATGATTTGGACTGCGAAACACGGGAAGAAGATGCAGAACTGCATTGAACTGTTCTTACTACGAGTAAAAAGATACCATTAATGCTTGATGATGAGGCTGAGATGGTCAGATATGTTCTAGTTTCGTTTTTAAGCTGAGTTCAGTTAAACAAAGCGGACCAATAGAAGCCCTCCCCAGAAACCCTTTTAATAGACAGCTTTGGTTGCTATAGCAACGCTTACATTATGTATACTATGCTAACTTCTCTGAATTGCTGACACTACCAGAGTGCTGATTAAATTAATTATATCACAGACAGATGGTTTCTGGCATCCCGTTTTTTGGCTGTGACATTTAAAAAATTACCTGAATCTGTTGAAACGTACTATTTAGTGTTTTTAGCCATGGCCTTGAAAGCTCAACCAACACATGGGAAGAAAATGTTAAATAGGGATCACGTGACACACCAAGAGTGGCCCATTGGCAACAAGAGGTGCTCTAGAGTGCGATCAAGAATGCTCAAAACAGCCCTCCTCCCTCGAGGGAGTGGTTTAGTTATCACAACATACCCACTAAAGCGGTGCTCTTAAATTTGACTAAATAAGAATGGTAGCTTGATTAGTGGCATCAGATCGCTGTCAACTGCACCTTATTATCGATTAGCTTGTCTAGACTAACTAGAATTCGTACATTCCTCAGTTATTGCTTTCTTGATACAAGCTGCAGAAAGCTCACTCAATTAGGCGGAACGGTTAACAAACCCCATGAAAACAGAGCAATATCACACGAAATTTTCGAGAATTACCAATTTTAAACAAGCTTTTAGTTACATGCAAGCGTCTGTGCACTACTTCCGACTCTCTAGGGTAGAATGCGATCGAATTTTTGGCAAGATTCTAATAGGGAGGCAGGTAGATCATTGAGGTTTTGCGAACAGTTTATGAACTGGTTTTCCTAAGATGAGTACTAGAGGTTGGACATAATAATGGAAACACCTGGAAAAAACGGTTTATGTCCACCTTTTGCGGCAATAACAGACACATTTCTTCGAGGTATTGATTCAGTCTGGATTAAATGCTTCTTTCGGCAGTCTGTCTGTCTCCAAACAAAGAACACTCTGGAGGTTTCTACTCCATCACATTGAAGGCCTTGAAATACCTGTCTTCTTTAAGAGTAGAAGTGGATCTAATTGTAGACGGCTTTTCTGCTGTGGAATCTAGATTTTGTTGCTCCTGATGATGAACAGTTGTTGTGGAAACTGGGTTCTGTTTTGAGTGTTCACTGAGGAGCTTTGCAGGGATTTGTACTTAAAGGAAATAGCAGAAATATAATTCACGATTTCAACTATTAGCAAGTCAATAAACGCTTGATTCTTGTCATTTCCATGATTCAATAATCACAAATGCTAAAAAAGGCCTCGCTGTGTAAGCAACAGCAGTGTCAAGAAATAGAAGACTTCATAACAACTTAAGTTCGTAAACATGGTGGAGTCTACATTTTAGCACAGAAGTGCGAGATAGAAACAGGTAAAATTAAGTGTTACCACAAATGAAGTAACGTCTAATTTTCTTGGGTGGATAACTTTAGATGAATTCCTACAAGTAGAGGAGAACATCACAGCATCGACACCTTAAACACTTCCATCAAGAGGCTCTAAAGATTGAAGGACACTTATCAGAGGTTAGAATGACTTTGATAAAAGCTGGCATCAACCGCTGACGGAAAATCTTCCCGAAACACACCTGAGGGCCTTGTAGAGCGGTCGATTCCAACAGAAGAAGCTCGCAGGAGTGAGTAGGAGGAAGACAACGATAGCCACACCGAAGATGGGACCGGTCTGACTCGGCGGAGCGTCGGTAGTGAGGTAAGCAAGGGCACCGAAAACGTCCAGGAGCAGAATAAGTGAATAAGCCATCCAGAAGTAGTGCGCGTACATCGCCATCCAACGACACTGCGACGGAATGTCCGAGTTGAAATCCACTCGCACGCAGGGCTTAATGCAACACCAGCGCGGCAATGGTGGCCAATTCGGTACTGTGCGAAAAAGGCCGGTGGAAAACCACAACTATCATCAAAGGAATCAGTGCCTCGGCAAATCGAGGCTATAATTGCGGGATAAAGTGAAACTACACCATTTTAAAATACATTTTGTTGATTTTCTAAAGTGTTTCCATTATTTTGTCCACGTGGCATCACTAAAAAATTTGCCTCGCTTTAAAGAGCCTGAAAAACTACAGATACCTGTGTGAAAGTGTTTTTATAGAACCAATAACAAATTAAAGTGTCTTTAAGTGTTGGTAATAGTACCCTTGACACTCAATAAAGAAACGTCACATGTTGTTGCTCAACGCATCTCAATGGTTCTACGTGTTAAACGCATCAGTTTCTACAATGTTCTGTCCCGCTTTTAAAGGTAAATTTTACAGGTTTTCATTTGGTTTATTTATCCAGAGTTCAAGAGAACTTCATTCCAAATAAAACCTTCCCTCTGCATGATGTCCACTGGAATGGATGGTTGGGAATAACCCGATGATTTATGGAAGGAAAACGAGGTTGTGGTCGCCATCTGATAGCATAAACTTGAGGCTATGAGGCAGATATGGTAACTAGAAGAAGTTAGAAACATCACAGCAGACGACGCAAAACAGTTGTATTCAAAGAAACCTTTGCCTTGGACCAACTTTCAATAATATCTTTGAATGATTGGAGATTACGTATGTAAGAATTTTCCTTCTTGGTCTTAAAAGCCCGGAACCCACTACAATTCACGCCCAACAGATGGCTCTTCTAGCCAAAGAACCGAAGAACCAGAAAATGTCGTTCAGCTCAAAACCAACGAACACAGCGAAGCTCTCAAGACGTGGCCGCACCAAAGCAAAATCCCACGACCAGCGAGTGAGAAGCATCGTACTTCCACCCTATGCTCTAGAGCTTGGGTTGTATTGATCATTGTATCAAATATACATCTGTGTTCTTCGAGTCAGCCAGCTCTAGTTTTTCACACCGATGACTCATAAATTCTCAATGTCAACAAACTGTACTTCTATTCTCGACAGTGCAGAATGAGGGCAGCTTACCAAAACCAAACTAAGATGTAGTTTTTGACTTACTTAAGAGGTGGTTACATACAAGGTAAAGATGTTAATAAGGGTGAACTAGTAGATCTCAAGGAGTCACATGTTGAGGTCAAACGGCCCTGCATTTTAAAAAGGTCATTTAGTGTAAGCCCTGGGTTACGGAGAATCAAGGTCATCAATTGAGAGCTTTGTATTATTTCGCTCCTACTCGATAGACCAATAGAGTGACTAATCTTTAGCTTCTGACTTAGAAACACCGACCTTTTAGATCTGTTCTAGACTAATTGTTTCTAGAACTTCTTGCGGAGTTCAAAGCACATGCGACTCCATTTTATGGGGAAGGACTGGAATTCAATAGCTATTTACGAAAAGTGAAATACATCTTTTCCAGAAATAAACACATTTATTCTGGTGGCTACTACCCAGAATGCCATCTCAGCTGTGACAGCACTGTATCTAAAATAACAAGATCACCTGTAAAATTATCAACCTTTATATTTCTGATGTATTAAACAGACTTGTTAACCACAATGTTACACATTATGCCTATTATAAAGCAACCTTAAAACAGTCAATCATTGAAATAGTACTCAGTTCTACCTAACTTTATGACTTTATTGAGTATAGCCACAAATTTGGTTTTTATTGTCTTTTTTGAGAAATGCGAGTAGACTACAAATCGTAGACTTCTCAGAAGTCGATTTGTTGTAAAAAAAGCTTTAATGGAATAATTCACCAAGAATTAAGTGCACTGAAATAAAAGAGGGAATTTATAATATACAAGGTAAAAGAAATTCTCAAAACAAAAACGCTTAAGAGGGTTAATGTTAACAAACCAACAAAGTGAAATAAATCCTAATGTGTTCAGCAGAAATGGTTGTGAGAAAATACCATCGAAGACTTTGACAAGAAATATCCTTACCTTCTACTGTGCCATACCCATGCTCCATGCGCCAAGCTTCCCGTTGTTGGGCCTGTTTTTCCCGTAAATCTAACTGCGCAGCACGCGCATCTAACTCAGCTTGTCGACGTTGGAGTTCGGCGACTGTCAAAACCGGCACCGAGGAGGCAAGAAGAGTTCCATTGGAATCCTGCAGTGGGCTATCTTTGTTTACATCAGTATTTGAATAGGGTGGAGGAGAACTCGTGTCAGCTGGTGGCAGCATCGCTGGTGGGCGAGTTGCGGTAGTCGTAACTAGAAATGAAAAAAGGAAGTGAACATTAAGCCCGGTTGGTACTAATAATATAGAAGTGTAGGTAGAAATATAAACTGCAAAGAGAGCTAACCCGTGTTTATTGGATCACTGAATGGATTGTAATCCTCTAAGGCATCGGTCTTTAACTCCGACATGATCAACAACAATTTCCAGAACGGGATTCAGAAGATCGGGGGCTATGTTACAGGGACAAACAACTTTCAACAAAAAATAGTTAGTCAGAATATTTAATAAAATAAAAAATTTATTTTTGCATTGTTTAAGTTTTATGATTTAAACATTGCCAATAACTTTTATTGACCAGAATTTTAAGTTTTTTGAATTTATTTTAGTATGAATTTTACTAATTTTTAATTTTTGTAATGAAGATTATAGTATCTTTTACTGTATGTTCTAGGTAATCGACCTCGAGCTCCTTATTTGTTGTCTCCAATCTTTGGTGTTTGTGGTAGTTGGTCATCTTCATTGAAGTCAATAAAAATAATTATTTGTAACTACTGAAAGAAAAGATGACCAGTGGGACCACGGCATTCGGTGGATCCGATAATTCTATGTTTATGGCGTTGATTCCGGTATTAATTCAGTGTTTTGGGTTAATATTCCTGGGATTTATTGCCGGAAAGCTAAAAATTCTCACAAATGCTCAGGCAAAAGGCTTAGGAGTTTACGTCACATCTTTTGCTCTTCCAGCTATATTTTTCACGGTTTGTTTCATATTTGATTTCATATGTCAATAGGTGATGGTGTCAATTGACTTCTCAGGCGTTGACTGGTATGTGGTTCTCGCGGTATCTGTGGCTAAAGCAGTTATGTTCTTTGTCACTTTGGCCATCGTGCTCATCGTTTCTCGTGGCAAATCCATCGGTCTTGCTGGCATTTGTGCTATTTTCACCTCTCAGTCTAACGATGTTGCTCTGGCTTATCCAGTTTGTGAGAAAACTTACTTATTTTGTCTTTGAAATCAGTTTGAATGCCCACTTTTAAATGCTTTCTTTTTAAATTTTAATAGTACGTCTTCTTTTTCCGGATTTGGCATCGTATATCTATCTCTTCGCACCTGCTCAACTCGTAATTCTAAATCCCTTCGGATATTTTGCACTGGAATGGCATAGAGCTATGGAAAAGCGAGAAATCAACTCCACCATTACTCAGCAAACCTCCGAAGATAGGCGATCCCCCGCACTCATCACTTGCAAACGCATTCTTAAGGTGTGCTCACCTTTTGACATTTTTCGCTGTCAAAAAATTTGGGAATCCGTTTGTTGTCAAGATAATTTTTTAACTTTGAGATTATCTCATTTGTTTTTAATTGTTAAATGCTCTTCTAAAAAAATATATTACAGTCCTAAATAGTGGCAGAGGTTTTGTGCGAATCTTACCCTTTTAAATTGAGCTAGATTTAAAGGTGAAATCTTTGACGTATGTCTCAGGCTTCAACTATTGCTTTTTCCCACCATCCAGGTCCTTCGACTGGTAGCCTCCAATCCCCTCTTCTTCATGACCGTAATCGGCGTCGTCTTCAACTTCATCCTCCGCCACCGACTCCCCGATATTGTGAAGGGCTTCTTCAACGACCTTGGAGCGTCCTTCAGTGCTACGGCTCTCTTCTACCTCGGCATAACTATGGTCGGCAGGCTGCAGACTATCGATCGTAGGGGTACCTACGTCCTTGTCTTCATTCTCATCGGGAAAGTGTGAGTCTCACCACTTTCCCAGAATCTTGAGGAGGGTCCTTATTGATTTATTTCTTGGTCTTCTCAACGTTTCCTATCAGGTGATCTCAGACCTCATGTATGTTGCCTGTCACAACTTTAGTGTTTACGCTCAAAGCACGAAGAAACCGAATCCCACACCATCCGTGTTCTCGCACTGAGATTCTTGCACATTACGCTAAGCAAATAATCGCAAAAGAATTTCCCTCAATAATCTAAAGATGGAATTCGTGACGATTTGAAGTGCACACCTTCGTTGCCACAACAGCTGATATTGAACATGGAATCCATAGCACGTTGACTGTTAACAGCGCTAGAGCTAAACATTGCAGGTTGGTCCTGGCGTTCCTTTGCTTGGATAAGGTGAGATGTGACAGATGGGTTTATTAGTGACTGACGGGGAACACCGTGCTGCTTACTTCAAATAAACCCTTTAATGTAAGATCTGACCCATTTTCCACCCAGCCAAATTCGTTTTTTGGTCATAATGACAAGGATATGCGGAATGTAAGACGGCCAAATATTTCTATCCCAAAACATCAGATTCCTCTGGACGTTACAGTAATGCCTCATCTACCACGTCTTTCAACTCTTATAAACCCATCGCACTTCACAGTTACCTTTGTTATTTCTGAAGTAACAACGCCAATTATTACGCGATTACACCCTCGAAATTGTTAATCTGCGATAGTCGAATCTAGAAGTAGCTAGGGATTTCTCTACATACAACAAACTTTCAATTTTCGAGTCATTTATTACAAGTTTGGATGATTTACAAAATGTGAAAACCCTTCAAAGGGTTTTCAACGTGGTTTTATTACCCTGGAACATTTTTATACAGGTCTCTTTTTAATTCTCACGCGTTTGAGGGCCAAAATGCTTTTTCGGCCGTGCAAAACAAATGAGGTTAAGCCTCGTTTGCCAAGGCACTAGATATCTAGGGTTTGGACAGGATAGTGGAACCAACTTGAAAAATCATCAGAATATAATTTTATGTGGTGTGGGTCCATCTTCACAGGAATCACAGTCTTGACTCTCCGAGGTGTCGATTCATAAAAATTGGGAATTGTTGGTTGGTTCCACGGGAATTTCAGTCCATTCTTCTTTAGCTAAAACTCCCTCATTCAGATCTTCTTGTGACGACGGCGACGACTTCTTACTTGAATCTCCGAAATTGATGACCACAAATGGTCCTCAGTAATGAGGTTGAAGTGGTCTGTGACGGCCAAATGAGATGCTCAACTTCATTAGAATGTCCCTCCTCGTACCGCCATTCTCACAAACAATTCCACACCGCTGTGTGGATTGGTGGTGCATTGTGATAATGCCTGAAAAAAGGCGTCAGCGTTCCCCTCTGGAAACCACTGTTCTTGAACAACTATACCACAAACTTGGTCGCCTAAAACTCCTCAATAGTCTCGGTGACTAATTCCTCTTCCGTGAGAGGAAATCATTGGCCCGTGGATGGATTTCCAAGAACCCCCTCCCACACCACCACCACCACCGTAATCTTTTACTTTGGGGAGAAGGCAGCAGTCTGCATTAAAGGCTTCTTCCAGCCGTATCTAAACATCGTACACGTCGGAAGTGAGGTGGTAAACGATGACAAATCGTCAGAGAAAATCACATTTTCCACTGCTCACGAGACCGGCAGTTCCTGAGGTTTCTACTCCACCACTCTGGACGCCTTGAGACAAATGTGAGGTGGATCTAATTGCAGCTCTTCCGTGGTGGAAGCTACCTCTACGTCTAGCCAACAGCCAACTTCGACTCTCGGTCAGCCAGATCTGTGCTTCGTTGAGGACTCTTGTCTTCATGAAGTAACGATAGCAGTTGTTAGGAGAGATAACATCCGAAGCGAAGTCATGAGGCCTCGATAGTGGAAGCGCGAAGTAGCGAAGGATTATCGTAGGTGGGGAAAACACGGCTAGATCGGTCATTGCCATGGTCATGGCTTTCTGCCCCCTACAATCACAGCTTTGGCAGTGACGTTTAACACACGCACAAGACTAGGGTGAATGCCAGAACGATGTTTGGTGCCTTGGGACTTGTGAAAGAGACAACGCGAAGTGGGTGGGTGATTCGATGCTTTTGGAGTTGTGAGTTGTGAAAGGAGTGAGGAATAGGTCTGGTAGAGCTGAATCCTGACTGAGCTAGTCCGTTGGGTGAGAAAGAAGCACTTTCCATGGAAAGTAACGCTGATGAAATGGCTACTTGAAGGGGTTGGACAAATTCGTGGAAACACCTAGAATTTTAGCATTGTAGTCCTTGGAAAATGTTATAAACAATCACAACTTGACATATTTTTATGTTCTTTGTTTATTGAATCTGCCATTTAAGTAAATTTGAATAAGGTGGAATTGTTTTGTAAGAATGGCGCCACAAGGACGAACATTCTAATGAAGTCGAGTATCCCCAGATTTCAAAATGATTGAGGGGCATTTATGGTGGCTTTTAGAGATTCAAGTAAGAAGGTGTTTTAACTGACCAATTGGGCAAAGTTCCTGTGGAAATAACAATTCAAAATTTGTGTGAATCAATACCTCAGAGAACTGAGTCTGTGAGTGAAGCAAAAGGTGATAATTGGTGAATCAATTAAGCCGTCTTCCTGTCACAACCCCTTGTCTGCATGGTGTTCCGGCGTATAAGTACTTGTCTCCGAATTCGCGTGCTCACAAACTGACGAATTTATGAGTGAAAGAATTCACCGATTTGTTGCCACGTATTTGAGAAATCAGATTAGTGCTCACATCTACTGCAGCAAGAATCACGTCCCAAAAGACGTACACATAGATGCGGGTGGAAGCACTCATTTCATTTCCAAAACGAGTGCCTACGCAGTACGCCTAATCCACAAGTGTGCATTCCACTGTCGAATTCCGTGAGCTCTAGACCTCAAGTTTAATTTAAGAGTCAAGTGACACACTGTGCATCATTCTGATTGGTAAGAACGCCAAGCATATTCACCATGCCATCCGCAGAAACCATCCTACCAGAGTAGAGATGCATGACTTTAATGGAGACTCGAGGTCGAAAAACACAGTAAAGATCCAAGTAACCACTTTAATATTATTTCAGAATCTTAATTTCCTTTTGAAACTGCTCCAATTAAGTTAGCGAGACAGAAAAGAAGAGTTAAGCAGTTTCAGGCGATTAATGGGACACCGATTTGCCAAGCCAAGGAACTTCTCAAATGGTTTTGAAGCTGAATCGCCGATTCCAACTTATCTGGTAAAGCAGGATAGGCTTTTTTTCAAGGGCCGCTTCTTCAAGAAGCTTATGGTCATCATGAAACTCAACTAGACGTAGTCCGGTTGAGTTTCTCAATCTTCCTGGAGAGTCCCATCTCCAGATATGAATATCGCAAACCGTCTTCTTGCATTCACACATTCCACTCTATAAACTAAGTGAAGGTGAAGTGAAGTGAAGTAGCCGCTTCGTCATTTTTCAAACCACAAAAAATTGTGACACATTTGATTGTTGAGTGGTACTTTCATGTTGGCAGGGTTTTAATCAATCAAATTTTAATTTTGTCATTTTAAAATCATCTTAATCGAAAAAAGTGTTCAGCTCAAACGGAAATTATAAAATACTCTTTAAATTTCTTCCAATTTAAAAGGAGTAAAATTCGGCAGAACTCGATGTACATTCTTAAATTCCTTTTGAAACCCTTGCACAAATGCGTCTTTTGGTTCATCCTTTGGCGTATCATTATTCACTTAAATGGAACCGGTGAAATCAAACTTCATACTTGATTCACTAAAATCGTTCATAAATGCTTTTCAATCTCGATGGAGGAATTTGCTGGATAATTATGTCTTTAACAACTTATTAAATAGTTTGAATTATTCTATGTCGAGATTAATTTGTTTTAGTCATCTAACTCATCTAATGTAAAGGAAGGATTATCAATGAGGTTGGATCGGAAATTTTATATATATTATATAAATATATATTATATATTTATATATAAATATAATTTGTTTAATAAATTGTATTTAAAAGCAGTAAAATTAACACATTTCAGCTAGTACAACTTGCGTTTAGTTACCGCAATGAGTTTCGTGCCAACTTGTGCATTGCTGAGAGAAGCCACTTTTGAAGAGACCATGGAAAACAGGCACGATGTCACATTTCTGAAAATATTTAAATATTAAGAGACGCAAGTGAATTAGGATTTGAAAGGAGTTTGGGAAAGTCTACTAGTATACGCTACAGAGATTCAGAGAAAAATTGAATCGAAAAATGTCAATTCTTCGTGATTTCATCTTTGGAGATGGGTCCCAAAAGCGTTGCTTTTTTATTTGCAAGAAAAATTGCTCCCTCCCAACTAACAGGAAACCAAAATCTTTGAGGAGGTGAATTCGGAGTTATTATTTTAAATATTAATTATTTTTCCTAAAAAGGAAAAGCTGCTAGGTCATTCTCATTGTTTAAATTGAAGGCAATTAGAGGAGTATTTAATTGATATGAAGCTTAACTATAGTATGTTAAATGCAGTTAAACTCATTGAATTTTGTTTTACAGAATAATAAAATTGAAATTTGTTTGAGTTTAAGAAAGGACACTTAGCACCTGATGAAACGGCTAAAAACATTCAGTCGTTTTATGCCAGGAATGCTCAAAAATCGAAAGAATCTGTGACTAAGTTGGTAGATTTACTAAATAAGGAATCCAAAGGCAATTCTAAACGTCGTGAAATTTAGACAGGAATTCACTACAAGCGCCTCTTGAGATCTTTTTAGGTTCCTTGATGGAAGTTGTCGGTGAAGGTTCGCTCATTAACCTCAGAGTTGTTAGACTAGGTAGAACAGATCTACGAGGAAGGAACCCAAGTTCTTCCTAGACTCCTAGGATGATGGACTTTGTCGCCCAAAATTATTAAATAATCTGCGCTGTTAATTCTCCTCATTCATTGGCTCGGCGGTAGATTTGCAAGACATTGCAACCCAGCGCCTTCTCCGAAAATTGCAGAGGCTTGCTTGAAACTTGGTGGAAGTTTTGGCACATTTAAACTTCTGCTAATAAAAGACATTCCATTCGTACTCTACTATTGGTGGCTACTAAGAGTTAGTTTCACTTCTATCGCAATTTCAACTATCCCCTTTTAACTCTAGAGGATAGTTGGCTCATTCGTACTTCTCGAAATTTCTTTGTTCCTTCCGGTACCCATCGTATCACCTATGTCCTCTTCGTTCAAGACTCCTGACTAAGTAATTCATGGACTTGATGCCGACACAAAGCGGTCTAAAAAACTGAGACAAGAAGAGTAGATTTATCAAGACGGAAACTTGAGATCTTTCTAGACTCCTGGATGGAGGATTAGTCGACGTTGTCCTTTTGGTCTACGTCTCCTAACCAAGTACTTCTTTGCTTCTCTACCCCTCTCTGTTTGGCACTTTCCCCAGAATTCTCTCGCCGTTTGTGACACGCGAAGTGGCGGTGTGGATGTTGTCGCATCAACCACGGAACATCTCCTTGGTTAAATCCAGTTTCGCCTTCCTCTACGCAGCTGCTCCAACCGCTCCACCGGTCTTCCTCTTCGCCTCAAAGTTCGGCGTCGTCCCTGAAGTGGTAAGTCCTCCTATCCATTCCACCGAACTTGGATTTTTGGAGCTAATTTTCAAAGTTCGGTCACTTCCTGCAAATTTACTTCCTTCAAATATGCTTAAATAGCAGATACAATAAACAAAGAACATAAAAATATGTCAAGTTGTGATTGTTTATAACATTTTCCAAGGACTACAATGCTAAAATTCTAGGTGTTTCCACGAATTTGTCCAACCCCTTCAAGTAGCCATTTCATCAGCGTTACTTTCCATGGAAAGTGCTTCTTTCTCACCCAACGGACTAGCTCAGTCAGGATTCAGCTCTACCAGACCTATTCCTCACTCCTTTCACAACTCACAACTCCAAAAGCATCGAAGCACCCACCCACTTCGCGTTGTCTCTTTCACAAGTCTCAAGGCACCAAGCATCGTTCTGGCATTCACCCTAGTCTTGTGCGTGTGTTAAACGTCACTGCCAAAGCTGTGATTGTAGGGTGCAGAAAGCCATGACCATGGCAATGACCGATCTAGCCGTGTTTCCTCCACATACGATAATCCTTCGCTACTTCGCGGTTCCACTATCGAGGCCTCATGACTTCGCTTCGGATGTTATCTCTCCTAACAACTGCTATCGTTACTTCATGAAGACAAGAGTCCTCAACGAAGCACAGATCTGGCTGACCGAGAGTCGAAGTTGGCTGTTGGCTAGACGTAGAGGTAGCTTCCACCACGGAAGAGCTGCAATTAGATCCACCTCACATTTGTCTCAAGGCGTCCAGATTGGTGGAGTAGAAACCTCGGGAACTGCCGATCTCGTGAGCAGTGGAAAATGTGATTTCCTCCGACGATTTGTCATCGTTTACCATCACACTTCCGACGTGTACGACGTTTAGAGACAGCTGGAGGAAGCCTTTAATGCAGACTGCTGCCTTCTCCCCAATGTAAAGCATGACGGTGGAGGTGGTGGTGGTGGTGGTGGTGACGCTGGTGGGGGTTCTTGGAAATCCGCCCACGGGCCAATGATTTCCTCTCATGGAAGAGGAATTAGCCACCGAGACTATTGAGGAGTTTTAGGCGACCAAGTTTGTGGTATAGTTGTTCAAGAACAGTGGTTTCCAGAGGGGAACGCTGACGCCTTTTTTCAGGCATTATCACAATGCACCACCAATCCACACAGCGGTGTAGAATTGTCTTGTTAGAATGGCGACACGAGGAGGGACATTCTAATGAAGTCGAGCATCTCATTTGGTAGCCACAGACCACTTCAACCTCATTACTGAGGAGCATTTGTGGTGGTCAATTTCGGAGATTCAAGTAAGAAGTCGTCGCCGTCGTCACTAGAAGATCTGAGTGAGGGTGTTTTAGCTAAAGAAGAATGGACTGAAATTCCCATGGAACCAACCAACAATTCCCAATTTTTATGAATCGACACCTCGGAGAGTCAAGACTGTGATTCCTGCAAAGATGGACCCACACCATATGAAATTATATTCTGGTGATTTTTCAAGTTGGTTCCACTATCCTGTCCAAACCCTAGATATCTAGTACCTTGCAAACGATGCGTAAATTCATTTGTTTTGCACGGCCGAAAAAGCATTTTGGCCCTCAAACGCGTGAGAATTAAAAAGAGATTCGTATAAAAATGTTCCAGGGTAATAAAACCACGTTGAAAACCCTTTGAAGGGTTTTCACATTTTGTAAATCATCCAAACTTGTAATAAATGACTCGAAAATTGAAAGTTTGTTGTATGTAGAGAAATCCCTAGCTACTTCTAGATTCGACTATCGCAGATTAACAATTTCGAGGGTGTAACCGAGTAATAGTTGGTTTTGTTACTTCCGAAATAACGAAGGGAACTGTGATGAGGCATTACTGTAACGTCTGATGAAGGTGTTTTCACTATTTTGTTCAACGAAGTTGTCATTTAATTCCCTGCGTAATTTTATCTTCATAAATTGGACAAAATTTAAAGAGTATTTTTTAATTTCGAATGGGTCTAAACACTTTTTTTCGATTAGGATGATTCGAAAATGACGAAATTAAAATTTGTTGATTAAAACCCTGCCAACATGAAAGTACCACTCAACAATCAAATGTATCACAATTTTTTATGGTTTGAAAAATGAATACTCAGTAGCTGTCGACGAAGCGGCTACTTCACTTCACTTCACTTCAGCTTCACTTAGTTTATAGAGTGGAATGTGTGAATGCAAGAAGACGGTTCGCAAAATTCATAGCTGGAGATGGGACTCTCCAGGAAGATTGAGAAACTCAACCGAACGACGTCTAGTTAAGTTTCATGATGACCATAAGCTTCTCGAAGGAGCGGCCCTTGAAAAAAGCCTATCCTGCTTTACCAGGTGAGCTGGACTTGGCGATTCAGCTTTGTGTCAAGCACACAGTTGTTCACCGTCAACTTCAAAACCATTTGAGAAGTTTCTTGGCTTGGCAAATCGGTGTCCCATTAATCGCCTGAAACTACTTTACGCTTCTCTCCTGTCTCGCCAACTTAATTGGAGCAGTTTCAAAAGGAAATTAAGATTCTGAAATAATATTAAAGTGGTTACTTGGATCTTTACTGTGTGTTTCGTCTTTGAATCTCGATCAAAGTCATGCATCTCTACTCTGGTAGGATGGTTTCTGCGGATGGCATGGTGAATATGCTTGGCGTTCTTACCAATTAGAATGATGCACAGTGTGTCACTTGACTCTTAAATTACACTTGAGGTCTAGAGCTCACGGAATTCGACAGTGGAGTGTGCACTTGTGGATTAGGCGTACTGCGTAGGCACTCGTTTTGGAAATGAAATGAGTGCTTCCACCCGCATCTATGTGTACGTCTTTTGGGACGTGATTCTTGCTGCTGCATTCACCTGCTTCAAACGCTCCAACCACTGGCAGTAGATGTGAGCACTAATCTGATTTCTCAAATACGTGGCAACAAATCGGTGAATTCTTTCACTCATAAATTCGTCAGTTTGTGAGCACGCGAATTCGGAGACAAGTACTTATACGCCGGAACACCATGCAGACAAGGGGTTGTGACAGGAAGACGGCTTAATTGATTTAACAATTATCACCTTTTGCGGCACTCAGCCTCAATTCTTTGAGGTATTGATTCACGCAAATTTTGAGTTGTTATTTCCACAAACATTTTACCCAACTGGTCAGTTAGAACACCTTCACCAGGTTTCTTTAGAGACGATGGCTTGTCACTTTGTGGGCACTCGTTTTGTCAATAAGTGTTTCTACCAACATATGTACTTGACAGAAGGCTTTGTCGGCCTTGAGTTCTTTTATATCAAAATTTGGTGAAAACTCTTTCTCACACAAGTCGCAAATTACCAAGCGTAGAAATTCCTTGTGAGCCTGTAAGATGAATGTGCTTTTCTCAAGCGTTAGATCCCTTAATCTATAGACAGGTTAAGCTTTCTAACATCATGGAGACAAGGGATTGAGTGACTGGACCACTAAATCGATTTGCCAATTACTGGGGTAGACGGAAAGATTGGCTGAAATTTTTTGATAGTATTAAAAGTATCATCTTTAAGCATATATAGCCGTTAGGAAGCCAAATGTTGTGTTTTTCTCTTGTTTCTATGGTTCCTCTGAGGTTGGAAGCGCTTAGTTCTTTTCCAAAAGACCCAGAAAGAAACTTTCACTTAGGTTAGAATTTAGGTAGCCTCTAGGAGTGCCGATATTCACTTCATTCGAGCGGATCTTTGACTAATCCGTTATTACTCTACTTGATTGAAAAGGCTCACTGTTGTCTGTCTTTTGTACGTGGAGCCAGAGCCAAAAACAGTTTGTAGGTGTGGGTGGACATGTTTCAGGGTTGTCGTATTACAGGATCTAATCTCTTGATCGTCTTCTTCAAGGTCATCAGGAAAGGAGGGAGTAGAAGTGCTGCTTTCTGAGGATTGGCTTTGAGTGGAGGAGTTCTTGGAATCCTGGAGGTTACCTATGTATCACGGATCGATTTGTGGGCGAATTGAGGCGTCTAGTGCCCCGTTGATCCGGCTGAGATGCTGTTAGTAATCGGCATTTGGTCGTTTGGGGACTCTCTTTGAGGGTTGAGCCATTGTGTCATTACCATTGAGCCAATCAGTGAAACTGATCGTTGACTGTGGTTGATAGGTCGCTCAGTTCGAAAGGAGATGAGGTATCGGAGGGATTGGGCAGTGGATAGCCTCACTATTGTGAGTGAGTTCATCTAACCATGAAATATGTCTCCTCTGCCTTAGATCGGTGCCGGTTTGGTGATTGGAACCTTCATCTACGCTCCAATCATGTTCATCTTCGCTGGCATGGCAACCCTGGTTAATGTGGACACAGCAGTCTACGACAGCACCCTGGAAAAAGCCGCTATCTACCTCTCCTGGAGCAGTCTGCTCTGCTGTGTGAGTTCCCTGATCACAACTCCATGAGTTGACTTGCGAAAGTCAAGAGTTACCGCGTGCTCAAAATTATTTCCGCACACCTATCGATTTTTTAACCCATGTCTGCATTTTCTACTTAAATGAATTTAGTAGGATGTATTCCAAACCTGTAGATATGGACACTTGCGGTTTTGGTCTTTACAAAACGGAGTTGTCGAACGCCGCCGCATCGATTCCTCGTCTGTCTCCTGGTCTCCATCATGATCTTCTGCTTTGCTCTGGCTGTCGGATCGATTTGGAACTCACTCTCATGGGGTAAGTACCTAAAATCTTTTAATTTAATTTAAAAACCCAGCTTATAATCGATGCTGAGTATGCTCTAACCACTACAAGGTCTGATATAAGCTTGTGGTCAGTGAAATGTAACATTTGACCACTTATGGGATGCCCTTACTATTTCTCTTCCCGTTCCAGACCCCAAATCCGGACCGTCGTGGGCGCAGTACATCAAGTTCCTCGTCTTCTTCATCGCCTGCACCGGTTCGCGTGTTTGGACGGCCCTCATGGCTATCGCTCTTCTCCGCCAAGTCCGCTACCCACGCCATCTTACCAAAAGGACCCAAGTCTTCATCTTCTGTCTCGGTTTTTTGTGAGCTTCCACTCCTCAACTCGTCCTACTCATAGTGCCCTCATTTCTGATGTCTCGGTTTTTGTTTAAATCTTCTCAGGGTCCCGGTGGCGGTGGCAATTATGCTCGTCGTCTTCGCTGGCAACGTCTCAGTGAAAGACATCAATCCTGCTTTCCATTACGGCAGGGTTCAGGTACTGTAGTGTCTCGTTTATCGCGGTGCAAAAAAACAGTGCGGAGTAGTATACATATGGACAAAATAATGGAAACACCTTAGGGGCCTTTCGTAATGAAATCCAGAGTTGTGCGCCTCCCGAAATAGCTTTTTTTTGTGGAAACTGGGTTCTGTAAGTGTACATTGAGGAGCTCTTTAGTGGTTTAAGGAGCCACTGTACTTTGCTAAAGACGACGTTTTCCCTTTTCTCTACTTCAAAGGCGTCAGTCATTACTTTTGAGACTGTAGCGCTGTAATAATTTCCACAAAACTTTTAATTCATGTAGAAAATAATGTATTCTACGAAAGACGCCATAAGTCCACTCAGGTCGTGTTTCCAGGTTCGTCTTTCAAGAATTCTAGATAACGTTAAACCTAGATTCTCTCCAAGATGGATTTGCTACCACGTTAAGGGCGGTCTTGCTCCAGCGTACCAGAACGTCTAATTGAAATGTGTTAAATGAGTAGCACACTCAAGTGACTTTATGCGGTAAGACAACGAGGGGTATGACCCAGGCGATTAGTGCGATTAGTAGACATTGCGTTAGTTAACGGCCACAAAAGTCTGGACTCGTGGTAACCCAAAAGTAGTAAGAGGTTGAAGTATCGACAACAATTTCTTTCATTTTCCTGTCATTTAACGCGTATTTTAATACTTTAACGGCTTTCAAACTTATTTTTAGCTCCCTGGTATATTATTCAGGCCCTCCTAAAGGGAGCTGCCTCATTGGGGATGTTTTAACGCTACATCCCACATATAAAATGAATCCCACGAACGTTTTTTGTTTAATTCTAAAGGGAATACTATTTATTACATCACCGGTGTTTACCTCGAAGATTTTGTGAGATTTTGATGATTGAAGAAGTCTGGTGGAGCTAAATCGCGATTAACATCGCATTTTTGGTGAGAAAGATTTCGATGTGTTACAGAAAATCAGCTTGACTTTTCTCCTCTTTACGTTAATTTTTTATTTAAACGTCCTTCAGCTACCTCCCCTCAAAATTTGAGAGTGGATCTCTAACCTAGCCATGGCCATCACATTTTAATCTGACTTTTGGAATTCGTGCATGGTTGATCGCTATTTTTCGATCAACGTCGTCAATAGCTTCGATGTCTCCTTTTAATTTTTTTAGAATGCCTAAAAGTATTCCGGACTCTGATTCCTCTATCTTCTCTAATACTTGCCGTAACACCGCGCTTATCACGGCAGCGGCTAGATTCCGAAATAGCGGATTGGGGACACTACTTCGTAAGGTATAGATTTATTATTTGTATTCGAACTTTTATCAACCCTCTCCGCTGTGATATCAGCAACCCATCACCATTTCCAGCCTTTTTTGCTGTTCCTCAAGTCACAAGAGCAATTGTTAAGAACTAACACCCAAAGCGAAGTCGTAAACTCGTGAATAAGTGAGGGATTGGTGTGTACTCGAAATCTAAGTATCATTTGATTTCTTTCCTGTGTTTTCATCTCATAAAATCGAGTTATTGCTTCATTAGTCGGCGCAAATTAGATAGCTCCATTTGGAAGTGTACTCATAGTGACCCCGTTAGTTCGGTTTGTGAGGTCAGTTGAATTCGACCTTATCTTTGGAGCGATCGCGGATGTTGATGGTTTATGAGACCAAGAAGTTAAGACACTGTTTCGAATGGTATCGATTTAAAGTGTGTTTGAATTATTTAAAACGCTCTCTGCTGCTTTAATGCTAGTAACCAATCCTATGACAGCGTTGTTCGCTAGTTGGGTAAATTGTTAAGAACTGACATTCGCAATATCGAAACCGTAGTGGGACAGTGTTTCACATCTTCGGTGTCATTTAAGTCGATGGTTCCTTTTAGGGATTCCTCGAGTTCTCGAAAATTGTGGAAGTCTGAACCCCACCATGCAATTATTCCTCTTTCCTTAGATGTTTTAAAAAGATTTTACTCAATTGGCATTAGTAGCCTCTGTTACAGCCCGGGACGAGACATGAATAAGCTGATTTAACACGTTCTCTGAGGGCTAGGCTTGCCCCAAAACCGTCCAGTTAATCCATTAACTTCTGCTTTTCGTTCGAACGCAAACAACGCGTATACTATTCCTTCTGTTAATGTTTACACAGTGTTCCGGGGCAACGTTGAACAGCGACTACAGTCATTTTATTCCGTTAATCACGGTTTTCCCAATTTATCCTCTTAAAGTGGTTTGCACTCTAAATGTTCAACTACCAAAAGCATTCAAGGGTAAGAGAAAAACGAGAATGGAAATCTAAACATGTATTAGGAGAAATAACCAGCATGACACGTTAATTAAAAATAACTGGTCACATGAGACCAACGCAAGTCAGAGGGTGTGTGATGTCTGTGTCAGATATCCAGCTGAGTCTCTACTCAGGATCTTGCATTCCTTCTAGATGAAACTCTCTCCTGAAATGTCGCTGTCTTCCCTGAAACCACCGTTTTTTGGAGAAATGATTTAGAAGATCCTCTAGTAGATTGACAACTCATCCTCTTGCCTAGTGCTATCTTTGCCTACCATCAGTAGCAAGTGTCACCAGCTAATGTCGTTCACTTTGCTCTCTTCTTTCTCCAACAGCAAATCTGCTCCTTCGTAGTGCTTCTGGCGAGTTTGTTGACCTGTTTCGTCACCCTGCCGCTAACATTCGTCTCCAAGTCTGTCTTCCCACGTCGCGTAAGTTACATCAATTTCACTGCTACCACCACCACCACCACCACCACCACCACCACCACCACCACCACCACCACCACCACCACCACCACCACCACCACCACCACCACCACCACCACCACCACCACCACCACCACCACCACCACCACCACCACCACCACCACCACCACCACCATCCATCATCATCATCATCATCACTCTCCATTTTCTTGTCCATCTTTACAATTAAAATCTCAAGGGGACTTCATATATATTTACAGGGCATAAATTTGCAAGATCAGTGGTACGAGGTAAGGTGGTGTTGTGATCGTATGTGTGCTTACTGGCGGCTTCGGTTTGCTCAAAACTAAAAATTAATGTATTGGAAAACAGATGCATCAGGTGATTATCAGTAATAAAAAGGGAATTTATTTCAGCGAATAGGGTTTGGATGAGAGCAAGATTGGGTACTCAAGAAATCTCCATTCTAAGAGGGCGGACCAAATTTTGGTGAAAATAAATTTATTTTTAAAAATACATGGGTTATAAAGATTAGTGGAAACACCCTAAATAATCATATTTCAATACGTCTTACGTGAAGTAGGTTATAAGGGACAAAATAGTGGAAACACCTTCAAAAATCACCAAAATATATCTTGATGTGATAACGACGATTATTCGACAGAGAAAATCACGTTTTTTCTACTGCTCAAGAGTTCACTGTGCTTGAGAGCATAGGTCCTCTGAATGCAAATTGGTGATCTTCCCTGACAAACGATGGATACTTCTGCCAGTAAAGGCGACGTCAACACCTCTCAAGATTCTTTTTCAAACTTTCCCTAACCCGTTTTCCTACATTCTAATGGTGATATTGGCTGGAGGAGGAGTGGCTTGAGGTCTGTAACATACCAATTGTCGACTCGAAAAACAAACTTATGTATAAGTGTTGTGTTTTCGTAAAATTATTTAATTTCATAAGTAAATTCCACCGATCTCTTGATCCACCACGTTTTCATTAGCTCTGGCTAACTGAGGTTTACGTCAGTTTGTTTTACAACTATTGCTGTCAATCGTTTGAACAGATTCGTCCGAAAAATCAACATCTGTTGTAACTGTAGAGAATTGCATTATTCTCAAAGTTGTAACTGTCAAGTTAGCTCAAATTCACTGCGGAAGCTTCTAGAGGAAAATTAGGGGCAATTGTTTAAAGCAAAGGTTTTCTGTTGAATCGTTGGTTTCCTGTTAAATTAAGTTACACTGAATTGTTCTTCTAATTGTCCTCAATTTAGAATTCAATTGCCGATGAATCACCACTTGCCGCCGAGGTTCCAGAAACGAGGGCTTCTGAGCACGAGTACAGTCCACTGATAACCACCGCTACGGAAAACCAACCGAGCCAATCAAATCATAACGAGTGAGGGCCAATCAAAGTCCTAGAATCTGATTGGTTGCTATCGATTTAATCCTCTTATACACCAATCCTAGCTCTAAGCAATATTCAAAAAGGAGCTATACAGAATCCATCAAGCATTGTAATGTTCGTAATTCTCTTGAGGAAAGTGTAACCCTCACAACTGTGCACATACATATCAGTTTGTTTTTAAAAGAAAATTAGATTGAACAGTTTAAAAGCATCAAACATCCAGTTCGCCTCCAGACCACAGCAAAAGGGTGACAATCGATTTTTCAAGGTCTTCTTGATCCGTAGATGATTTACTCCTTTTCCCTTTGCGCCACATATATCGTCTTTTGTGGTGTAGTGGGTTGTTACTCTTATGTTCTCTACACTGTATAAGATTCGAAGACGTCTGTACCAGATTTCTCGGTCACCACAGAAGTGTCCTCTCTGTAGAGTTGAGCCTTAGTCGCCTTAGCTTTGACACACAGTTGGTCAGTGTTGGAGTCTATTCGAGGAATGCGCAGACACCGTAGACAATTGATTTGGTCTTTTCTAGCTCCGTTTCATCACCTCCGTTGCCACTGAATGACGACTTCCACGACCACGATCATAACAACCTCTCAAACCCGTCGGAAGCGGAACCAACTCCAATGGAAGCCCCGCCTCCTCGACATGAGTTGCATTCTCAACGGGGAATGGAAATTCACCGATTCATCATTCTACTCATCCTTCTTATGATCGGAATGTTCTTCGTAAGCCCAGTGTTGAAAGAGTGAAAAATGCGATTGAATAATTCAACCACTTTTGAAGGTTTAATGTTGAGTTGTCACGTCAGGCATTTCTCCGTGGGTGGTCTAGCCCATTCCTAGAATTCCCTAATCCCAATTCATGCCTGAATGGATTAATATCACTCGAAATTTTGACAGATGGGACTCACATGTGACTCAAACGTCGAATTGGATTAATTTGGGGGCGTTTTAATTAGTTCTGGTAGTTAAGATCCTCGTTTTTAGTTCTATAAAATCATTTTTCTGCATTCCTCCGTCTTGTTCGAATTCTCTAAAGTGAAGCCACCTTTTTGGGGAATACAAAACAAATGCCTTGTTTATCGGGAGTTTTTATTGTGCTTTAATATCGTCACAAAATGCATTGTTTCATATGGAAGCACATTCCGACACTTAACTTGGTTCGTGTGAAAATATTCACTTGTATATGAGGACAACGAACTATAATAAGAAAGCTGATTGAACAGCGGAGGAGATGAGTTACCTGAGTTGATTTGACGTTGAATATGCACCGGCCAGTGATCGAGATAGGGACTTAGCCAGACTCCTACAAGGCCACAAACCTTCTATCCTCATTGGCAATGATTTTCCCCTTTCAGGGTGTCTGTATCTGCCTCTGGCGTCTAGTTCGTGAAGTCGAAGGTGGAGTATTCATTGTCGTGGAGTTTCTCGATCAGGCTTTCAACTTCGGACAGGGAATCCTAGTCTTCGCTGTGTTTGGCATCAACATCGGATCCATTCTTACACCTCTGGCAAACTGGTGTGTTTCATTCCTCCTCAAATATTCCAACTGGATTCATTAGTATGCTCGCAAAAATCGATGAAATGGCGTTAAACCCAATTCAAATAAGTAATTTTGAGCAAAGTTGGATTCAGTTCTGACTTAATTTGTCACTATTAAATGATTTTAAAAGAATTTTGAGTGAAGCTGGTGAATTCGACCGATCTCAGTTGTCATCCTCTCGCTTCGAACTGAAATACTTAACACCCTTAAAAGGGCAACGGATTAGATCGTCATCTACTGTCGTCAACAAACGAAGTGGTTGTTTGATGCTTTTAAATTTTTCAACCCAATTTAAAAAAAAGCAACTGATATCCATCTAGGCGTTTCCTCACGAGAATTAAAATGTTACAGTTCTACTTAGAAAAAATCGATTAAAATCCAGGCGATTTTGATTGGTTCCCACTCGGTGGGATTTGATTGAATCGGTTGGTTATCAGCGGATTGTGCTAATGCTAAGAATTCCTCGTTTCTCGTACTTCGGCGACACGAAACGATACCTCAGCGATAGAATTCTAACTAGGCAAAACACCACGACTGATTAGACGAATGATTTAATGTAATCTAACTTCAAACAGTAGTTCCTATTTAAATTATGGTAGCTTTCACAGTGAATTTCGGCTAACTTGACGGCAACGTGAAGGGTTCACTAGCTCTCTAGCACTGTCTCTCTGCATCTTTCACAGTAATCTCCATCGCATTGATCCAAAACCCACGTATCAGATGAGAGCTGTTTAAATGAAAAATGTTTGACGAAGCTAGGATAAGGTTTTTCCGGAGCCAAGTAGTGAGGCCCAGTGTTTGGGTTCTTCCATGTTGTAACGAAAATCGGTAATTCCATTAAGAAGTTATTTGAATTTTGAAAAAAAAATGGCGGAAGGACATCTTGTGTAACCTTCGAAAAATACGCAGATTTACGGGGGCTGGACAAAATAATGGAAACACCCAATAAACACACCTAACACAACAATCGATGCTCAAATCCACTGTCGTCAGCACTTCGGGCGTTTGAATCAAACTTTGAGTAAATTGAAAAGGGATTATGTAACGATAGATTGAACATATGAGATGGCCTAATTTCTATTTCCCTTCTTCAGCGTGGCCACACTCCGCTACTGGCTTCAGGGAAGCCTATCTCGGCGTTCTCTTCATCTTGTTCGTCAGGTGAAAGAGGAGGAGGTGGAACGATTCGTCGACTGTCAACTGGCCACCTGTATGACTGAAATCGCCTCCTCTTTGAGGTGAGTTCCTCTGATTGATTTATTATCGATCGATGTGCTCAGTTGTGCCATTATTTCCTACTCAATCGATCGATTCACGATGCAATTTTTTAAACAATGTCACTGTTATTTCAGGGGGGGGGGCGATTTTAGAATTCTAAGCATCTTATCTCAAATTCAAATTACGATTCAGTAGGTCATCAAATCAAGACATAAGTAGAGATATAGGTCATTCCTTTGAAGGGTTTTGAGGTGTTGAGTACAAAATCTGATGCAAAATTGAAATTTAAAGTCACATTGGAAATGTCAAACGTTGTGTATTTTCCCGTTAAGGGAGTGTTTGAGGATTTTCAAGGTGTTGAATGCAAAATCTGAAGCGACATTGAAACATTAAATTAATTACTCATGAGGAAAATATCGGTGAAACCACAGAGCCCGTTATAGGAGTGTTGGATTGTGAAGATACAGACCAGAAAAAAAGTGTAAATGCCATGAAGCCAAGGCGAACTTTCACAAATTAATTTTTACAGTTCAAATGCATCATGTCACCAGAGTCAGTTGTAGGAGTGTTAAATATATATCTTTTTTTGAGAGACAAAGTTGAATATTTCGTCTAAAGTTAGAAGTTAGAGAGTTAGAGTTAGAAGTTTGAAGTTAAGGACAGTTTCGACACACTTATCGATCTGTCCGTCTGGTTTTCGAAACGACGCAACATCTCACCGGAAATTAAAGGCTACATTTAGCTGATTTAAAGTAGAAAGCATAAATAAACACACTAGTTCGTAGGATTTACTCGATTGCGAAGAGATCAGTTTGTGAAGCTTGACAGTTAGGTCTTCTAGCTTTTGAGAGTCAGAATACAATCCCTCATCCGAAGTCAAAATTTTTGAGGATTGTAAATAATACGATTAGTAAATGTTACGATAGATAACTACCACAAGAGACGAGACGCGTGTCACAAAATTGAAAATTTCGTCCAACTGTTTAGTGCTCTTCCAGAACGTTGAAATGATCCAAAGGAATCTGATTTATTTACGTTAAATTTGATGCTCTTCAACGTGTCAGTCAGCCAAAAGTTCAAGGTTTGTACCCTAGTTAGTCTACCCTAAACGAAAGACATAAACAAGACCAGGAGAGTTTGTGGCGTTCATAAAACATTTGAAAGTAGAGATGTGTCCTTGAATCGAGATTTCCTCTCACTTTAACTTCATTTTTTCCTTTTTGGACAAAAAAATGTAATTTTCGTGACACTTGGATCGATAAATTTGTCTAAATTGAAAGGAAGGAATAAACGATTGATCGTTTTGTCTTAATGGTCTCGTTGTTAACTCACAGGGATTGGAAAATATAATTAAACACATTGAAAAAAAATTTACCATGGCGCAGGTTCACCAGGTATTGATTCATGCAAATTGGGAAGTGTTTCTAAGGAAATTAACGTGTAAAAACCAGAAAAAAAACTAAAAAAGCCTTAAATATTTCATTTTTTCATCGATGCCAGAATGTTCTGGTGTTTCCATTATTTTGTCCAGCCCTTGCATATTCATAACTTTGTGAATTTTGTCAAAAATGCTCACACACTGGTACGATTTGTCGAGTTCAGTTGCTTTGAGCTAACTTCCTCCTCCGTAAATTCGCGCTCCATTGCACAGGCTATAGGTTGAATGTTTTTTAAAGTGCAAAAAAGCTATCCATTGCTAATCCCGTCCACATTCGTAGCATTTTCGAGAATTTGAATAGACAAAGAATTTTTTCTTCAGACCTCTGCTCTACTCAAAGAATTTTAAACATTTTTCGAGTTCGGGCAGACCGTGAAAGCTTCCAACCATGGTAAATCGTCTCGCTTTTAGACTTTCCTGGGATGTTCTTTCAGTCACTGATCGTTTCTTTTTTAAATGAAATTTACATAAATATATTTTTTTAGATCAAGCCTTTTATTGAAATTTGGTGGTGTTAAATTATCACCATTATCACCACCAAAAGGTATTAGTAAAAATCAATGTTTTTTTGTTTAAAATTACAGAAAACGTAAATGACAAATCCAGTTTTGGCCAAATTTTAAATTCTTCTTTTGTAATCTTTTTTGTAAGTAAAATTAAACATAATGTTTTTCAAAATGCTGGCCGTTTAACTGAGGCTCCTTAAGATGATACAAAGAAGTCTTACACGGTTCATTTTTTATTTATATTACCTGTTTTATTTAAATTCGAAAAAATATTTTCTTTCGTTATTTAAAGATCCGAAATGCAGCATTGTATGGCGCTGAAATGTTTATGAAGTCTTATTTGAACGTCATGTTTTACTTAGTCTTTGAAAAAAAGTTTTTATTTTTGGTCTAAAACTCCGAAATACCATGGCGTGTGGCGCTGAAGAAACCCCAATTACTCTACAGTTTTCTTAAACACATCTTTCAGGACTCCTGGGAAAACTTTCCAATTGTTTTTCGTGATTTAAAATGAATACATTAAATATGAATTTTTTAGGGTAGACATAACTTAACCGAAGCGCTTTACGGTGCTACAAACCAGTCATTACATTTTCAACCGCATCCCTACTACTTGTTTTACTGCGTCTCTTAAAATGTTAAGACGAAGGATTCCAACTGCGATAACACATATTTCCACAAGACTACTCTGAAATTTCTCATACTTGAGCGTTCCACATTTTTACAAAATAAGATTCAGATCTAAAGTTGTCTTGCTCTTATTTCACCCAAAATTTTAAAATAGTATTTTTTCGTCGTTAAAAGATCCCAAAATGCGATGTCACGAAATCGTAGAGAATTTCGCTCTCATGCGTGCAGCTACGAAATAGGGCTTCCGATTGAAAGCTGTCTTGGCGTTTTTTAAGTCGATTTTTGACAATCCGGTTTGAGTGTTTCACGCAAATTCAGACCGACTTAAACAAAGTGAAGTCCTCTGTTAAATAGGGCAAAATCCAGCTGCAGTTTAACCTTACATTTTTCTTCCTGAATCAACTTTTGTAATTATTATTATTATTTACTTAAAAATACCTCCTAAGTTGACAAAATTGTAGTAATTTAAGTGAGTTAAATGCCTCATTCCACGGCGCACTTTACGATGCGGTAAAGCAATCATTATTTCTGTTCGGCCTCATCTATGCTACCTGTTTTACGCAATTAAAAAGAAAGTTTTTTTAAATACAACGTCGTGCAAGGCTGTAGAATTGAGCTCTTATAGTTCAGTTGTTTGAGTCGTTGAATGACATCTTTCAAGATTTTAGACATCTCATACTGCATGGGTCAGCACTCCTTCACATTTAACTTACAACAAGGTTATTTCCTTTGCTGGATTCCACTTTTTGTCGGTCCGTTCTGAGCCCTTGCCAGAAACGATGTGGGTCCTGTATTGAGCACCAACTTAGCGTCTTCCACGATATTCTGATATCGAACAAAGGCATCCGCTAGCTCTTGGACAGTCGTGTCAGGATTCTTGTCCAGGAGAGCCATGAGTTGGGCAGGGACGGAAGATAACTCGGGGCAGAGTTTGTTGACTCTTGTTGTGTAGTCTCTAACACTTTCTCCAGACTCCATCGCGACTTTGAAGCACTGGAAACGGGAATTAAAAAGAGACTTTTCGCCTGAATATAAGATACGTAGAACTGAAATAGTCTCATCGAATGATAGCTCCTCGGGTTTTCTAGGAAAAATGTAACTAATAAAGAGTTCGTATGCTCTGTTATGAAGACGCCGTAGGAGTAAACGGTCCTTCGTCGGTTCCGACATGTCCGAAGACATTAAGTCTATAGCATCTGAGAGCCGCTGTATCCATATCTGGAAATTGTCCAAAGATGGATCAAAAATGGGGATCTGATCAACGATTTCATCTTTAGTTCTCGTTTGCTTATTTAACGCATTAGTTAGGGCCGCGAGAAGCTCTTCAATTAGCTGAGTCGCCGTAATGTAAAGCACGAAGGTGCTATGCTACCTAAAGTTACGTTAGATCACGGTCACTAGAGACGTGGAAGGCGTCATAGTAACGACTTAAACAACCGAACATATTATACAGATAATAACGATAGGTAAATAAATTATATTTCAAGATAATTAGAAAATTATTAGTACAATTTTCTGAAGCTATAACACTTCTGTATGGCAGAAAAAAATCGAACCTTGCACTTTTCTCCACGATTTATTTGTTTAAATTTATAATTAAGAATAAACTCAGGGTTGACACAGTTTTAGCAAACCACCTTTATGATGCTGTAAACCAGGAATTACTCTTTGCAGCTTTATCTGTGCCTCTTTTTTGCTCGGTCTTTGAAAAAACACAGTTCCTTTTCTAGTTTGAAGATCGGAATTACAACGTTGTGCAGCGCTAAAGAATGCGCGTCTTTTATTTGCAGTTTTTCAGTTGCTAAATATTTTAAACTTCCCTCACTACATCGATATGCATTCTTATTTAATAAGATACAGATGGGCAGCTATATTGCTTTTTTTGGTCTGATTTAAACAAAATGAATCCTTCTGAATGACAAGACGAAATGCGCCCTTATACTACATCGATCTACACTTTTATCAATTGGGATTTCTGATCGTAAGCTGGACTGCGATTTTGTATTTGCTAAAAGACAACTTTAAAGTCTACAAACTTCTCTATCTACACAGATGTACACTTTTTCAGAATGAGATTACTTATCGAAAGCCTTCTTGATATTTTCTACCCTTTTTCCATTGGTATGATTCGAATTTTCCACTGTTCCTCAGTCCGATTTAAACAAAATGAAGTCTTCTGTATGACAGGACAGAAATCCAGCTGTAATTAAATCTTGAATTGTATTTTTTTCGAGTCACATTTTGTTATCTTCTTTTTTCTAATTAAGAATTCACCCAGGATAGACTAAATTGCTGAAACTTAATTCCAAGGGGAGCTTTACGGTGCTGCAAAGCATTCGTTACTCCCTTCAGCCTCACTACCAGTTTTACTCAATTTAAACAAATTTTAAATGCAATGCAGTGTAGTGCTGCCTTATTGCCTTTCAGGATCGTTTGAGTTACTACTTATTCGTCGGATTTAAATAAAATGAAGCTTTCTGTTTGACGAAGCGAAAATCCAGCCGTAGAATGTTTAAAGTGTTGATTCTTCTCTCAAATTTTTTTAGTTACGAAATACTTCAGACGTCCAAATAATTTGTATTATTAAAAGTCGAATTTTTCTTCCTTGAATTGAAGGATATGCTCGTTTATTTGTATTTTTTTTTGGCTGCTTAACTACTCTACATTCTTGCCAAATAATATACTGCTTCGCTGCTTTTAACGTTACTTTTTCTTCGAATTCACTCGAATTTTTCGCTTAGCCTCAGTCGGATTTAAACAAAATGAACGGGACGATAGTTTAGCTGTAATCACTCCTTCAATTTTCCTTCCAACCCAACTTGTATTATCTTTTATAAGTGGTAATTAAGAATAGGAAAAATGCAAACCTCAAACTGAGTTCTAGCAGTTATTTCAAGTTGCTGTTTAACTTCTTAGTAGTTTTTTTATTAGGATTACAAAAGTGTAAAAAAGATACCACGAAGTAGGATATTACCCGAAAGCTGTCTTGCTGTGTTCCAAGTCGTTTATTTTCAAAATTGTTCACGGAACCTCAGTTCGATTTAAACAAAACGAAGCCCTCTACATGACTCATCTTTTCAGACCCCAGGGACAATTTTTCAATCCTTAGGCGTTTCCGCTTCTTTCTCAAAGTTGGTATTCTTGGTTTTCCTAAGACATTTCTAAATATTTTGTAAAGCGACAATCTTAATGGACAAATTAACAATGTAAAATTGTCGTCATTATAAGCTGAACTGCATCATTTGTAACGAATGCATATAATTTTCGTTTCTCCTTTGTTTCAAATGACTTAATTTCTTGTTGTTCTGTTAAAAATTTCGAAATACAAGCCAACTTTCTAGGCTTTAAACTTGTCATGATAAAGAGATTTAGATTCTTACAGGACAAGATTCTGATGGAAAGCTCTCTCGATGTTTTTCGAACCGGTTTTTGTCAACCTTGACTGAATTTTTCACGAATCTCAGTGAAATTTTATGGAATTTATTTATTTATACAAAAGTAAAAAATACAAATCAACTTTGCATCATTTTCTCTGATTTTTAAGCTCAGATTAATCTAATTCTCGCAGTCGTTTCAAATTGATTACCTTCACTCTATTAGCTATCTCTAGCCCCAGATGACCCGGTGACCTCTGTGTGTGTTACCATCACCAGTCCGCAATTTTCGCGAAATGAAAATGTAATTGAAACACAGTTTCACATAGCTTGAACTAAAAGCAGTTCATTTGGTGAAAAATCACACAACATTTTTGAGTTTTGCCTTTATATTCCTCCTTTGTTTCCCACAGGGCTCACAATTGTGCTCATTGTGGTAATGCCTATTTACATCCGCAAACATATTTTTTTTCTCCTACGTGTTTTTCTCATCATCCTCACCTTTTCTTTGTTTATCTTATCTCGACCAATCAGCATTGTCACCTCATTTATTGATTGGCCCAATTCGTTGGTTATCGATTTTTGTATACCAGAACCAATCCACCAATGTAATCAAGCGGAAAATGTAGTTCGCTCTCACCTTTATTTGTTTGTTTTAAACAATCATTACTTATCGATTTTTCTCATCCATATCAGGACCAACCCACCAGCAGTCTCATTTGACTATTTCCAAATCCCTCATTTCATTTCCACGTTGGAAACGAGTTTAGTCACCTCACAGCTTCTTTCTTTTTTGTGTTTTTCAGACTGCCAGGAAAGACACTCGAATGGGTCTTCAATTTCGAACACTTCCACCAATGGGTTTCCCAACAACCCGGAAGTCGCCAACAATCACGCGAATTAACCTCCTCTCTCCTAATGGCACTTTGTACTCGCAACCTGGTAGGCTCATCTCTCCGTCTGATCGATATCGGGTTCTTCTAATTCCTCCACTATGTTTCTCTAGTGGAAAAAAGGTTGATTTTCTCTGACGAATCATCGTTTGCCACCTTATTTCCGACTTCCCTTAGAGTGTCCTTCGTTTTGAGACAGACAGACAGACAGATAGACAGACAGCCGAAAGAAGCATTTAATCCAAACATAAAACATGGCGACGGGGTTTCTGTCAAGATGTTCTGGACTGTTATTTCGTGGAAGTTCCTTCATGGAAAAAGAACTTTCAGCTGAGACTATATTTTTGTTCGAAAACCGCCATCTGCGAAGAAGATAATGCAGCATCATCATGATGCTGAAGAATGGGCTAACAGTTCCTTGGAGCCAACAGTCAATCCTTTGAAGAATTGGGGCTCTAATTGTCACAAAAAGTGAACCTACATCATATGAAATATTTGTTTTGTTGATTTTTATATGTGTTTCCATTATTTTGTCCACAACCTGTATCTTTACAAGGAGGGCTCATATTGAACCTAAGAATAGTAGTTGGACGAAAAATTTGATTTTGAAAATAGTGTCTACTGAAATTCAAAATGTCAATGTCTAGACTAAAAGAACTTTTCTTATTATTTAATCCGGTTAACCAGATTTATCGAACAAATAATGGATCAGTAAGATTTGGGATCAATACACGCAGTCCATATTTGGCTTGCGGCGGTGCGACCTGCTAAACTGTGTGACGAAATTCGGGATACCCTCTGCTGAACGGTTCTGAGTATTGAGCCTTAATCAAGACCGAAGGTGGCCTGAGTAGTTTCTGTGATGGTAGGTGTAGATGGACCTGATCCTGAAGGTGTGCTGGCTTCTGGAGGTTGGTTTGAATGAAGAACTACCTGGCACCTAGAAGGCATGACAAGAAGCGGAGTAGCAGTCTCTAAGTTTCTCTGTCAAACGTTCCTCTTGCTGTTGTAGAATTTCAAACAAATTTTGTTTTAAGGAAGCTTTTATCGATCAGAACAGGTTTACCCTCTCTTGTAGGCGGAACTCAACTATTTTTAATTCTTTCTTTTCGTTTTTTTGGCATTAATTTCACCGTTTAAACATATCTAGTTTTTACCCCACCCTTTTCACTCAGCGTTTTCAATTGTTTCTACTTTGCGTGAAGATTGCGCGGGTTAATTTCTCTGCCAGGTCATTAATTATGCTTCCTGCTGTTTTGTCTGCTCTTGTAACGCTTTACTTGCATTTTATGCTTTCACAGGATCTATTTGAACGAATTGAAATCACAATAGGGCTAGATTTCAAAAAACGGCTTTCTCGTGCTCTTGCAAATCTTCAACGATAAAGCAACCGCATATTTGACTTTCGATTCGTCTGGTTCCGATAAATTTAAAAACCTGGGTATATAATTAATTAAGCGAAAAAGCTTAACTGAATGAACAGACTTTATGAGAAAATGACAATAATTGAAGGCCTAGGATGTTGATGTTCTAGATAGTTTCTTCTTGTCCACGGAGTGTTCTACCAAGACGATCAGTTGGTGTAATGAGAGTGCTAACAGTTGAGTGTGATGTTTAGCTACTTCTCGAAGAAGCAACCCTGTTTTGTCGCTTGAGTTGCATCTAGGAAAGTTGGTGTGCCTCATTAGTGGGTGTCCGAAAACAATCAGCTCAAATCTGCTCTTCTCTTTATTGGAAAGTGCTTCTTCCAATCGTGATTTTGTGCCCGCTCTTTCCGTAGATCCGTCGACTCAACGGTGAAAGCGAGAGACGTCCACTCGCGTCAGTCAGCAATGCCCAAGCCACCCTCTCTTCCGTCGAGGAAGAGTCATCTCATCTCCTCTTCCAATACCTCGGCGCCAACCCGCTTTGACCACCGAATTTTCCCATCTCCCTTTGGTGCACAAACTTGCGATTTTCGTGCGTGTGTCCCATTCCGTGTTGTGTGGTTTTTATCGACTTCATAGGGATTGAAATGACATCGACATAGTCGAGTTTATTGAGTTTGGGGGTGAAAAAAGCCACAATCCCATGTATCTTAAAGTTTGTATTGCGTGTGAAGCTATGAGAACAAAAGGGAGCGTTGTAAAAGCGCGAATTTATTCGTTAATGAAAATTATAACTTCCTAATAAACAGTTTTGAAATTCCTTTAAGCTAGTACAACAAGTTTCATGGAAGATCCAGTGTTTCCGGTTAGTTTAAAATCTTTGTAATAGGGCCAATTCCTTGTCCATTGGATTCCTTGTAAATAGGCGAAAATTTGAAATTAAAAAATTATTATATTTTTTCTTATAAATTCCTCAAATTTCACGGGATTTCGAGTGGTCTAATACAGTCGAATTGGCCGCCTTCATCAAATAAGAAGTGAGTTATTCCCTAGAGCCAAAAAAGAATCCACATCAAAATACGCTGCTTTGTGTGTATGCCAAAGTCCATTAGAATTTTGTAAACAATTTACAAAAAATCTGTGAAATTCGCCATGTACTTTTTCGGAGGTACGAAAATGCTAATACTTTCGGTTAATATTATGTAAATAACAGTGGTGGAATTCCAGTCGTGCTTGACGTTTCCATTATAACAGGGAGAAAAGAGTTTCACATTAACATTTTTAGGAAGGAACAAAATCTTCGAAGATGTGATCCCTCAGGAATAAATTGATGCTTACAACTGTAAATTATTGCCCTCTTATATTATCATTAAATAATTGAATAGAATTTATTAATAAGATCGACTTAATCTACAAAAAAACACTCAAAGCCATTGCTTCTAACACGTGGATCTTCAGCACATAGGATCCCATTTAAATCGCCTCAAATTCAGCGCAAAATGCGACTGAACACTTAGAGGATGGTTTTGCCCAAGCTAAAGGACGCTTTCATCATGATGAAAAAGCACCGACGCATTCCTTGAAGGTTGTCCTTTGATTTAGTTCCATCGGAATTTTTTCTCGAAATTTCAAAGAAATCCTCATAGTAGCCACTTTGATCGACGATAGAATCTCCTTGGCTCGAAAAACAGTCCAAAAACCCGGAAATATTTAAAAAATTCAACATTTTGTAGCATTTGATATATAATTATTGCTTTGATTGTTGATTGGTTGCCAATATTTGTAATCATTAACTATTCTTCAATATTTAACCACCGATGATCAGCTTATTGGTTGAGCGTAAGCATGCAAATAAATTTTTTAAAGAAATTTATCGATTTGATACAAAACAACCTCTTTAATTTTTCAGCAAAGATGCCATTTAGATGGATAAATTTTTCAACTCCATTTCCACTTACGAGGAAGAATGTCATTAAAGAATTCGAGAAGAGAATGTTTTGAAGCCGCGCCCATTGTTTTGCAACCTGAGTATTTATTTGAGTTTTGAAAAAGGAGGAATTCTGTTGGAGTTAAATCAGGACTTCACTGAAGCACATCTCGAAGGACATCTTCGTAGAATTCACCGATTTTTTCGTCAAGATAAAACAGAAACCCCCACGACTAATTTTTTTCTATTCAGTGTCCAGCATCTTTCTCAAAATTTTGACCAAAATAAGCTCCTTCTACTGTTCCTTGATTTTGAAGATATCAGTATCATTTTGTACTTAATTTCAAGCCTATTTGAATGTGGTCTTCGATCACGAAAGTCCACGCTTTTAAGGCTTTTTTGTTCTTCTGAGAAGCACGACAGTAAATTGCATTTTAATCTTCGGTGATACCTGGTGTCAGCAGAACCAAATCTTCCTCTGTTGGCTGGGAGACTCTCTCAACTCGATTTGTTAGAGGAGATCGCAAGACCAAAGCTCCCTAACACCTCTAACAGAACTCAAAATCTCTTCCTCGTCGGATTTTATGGAAAAATGCGATTTTCTCTGACGAATCATCGTTTACCACCTCATTTTCTACCTTTAGTCGAGTGCACTAAGTTTCGAGACAGCTGAATGGAGCATTTGATCCAGACTGCTGTAAAATATCGGCGCGGGTTATGGGATGATCTGGTTCTGGTGCTATTTTCTAGAAGCCCACCGCTGGACCAATGATCTCCCTTCATGGAAGAATCAACAGCCATCTAATTTGACCACGAAAGCTACCCCAAGACCTCAAACTCATTATCGAGGATAAATTTTGGGAAAAATTCCGATGGAGCTAATCCAAAGGACAAGCTTCGAGGAATGCGTCGGTGCGTTTTCGTCATGATGAAAGCGTCCTTTAGCTTGGGCAAAACCATCCTCTAAGTGTTCAGTCGCATTTTCCGCTGAATTTGAGGTGATTTAAATGGGATCCTATGAGCTGAAGACTCACGTGTTAGAAGCAATGGCTTTGAGTGTTTTTTTGTGGATTAAGTCGATCTTATTAATAAATTCTATTCAATTATTTAATGATAATATAAGAGGGCAATAATTTACAGTTGTAAGCATCAATTTATTCCAGAGTGATCACAACTGCGAGGATTTTGTTCACGAGGGAGGCAATAGCACTCAGTCCAAAGTTGCTATTATTAAAAGAGATTTGAATTTTTCTGACGCACTGAAAAAACTGAAGGACGTAGTTATCTGATCAGCAGATAATTGGTTTCCGGTATTTTTCAATTACATTTCGATTAGCAGCCTTGATGTTGTCGCCATAACTTTCGCGGTTTCCTGATCTTGCCGAGGAACGCTGTCCTCGATTCTCCTTATGGACTGGTGAACGCACATGGAGTCGGATTCCAGCACGAAAGAGGTGGTTGAAAGCGTTTGGAGTGGAGTGGAGTGGAGTGGAACCTGAAGAATTTATCCCTCCTCCCGAGCAATGGGAAATGTTTGCGGTTCTGTGAAAAAGAAATGTGGTGCCATTTCCTGAATATCTCTTTGTGGTAGAAGAACTAACAGCTGAGACTACTGCGAAATATTGGGCGACCGAGGTCTCCATTCTGTGGATGTTCTGGAACTGCGGTTTCAAAAGCGGAACGTAGGCATCTTTCAAGTTTATATTGAACCAAACCATACAGCTGGAATTGTTAAAGCTGAATGACACGAGAGGGAACATACTAATAAAGGTGAGCATCTCATTTGGCCACCTCAATCCCTGCATCTCAACCTAAATCGAGATCATATTCAACTTTCAAAGTAAATTTTAAGGCAAAACCCTCGAAAAAATAATCGCGACGATTAAACAGGACACCACCTCGATGTTGTTTTACGTTCATTTTTAAATCGACGTGACCTTCAACCACCTTGAAACCTCAGCATAGTAAACTCCTGTAACTGTTAATGTTTGATTTTCAAGGTTGCAATCCATCACTATCACACTTCGAAAACTCTGAGATATTGCCAAAACATTTTCGATATACAAATTGGAGAAGCACATATTGCAGCTGTCCTCATAAATAGGTTGCAAAGTTATTTCATCTGTATGTGTTTCTTATTTATTTAATATTTTAATTTTAGTTTGACATAAAAATGTAACAAAATTATCTAATATTTGATAATGCACACAACCGCTTTCAAAATAGAAGGAGGCAAAATCGTTACTTTATCGATGTTCAAGCAATTAACAGCTTTTCAATAGAGGACTGATAATTTTTTTTGGATTAACATAAATGATATCATTTTCGTTATGTTTTTTCAAACGCCTCGTTAGAATTCTGCGACATCCGTGAATGCCATTTTTTCCAAAATTTGAAATTGCGTTTCGCTCATTAATTTGCTTGCCTACCGCGGATAATTTGATAATCATATGGGATAGGAAAAAATGCTTCAAAAGTTATCAGGAAATATTTTTTAATTTGTCCATTACTACAATAATTTTTAGCTAAGCGATACAGTGTGCTTTTTTAAAAAATACTTATTCATTTGAAATAACTCAAATTATAGAATAAACCATATTAAAAGTTCTGTCATAAATGAAGTGTAGTACGTGGGGTGTGCTACCACTTTTGTGAGAAATTTTAGACAATTTAATTATTCTTAATTTCAGGAGGATTGGTTAAGGTCGGCTGTAACTGGGGTCCTCCTTTCCACTTCTGCTCAAAATTTCTATAAAAGATCCGTGTTGTATCACTAGTCACGAGTCTAAAAGAGGTTTGAGTTGGTTTTTAGAAAATTCCTCAAGTTTCTAGCCACTTCAGCTGCCAAACTCATAAAAACATTGTGTGCTTTAAATGATTATTGGGTACTTCTATGTGTGAAAGGTTTCTATCAGAGATATTTCCAATTTTTTTAACTGTTAAAGTGCTTTAAAACGTCAAATAATGTGAAGCTCTTCTAACACAATGAAATTTCCATGTAATTTTTTGTCAATTTAAAGGGAACCAATTAGTCTAGTTTCGGAATCGATTGAATCTCGAATTCTCCCACACATACACACACAATTTTGCCATGTCGAATATCTTTTTCTGTCTTGGAATAATTCAATCAAAGTTGATATCTCATTTTCATCACTGAAATTCTTATCTCTCGGCCTTTTTATATGCAACATTTATCTCTGTTTTATATCTCAGGGGTACCATCTAAACACTCCATTCAAAGGTGTGTTCTTGTGTTTACACCAAGGAAATGTATTTACGATATCGATTATCGTTTGTTTGGGCTTCCCGTAGAAATTTGTTTTAATGCGATCGGCTTAAACTATTAGATCTCTTTGTGTCATCATTTTAAATTAAAAGACCTTGGACTAAAAATTACTTTTTTAAAAAAGCCAGTGGTTGTGGTGTTTTATTAACAAAGAGTTTTAATTATTACGGAAAAAGAGGCCTGTTTTTTCTCACCGGAAATTGGGTTAAACAATATTAACAAATTACATCAACTAAAATCGATAGATTTTCGATCGATATCTTATCCTATTCTTCCTAATCCTCCTCTTTTGCCCCCTTCCTGTTCTGTGCCCATTTATTAATAATAATTTTGCACGAAATAAACAAAGATTTTTCTAAAACCAAAATGATGAGTGATTCTGTGAGGCGTATGTTCAAAGTACAAAGAACCGACACACTTAAATGTTTGCGTCCGTGAACTTTGACAGGCCGAATCCTCGAGATGTGTTGTTTCTTTTTTCTTGAACTTTTTTTACGTATTAACGGTTTTCGGCGAATTCGTCGCGATTTGGATGCGGTATTTTGCATTATTATTTTATTAGTAATCCCATCTCTTGGGGTAAATAAACTCGGGTATTTTAAATGGTCTTTGCTAAATATTTCAAATGTTTACATAAAATGTAAATTAAAATGACCTAAGCACGGATAAAACTTTTGTTTACTATTGTCGTGATAGCATTTAATGTCATGTGCAAAACAATTTTTAAAGTTCGAATACCTTCTTTGTTTACTATTCACAGAATATTTAAATATTTTAGGAGAAATTATATTGACATATTTTAGGTGTATTAAATGAGATTTTGCGATTCCCATTTCAAAAGCTTTAATATTTGCCCCTACATTCCCTCAAACTTGTTTGAATGCGAAGAGAATTTAAGCGAATAATCTATTAAATTTGCTTATTTAAAATATTGTTGTTTTTATAAAGTGCAATGAGTACGTAGTAGTGCAAGGAGCAATAATTTTTTGTTCCATTTATCAGCTGAAATTTTAGGAAACCTAAATTATTTATCTTGTGGTGAATTTTAATAAAATTTTTATGATGAAGTTGATTTACTTAGGCTTCATTAATTACGAAAGATTCAGGAGAATGAGAAAGCAAAATGAAACGAACAAAACATAAATAAATAAATAACAGCCTTAATTGTATGTTATAAATTGAAATATTTATTGTGTCATGAAGGCTAATCCGATTTTTATTTAGAGTAAATTAGGGTTTAATTTCAGAATTTCTTAAATATTTTTTTTATTTCAGCCGAGAAAGACTGTTATTCCCCGATAGCATTCATTTTCTGCATAATAAGAATTGCATAATAAAAATGATTTGGTATCAATCTTTTAAAACAATCTTGGCAACCGCTTTATTTTTAAATGGATTCACTCAACAAATGCCATTCTTAGCATCAGCTAGATGATTTTTTTAACTGTAACATATTCCACAACAACACGGAATGAGAACACGTTGAACACACACTAAACGAATAGAGATAGAGTACTGGTGCATTTAAACAAACCCAAATATGGCTTGTAGAGCATTGGGTCGGCTTCCTCCTCCGCTCTGAAGTCCACGCCGAATGTTCTGGAATAGGTGAACTCAAGCCACTGATGAGATGTTAATGTTCTTGAGTAGAGTTGTAATCAGCTTCTACTTCGATTCTGTCATCGATTTAACTGGGTGCTTTTGTAGTACTGTTATCACGGTTGCAATTAGTATCTTTCATGTCTTCAATGACGGCCAAATATCGGGGAGACTGTCAACTTTTTCAGCGTGAATTCTACGTCTACGACGCCTCTATGAGAGGTGGTGAGGATGGCCCCAATTAAATTCAGCATTCTTCACGATAGAGGCTTAATTTGCATTCTCTTTACTCCACGACAAAATCCGAAGGTAGTCGACCTTCTTCTTATAACTGTCGTAGTCTCGTTGCGTCTGCAGTGATGCCTCGTTTATCTGAGATTGCTAAGTGGAGGAACTTTTAAAACTCTGCCTGATGTACTATTAATAAGCCGCACCAGCAGAACTGTTCGTATAAATGTGTAACGAAGCAATGTTCACCAAACTGTAGATTCTACCACTAAAGTGCCAAACAGTGTCAACTATCAAATATGCTCTCAAGTCACTTTAGTCGTGTTATTTTTTAAAATGAATCAGGAATTCTCATCATGTGGTTGGCTAATGGAAGATTTGGTAGATTTAAAATAAATCAATTAAAAATACAGCCTCCTCAATCCGAACAACCCAAAATAAGGCTTGAGAAAGCTGATTTGACATCTCTTTTCTTGGGTGAAGGAAAGATTTTCTCAAAAACTACTGGTTTAATTCTCCTATCGATTATCTGAGAAGCTTTTCTGGTACTGACAAACATTAGGATGCTGGTGTATTCAAACAAATTGAATTTTTACGCGTTATTTCTCAGTTTTCTGGGCCGTGGATCATATCAATGACCTTCATTCAATACAAGCATCATCAGTCGCATTGTCATCATCATCATTTCTATTCTCGAAAAAGCTAATTTTGATACCTGAAGTGCATCATCAGTTGATGTTAAACTCAAAGCATCAGCCTCTTGCACTCTTGCAGCTTTTTTAAATTGTGTTTTTCTTTGAATCGGGAATTATGAATGACTGAGATTTTCAATGTGAATAAATTGTCCCATAAATGCTTTTCGACGTGGGGCGTTTTGAGAGCAATTATATTCGGAAATTGACCAATCTCACACAGATATGCTTGACAACAATTCCTCCCTTGTTCACCGAATTTGCATTGCAAATGATGTCTCCAAGGAGTGGAAATTGGTTTCTAAATTTTACCCTGAGTTGCTGGGCTCTTCGTAATTTTTAACGAAAATTCATTAATAAATTAGCAGCTTTATAAGTTCGCAATGGAAGTCGAAGTTCCACCTACAAAATGACAGATAATTAATGTCTAATGGCATCTTTATATGAGTAGAAAGAGTGCGCTTTAGATTATTGCAAACAAATATTAATTCTTAAACTATATTCAGTGAATTTGCATATTTTTTCCGAAATCTTGGAAACATTGTACCACGTGTACAAAGTTTAAACCCACTTATTACATAATATTGTGCCACTTAGTTGTTCATAAATCATAAAAAAGTCATAAACAGAGTCATCTGCAATATTGAAATATTATTGGTTGAACATTGACATAAATTACTCGATCCTAATTGGCTGATAGAAATCGATTTCAATTTCTATTGGTTAACAGATAATTCATGCCAGCTGTGGCAAATTGATGCATTTAAAAAATTGATGCATTTAAAAAATATTGAAGAGTTAAATATCGATATTTAAGTGTAAACATGAGGTTTTAGATCAATTTTTCGAATATTATATCCTCGAAATTTGCTGCACCTGGTTTTGATATGGACTTCTGCTTCAAATTATTTAAAATCTTATAGTGACTTAATATCATTATATATATTATGGCGTTTAATATACTGACAACATAATTTTAAATTTAAAATCACGGTAACACGTGACTTTTTGAGTTAACGAGATGGGCGTAGAGAAACACGAAGGACTACGACATTTTGCGAAGTAAATGGACCATGAAACGTAGCTAAGTGACCAGCAAAAAGTATTTTTAACTGGATACTTGACATCTGTTTTGGACACGAAAGCTCCTAGCCAAATCAATGATTTACTCACCACTGACTGTTATCGTCTATAAATAATGGTTTGGACGTGATACATATAATCAAAACTGGAAGTATTTTAATATCTTTTGTTAATATCACTGAAAAAATGCGAATTTCTCTTGAGAATAAGCTTCATTTATTACCCTATTTTCGACCTTTCTTGACAATTGTTTTCACCCCTTTATGTTTTTTTACGTAGCCAAGTCGGTTTCTACTGTCTCGCAGCTGACAGGAGAACAATGGAGTATTTTGCTTTGGAAAGCGTTATTTTACTTAGAAATCTGTTGGGAAAGCGTAAAACGAGATGACTCAGCATCATCATTCCTTTCGGTCATTTGTAGGTCATAGGCTGGTGTAAGATTCTCTTGAATGTACTTACCTAATAAAAATCCTGAAAAACCGTGTTTTTTTCCGTTTCTTTGTTGTTCAATGTGTGCTCTTGTTTAAATGTAGTCGATTATCGATTGCTCTTCAAGGTCTACCTGTTGAGTAGTTCTTCGCATTTCTCAACGTCTATCTCGTCATTTCAAGGATTCACATGATATCGTGCTTCTATATTTCTAATTATGATGCCACTATTGTACCTTGTAACTAAATAATTTAAGAAACCATAACAAAATGATATTAGCTTACTATAAAGTTGTAAATAATTTTGAAGCAGAGGTTTCAAGGAAAACATAAACTAGAAGACAGACCACAATTTGCCACATCTAACATGAATTATCTGTCAACCAATAGAAATTTAAATCGATTCCTATCAGCCAATTAGGATAGGGTAATTCAAAAGAACATTAAACCAATAATGATAGAACAAGAAACCAAAAAACATTTCCTTCGAGCAGTAATTAGCAACTCTAGTTGAACTGATTGATGAGGTCCACAATTTAGGCACTTTAAGTGTTTGGTTTTCGACAAAGACAAATCGGAGGAACCCACAGGTATGCTTAAACGCTACAGAAAACAAATGACTGAATTTTCAGAGTAGATGTGTTAATGGAAATGCAGAGACCGATATCACTACAAAATTATGCTCAAGCACACGAAATCTGGTAGCTATAAAAATAGGTTAATTTATCAGTTTCAAAATATTCACGCAACTTGAGAATAAAAAAAGCAACCGATCAGAGAGCATTCTCACGGTAACGAACAATTGCAAATCCTAGATAAAATGAAATTCGAAAAACTTGCAACTTAAATGACAGCAACAGGCAAAACAGTGCAAAGTATGTGTGAAATCCTAATACCAATTTAATGACCAATAGAAAGGTGGTCTGGAATTCTATTATTGAGAACAACTACATCATTGATGACACTTTTCACCAAAAATATGTAAGCGAAACTGAAAATAGCCTAAAAACTAACAAAAATTAAATCATTTTTTTAAAATTAGAAACTAAACTATTGGAGACCTTTAGTAAGACTACATTACCGAATTGGCCAAAATAAGGATTAATTTTATTTATAAAAAATCCTATTACAATAAAATAAAAGATTTTCTAGTATCTAATTTAGATTTAAATAAAATGTTACAGCAAAGAGCACTTTTTACGCAAACTAGTTAAATTACTCCATCAACCAATAACAAAGCCAAAACGAAAATATTCTGAATGGTTAACCTCTGGTCAAATAAGAAGCCTTGCAAAATCCGCGGTGCCTTCAACCACAAATTTAGAAAATAATAAATAAAGTCAATATTCAGGAGTGATTATCACATTTATTCTTATATATCATATATCAACCAATAGAATGCTACTCATGTAAAACGGGAGAAGCCGATTGGCCCATCCCTGGTCCAATAGCAACACACGATAGGATTTGCAGTAGAATCTCACACAAGTATCACATAATGGACACCTTTTTTTTTCTCATTCGTCTCAGCGTCTTTTAAAGTAGAAAAATAAGGGGAAGTGGGGTTAGGGAAATCAATTTTGGATTGTTTTTCTTTTCAGAACAGAGTAGCGGTAAATAGAGCGGCTCCCACACAGGCTTCTACCACGTTGTCCTCAAGAATACAGTCGATTTCTGCCTGAGAATACTCCGATTTGAGTTGATTTAGTATCAGGGGGTTCCGTTTGATTGCACCGCCCATGCAATAGAGCTTTTTCACATTTGCCCAGGTTAAAAGCTATAACAACCAAACAAAAAAGTTAAAAAGTTTCCTAGTGTTACTTTCAATTACGGTTAAAGGGCTGAAATATTTCCAGCTTTTTGAAAATGGCACAGAAACTCAACCAAGCATCTTTATTTAAGCATCTCTTCAACAAACCCTTTCTAACTCAGATTATTTACTGAAAAAATGTTTTACCGATTAGTGCTTATAATAATAATATTTTATTGATCGATCTCGAAATGGAAATCCAGCTACCTTGAAGAAATCGAAACCAGCCAATCAAAATTAAAGTAATCACAAGGTATTCAGTCATTGGTTAGTTTTATCAAGCATAAAGTTATAAAGATGCATTGAGCTCATTGATGCTTAATGAGACCGAATTGAGCTCCCAACTTAAAATTACAAATTTCTGCATTAAATAGGAAGTAATTAACCCCCAGAAATAAATATTTTGATTAAAACAAGATCACAATTACAGCCTTAGGTTAAATTAATTCTGAATCGGGCCTACTAATTCATATGTAATGAGTTTAAAGTCCAATTTGAGTAGACAAAATCTTAATTTTATAGACAAACAAACCCACCTATTTGTCCATCGACGAAAGTCAACACACCGACACTTAAGCCAGACAGACGCATCACTTAGCTTTCGTGTTTTAAAGCCTTCACGAGTGTCTAAGCACTCTCTAATATAGACACAAAGTCTGTCTAGGGAAATATGTTTATTACAAGCCTAAGCTCAGGAATGTTTCTTCGAGAACATGAAACGGGCATTTTATTTGGATCTTTAAATACTACGTACCAATTAGACCGAAAGATTTCTTATTAAGTAAAGACGACTGTATAATTATAATATAATTATAATATAAATTATAAACTAGAGATGAAAATTTAAAGACATTTGGTAATCATTTTGAATAAAACACCCAAATAAAAAGACTTTAAGAGTTGAAATACTCTTTATCACGAGGAAGGCAGATGACAGGGACCAAAGTAAATTGTCAGGGAAGAGAATAGCTTTTGAGCATGACGACACTTTGCTGCCAATTAAGCTTAGTCCAAACTACACAACTGTCCATCGTCGGCTTGAAAAACTTCGGCAAGTTCCAAAGCCAACTTGCCTCACCGTTTTGGCAAAAAGACTTGTGACTAGCGGTCCGACAAAAACTGAACTTTTATCAAAATGTCAGACGTCGTAGACGGGAAAGGTAATAAATTCATGGTAATGGGTTCATCGGCTTTTAATCCGGTGAGATTGCCAAGGAATACTGCAATTAGCGTTAACATTATGGCGGCGCCAACAGTCGAAACAACGTAGGAATCACTACCTTGAAGCTGTAATTGCCCAGTATTTCGTCTAACCTCTGTAAAGAGGGATAATGACTACTAAGTTTGTATCGGAGAGCCCAAATTTGGACAGTGGTGTCTCCACTTACCTCCGATGGGGCCATGCTAACGAGATTGCGGACAACACCGCGACAGACAGAAGCATAGATGGCGGGGAGGTTGAAGATGTCGTCTGGTTGGATGTTGGTGACACTAGCACCTTGATCGATGTCCTCAGTACCACAGTAGCGCTCTTCAAAGAGACGCGGATCGATACGCATTTCGGAGAAGGCTCGTGGTAACCCGGTTGGAGAACCGTCTGATGACATCTGACCGGCTGCGGCGTGGGAGAGCTTCTCGTAGACCTAAAAATCGATAAATTTGGCAGGTGGATGACACCCTCTTGTTTAATGAGAGCAGTTCAGTAAAACAAGCTACATTTTTCCATCACAGATTTTCACGAGTTAATTTTGTTTAATTTGAATAAATTTCGAGTTTAACGCAACAGTGAAATATGAAAATTTCTTGGCTCAAACAGTTATTTTAATTAAATTTAAAATATCTATAATAAATAAATATAAAAATGGGACCCGAATTTCCCAGATAATGAACTTGAGGCACGATTTCTTTAAATAAAGTTACAAAATGACGTCATTTAAGTTAAATTTAATTTAAAGGTCATTCAGATGCATAACCTATTTTCCACCACCGTTTTAGCAGAATAAATTCCGCTGAATATCTAATTTAATAGATGGGTAAAATAAGCGATTTCTCTGCTCAAAAAGTTATTTATTTTATACAAATATTAAACACAACTTTAGTAATGGTTAAAAATGCCATCTGAACCCAATAACTATAAAAATGGTGTTCCAAGCATTTCGGATAGTGAATTTGAGACACAATTTGTTTAAATGCAGCTGAATTTAGTTAAAATTAATCGAATGTTTTTCAGTAAAACTTATCCTCAGGTTTAACGAGATTGCAGATTTATCGCAACCGAAAGTGTTGGAAAGTGCAAATATATTTTTTAAACAAGACTGACGTGCACTTTAACCATGACATCTCCTAAAGTCCAAGAATGCCTGCATTTTCATTCGGCTTTGAGGAGTGTGATAAATTTACCACCTTAAATTTAAAATTAGGGAAGGATTCTATGTCGGAATAATAGGAGATACAAACAAAAATTAATCCAATGTCTTTGGAAAATAAATTAATTTAAAGCAGCACAAAAACTGATCTGTTAATAAATGGAGAGTCAGTTTGATTTTAAGAAAATATTTACCTATGTCAGGCTCAGTTTACACTTTCCTGTCCTTATCTCCATCGATACAATTGCGACAAATATAAATAGAACGAGGTTAGAAAAAACGTTGTTTTTCGTAATCAAAAACTACCCCATCGCTAACGATCAATTAACTAATGAATCCTGAATTTTCTTCCATAGAATTGGAATTTCGACTTGAACTTAGAACGACTAAAGTACAGCTGCAAAGGTAAGAGATGTTTAAAACAAACAAACAAACATTTTACGCCGAGGTGACAAATAACCACTTGGAATCCGTGGGTTTTCACGAAAAAAAGGGAAGGAAAATTTTGTACATTTATTTAATTCTACGCGAATAAATTCAAATATATGAAATGCTTTGAAAATTAAAAAAAAGTTTCGATATAGCTCGAATAGTGTCCTTAGGACGAGGCGCATAATGTATGAGTTAATTAAAGGTCACGAGTCAGTAGCCAATTAAACTTTTTAGGTGTAAAATTTAAAATTAATGCCACTTCCTAATTGCTTGTTTTGCATTCTGTTTCTAAAATGTGAACATTTGTACAAAAAATGTGTACAAAAAACTCTAAACTTTCAGGCAATTTATCAAAAAGAGGACCCTAAAAATTAAACCTGTGAAAAGGAATTTTTTGGTAGCATTTTGGTATTTAGAATTTGAAAAAAAACGTAAGGTAAACAAATAAAGGCATCCATAAGATAAAAAAGCTAGTGTAACATTTCCGAGCTGAAGTAATTTTAATAAACCAGAGTTTTCAAACATGAAAGTCAAGACCGGAAATGAAGCAGTTTTATGAGCTGGTAAAATCCGTTTTCGATCGAATTGGGCGCAAACGCTTTTTATCAAACACAAAAACGCCTTTAAAAAAAATAATATTTAAGATTTCTAGTCCATATAGTCTAACAGTATTCCATTTTATCAAAAAGCTATTTTTAATAAAGCAAATACTCGATTTGAGCTATGTACTTTCTGTCAGAAGCAAAAGTGCCATTTCAATCTTTTTAAACGAGCTGCTGAAATAAATTTAGTTTCCCAAGTCACAGTATACTTTTTTAACAAAAACAAGAGCGTTAATAACGAAATTGACAGTTTGCGTGGATTGAAAACCACTTTCCGATGCGAATTTTCTGCCAAAGTTACGAAGACTTTGCATTACGGCTAATTACGACAACAAGCAAATAGTACAAACAGAAAATTTATTTTCTGATAAATATTTATTGTGAAATAATTAATAATCGGAAAAAAGGACTAATTTGGCCTCAGAAATGGCCGATTTATTAACTTAAATAAATATTTTAACACTGCCATTACTTACAACGGGATAACTTATCACCTGCGCAAACATTATTTAAAAAACACCTTAAAGAATTATAACAACTAAAATTTAGAAAAAAATTAATTAAAGTAAGTTTTCAAATAAAGATTAAGATGGTCCAATATTTTGAGTAAAATATTTTATTAAAGGAATGAAATAAAAGTGTTGCGAATGAAAATATATTAAATCCTCAAATTCATTGGCAAGAATTCGTTCTTTTTCAAACGAATTTAATTGCTTTGCAACATTGGAGTTAATAACAAAAAAGGGATTTTGTAATTTAACAAGCACTTTAATTCGAAATTCAATTGTCAAGTCACACGATTGTCAGCACACGAATTGTCATTTCTTCGTAAATAATTTAGGCAATTATTTTAATTAACTGCGAGACGCAGAAATGAACATACTTGGCAATTAGAAGCCCTATTTTGCATCATATCAGCCAATTAAAAATCGATAAACCTAGACGACAAAATCGATTGACAAACCTGGGCAGTTTCGATAGCCGGACATCCGAGCTGTCTACACCAGACTCTTAGCATCTTGACGAAGCGATCGATGACATTTCCACCGTTGAGACTAGCTGCTACGGCGATGCGCTCATCTGGTTTAAAGAATGGCCAGACTGCGATGTGCTTTGAGGCCAAGAGACGTTGGAAAATGTCACCAGAGTCTGTCTGGCTGCTCTCAGAGTCGTCATCATGGGCACGACCATTGGTGAGAACACTGACGGGAAGTTTAAAGGCTATCTGTGCCGATGTGCTGATACTGCAAGCTGAGAAAAGCAAGAATTTTTAACGACTGTCAGTGGGTACTCATAGGGAAAGTTTACTTTTTCGAAAAACGAAATTTAAATAAATCCAGATCCATATTATGGGTTAAAACGATGAACTCTTTTTCGATCCCAATTTATGATGTATCATACACATTTCAAGAAAAAAAGGAACTATTTTAAGAGAAAACGAGAAAAAACGAGATCATTTAATATGTAGAATACCAAATACCGTTAGTAAAACCAAAAGGATCAGCAGGTCTTATAATTAATCATCGGAAAAATGAGTTATACGGAATTCTTTCAAAATTTATTTTCTTGGTAAAGGTAAAGAGATTCTTTTTAAGTAAAAAAATCAAATGGTAATATTCTGGGTCGTTTGGATAATTTATAGCCTTAATCTATATACAAATTGAGTACATTTTGCATTAAGCATATGTTGTTACATAAATTTAAGAAAATTGTTCTAGGCATAGGATTTCCCATTTAACTTAAAAAATCACATATTTATTTCTATTGTCAAAGACATTTTATAATAAATTAATTAAAACGCGAAAGCAGGAAATACTATGACGATTTTAAAGTTTCTTTTTGACTTCAAATTATGTCCGTGTTGTTTTAACATAAAAGTTAGAAATTTAATCAAAAACGCATTCTTTGTTGCGTTCAAAGATTTGTTCATCTAGACCAGGTAAAGGATCAGGAAAATTTAGTAGATGTTTTTCAATAAATTTAATGTGCAATTAAAGAACAACAAGTTCCTTAATCTTCGGCATACTTTAAATGCAGGTTCTCGAAAAACACTCATTTAAAACAACCATAAAATAATTGTTAGAATGAATTCCTATGTTTGCCCAAGATTGTTTTGCAAAAGAATGGGAAAAGAGTATAACACTAGGTGCATTTGTCCTCAAGCATATAAGGCGACCTGATTAGCATCTTAGCGCACAAAATACCAGCCACGCCATTGATGGTGTGAGAAATCGAATTTTCCAGAAAATTTTGATAAATCACCTACTAGAAGTGCGTTGACAGACTAAACAGCAATAGCACATTACGTGTTAAACTAAAATATTATTAAGTTTAACAAATAAGCTTAATAACTTCATAATTTAGGTCTTTTAAGCATAAAATTATTCTATTTTTTATAAAATATCAATTAATAATACGGGGTCACGAAAACCTGTCACTCGTAACGAGTTTTCGTGGGTCGAACAGTAAATCCATTTTATTTTTATAGCATCCCCTATTTTAAGGAGAATTTAATTTGAGATAGATTTCGTAATTACTGAAAAAAATAGTGGATTTTGCTTCAAATCGATTGCAACTTAAAATATTAGCAAGGTGATGTCCGTTGCACTTTAATTTAAAACAAATGTTTGACCAATGGGCCAACTTTCGAAAATGTCCTCATACATATCGACAATTTATGATCACTTGGCACAGAAAATCACTTCGAAAAACTGTCATATCGGTGGTGATGAATGGTATTATTATCGATTATTTTTTTAAGCAATTGGAGCGAATTTAAAACGCAATATGAGATTTTCTGAATGTCTAAAATAGTCTTCATTGATTTGGTCGAACACGGTGGTATCTGCTACCTAATACCGTCATTTCGCATTTGCGGAAACACCAAATTCGGCAAAATTTGCATAAAATGCACAAAAAAATGCAGCAGCGCTAGTCGGGAGGCAGAAAGAGAAGGTATTTTACACACCTGACCTTTGTAACACCGTTAAAGTGCACTTAAGGGGGTATATACCAAGAGGTACTTTTGTGCGGCAAAGTTGCTATTCTAACTGGAGCAGAGTGCTATTTGGCAAAGCTTTCTCCCGTATTTCACCTAATATTTCCGCGAACACACCTCGGACATTACTATAAAGGACATAAATAGTGTAGGTTTTATTTTTCCTACGGGCTTTACCAGCAATACAACAGGAAGTTTTTTTATGTTTAAGCAGCATTTTCAAGACTACTTCTAACCATATCAGAAAAAAAAGCAAGATAGAAATTAACCAATCACTGCAGCAGAAATTAATCAATAAATTAGGACTGAGAATCGATTAACCAACAGTTAGTACCATGTGAGCTAAACTAGATACAGGACATCTTCCCATGATCGCGTTTCAAAGCCTGTGATTCATTGACCAATTAGCTAGTAGATCGATACGTCTATCCAATCAGTAAACAGGAACATCATAGTCACCCATATGACTGTTTATTTGACACTACAATAGAATGTTTTGTTTAAATGAAATCGATTTATACAAATTCCACACACTTAAATCCACTCTTAGTAACAGTCAACTGTTAAAGTTAAAAATAATGCTCTTCAATTTTACGATGATTAGGATTATGATATTCATTTAAATGTCCCTCAGATGAACACTAACCCAGCGCGAAAAAGAATCGTTATTGGACCAAGCGTGTTTGGTTTGTTTTAATGCACCATCAAAAGGTTGCGCATCTTTGTCATCATTTCTAGTGATGAGACCTGACAAATACGCAAGTTGACAAGACAGACGACAGATAAGAATAACTTGAGAGAGCATACCAACGCCCCAGAAGTAACCGACATCTTTCTTTAGCCAGACATATCGATCAATAAACGAGTGTTATCTTGTTTTATCCACCTTATTCTGTTGATGAATAGACCATCTGGCAAAGTACATTGCAGATAGAAGTTCCAGTGAAATGCAACATTTAGTCACATGCTTTAGTTGTTCAAAATTCTAAGCAAAAAAAGCCTAACAGCAGCCTGATCACTCAAATGCCACGCCCTGATGTGACACACTCAGGTGAACGCATAATTTGGGCGTTTATCATGCGGTGAAACAAGTAAAAACCCTAGGTCGTTTATAGCCCGTGTTTTTGTCAACACCAGGGACCACTTTGACCAACCACCAGTGACCTTCACCTTCTGACAAGATGGCGCCATTTTTAGTCTGAGTACCCATTTTTTTCAACAAAAGTAGAGGCCCTTTTAAATAAATGTTTTTATACACTATCAGCAAAACAATTCACCTAGGCGGCGCTAGATTAAGAACTCAAATGATTAAATCATTGTTTAAAAACAGCAATAATGGCAGTCGTAACGTTAAAAGAGTTATTTTAACAAATTAATATTTTTGGTGGTTAATTTTCAACAAAAGCACATTTTTTTTCCAAAATAATTAGTTTATTTCCACTAGAATTAAGCGTTGATTTTGAATATTTATTAAAGAAGCAATATACTACTGATTTCTATGAGTATAATACAGCGATTTCCAGAGGCTGAAATTTAATTATGTTTAGAATTTATATCAGCTTGAAGAGACTGTATTAGTAATGCTGGAAACACCTAGGGCCTTGAAAACTGGAATAGTTCATTAACAGAAACCGTAATTCTCTCAAACTGCCGAAAAGCTCACGGTGGTTTATACGAATAAGAGTGGTTTTTAAAGGCACATACCAGCAACGCCATCGGACTCAAATTCTCTTTCCAGAAATGGGTAGACGGAGCATTGGAGATCGCCAAGAGCAGCGTAGACCCTTGCTCCAGCTGGAATGCCTTCCCAATCGAATGCCAATTTTCCCACTTCTGTTCCACACGGCACCACGTCTGGCAAGAGGTGGGAGAGGTTGAATCCAGTCGCATTCAGTCTAGAAAAAGAAGACACGTGAATTTCAATCGCTAGGGGCTTGAAAAAGCGCGTTTTCGACGCTAGAACGCAACCCGAATTTAGTCGATCGATTAAACTACAATGAGGAAGATTTCTTTGCAGTGGTTACCACGAAAAATGACACCCGGTAATGGCCTGTTTACAACAAGGTCGATGGGTTGCCAGGTTGTCACAACGGCAAACGCCAGCGCTTTAAAAAACAACCGCGTTTTCGCATCCTCTGGCAAATAGGCGTCAGAAAACAGCACTTATTCGGTTCGGTGCAATTTTGTCGTTTCGGGACAAATAAATAAGTAAAACCCATTGTGGTGTTTTACTGTTTTGTGAGGATGATCAAAGGCGCTGAGGGTGTGTCTCCAGACATGAAGGTTTCTACTCGTCTGTTGAACGAGACTAGACCTTTATGGTGCACACATAACCATGAAACCGTCATAAATGGACTAATTTTTTAACAATGCTTTTTTAAGAAAAAAAACGAGGTGTAAATAAATTACCTTCCTTCCAAATTAATCAAAGTCAACTCAATGTCAATGACCCATTGAAAGTTTCCTAGTTCATTTCCAATTTAGAATTACACATTTTAAGGAAGTATTTTGCCTAATTTGAGTGACAATAATTCGGGAAATTCAAAACGTCAGATTCAATTAGTTTCAACACCTCAGAGGGAGAAGAAATGAATCAAGTTTTGGCTAGAGGCGAACGCTATCTTGGGAAATTAATCTTGTTGAATTCCATTTTTCTCTTTCCTATAAAATTAAGATTAATTTGTAATTGTTAAACAAATATTACTCTAAATTTAAAATTACTTTTTTTGTTCTCCACTGCCACTCAGAAGCACTGGTTATTTATTAAGTGCACTTTATTTACACATACGGCATTCCAAGAAAATCGCGAAATATTTATTACCAATTCTCACCTTTGAAGTCTTTATTCATAGAATTAGTGAAATATATATTTTTTCGGTGGAATATCTTGAAATTGGTTCCGAGAAAAAGGAATCAATTTTAAAGTCTCCTTTTTTCGATGATTTATCATACTTTCTTGTTAACATTTGTTGATATAATTTTGTTTCCCTTTTTTAAGCAGTATTTCTATGTGACTGGCCGTGTCCCGGAAGCAATTATGCTAAAATATCCTGTTGCATCGTTTAAGTTACAAGGAAACAGACTAGAGTGTTTCATGCCAAACCGACGCATTCTTGTTCCTGCTATCTCGTGCATAACAACCGCGTGACTACCATTAATTTCTGCTAGAAAGTACCCATTTTGACATCCTCCTATTGGTTTTTAGTTAAACGGGTAATAGTTGCAAGGGTGAGACAAAATAATGGAAACACCCAACAATTTGACATTGTAATTTTTAGCGTGTTGTACATTAACTTAAAATAGGCGTATTTTTCAAAAAAATGAACCAAAAACAATTGAGAATTATGAAAAATGACAGTCATCTCGGAATTTCAAAGAGACCAAAATTACTGGTGCCCCCGAATTCAGATACTTTGGAGTCAATAAAGAATCGTCTACTCTCACGACGGCTATGAAGCATTCTTGAATTATATTCCTTCTAGAAAACACGAGGAACTTAATCAAGTGAAAAGTCGCCTTTCAATTCCGCTTTCCAGTGCCTCAAAGTTGCAATGAAGCCTGGAGAAGACATCAACAAACGCTGCCTCGAAGTTCAGTTCAAAATCTACAATTTCTTGTCTTTCTGTTAGGCCTCAAGAGCTCATGGCTCTCCTAGACAAGGACTAAAACATGACTTGTAAGAATGGACCCAGCAACTGATCTGGTTTCTTCGAAATTCTGCCGCGAAAAAAACGTTGCTCTTATCAAGATGCATTCGAGGAATTAGCAATGAACAATGTTGAGTTAATGGACGACAGTTATTTGTAGTAAATCCTTAATTCCTTGTCTTTTGAAGCTCCTACATTTCGTGGTTACCAAGTAATTTATCGTTCATCTGATAAGGCAGGCAAATTGATAACTAGCACGCATAATTCCACCTTCCGTGTGCTGTGTGTGCGCCTTAAATGACGTTAGTAAGTCACTTTAAAAAAAGTATTGGCTTGCTATTTCAAAAAGTCGACATCCGCTTTCTGTCCCTTTTGCACTCGCGAGGTTCGTACGGATGGAGATTTAATTAAAAATATCCCTCAATATCGCTAAACAGATTAGAATGCCGCAGCTGGGACGTGCTTATTAATTAAAAGAACTCGCGTAATTTGAGAAGGAGCAAAGACCTCGCTTATCTCCCCGGAATACGAGTCCTTGGAGTTTTTTAAGACGGAAAACACTAGCCAATCGTATTTTAGAGACCAAATCTTAAGGGCAAAACTCTAGAACTCCAAAAAAGTTAACAACTCCCTCAGATATTAACAATATAAATGTGATATTTTTAATCACTCCAATCAAAAAGCAGATTTAGTGACGAGTTCAAAATCCCAGATTTAATCAACATAAAACATTCCAAGCGTGTTTACACCTATCATGGGATTCTGATAATGCAACGAAGCCAGAAACCACTTAGGGGAGAAATTATTAATAAGTTCACGTATGCACTTGCAGTCACCTGTAAGACCAGAAAGTTGTGGGCTCTGTAACCTCGGTGAGGTCAGCCTGTGAGTTTATTTTAACAAGAATTTTCTCTCAGATTATTTGCGAGTCCTGAAATACACACGCTTTAGCGGTTAAAGTCGAGTTTTAATTTTTAAATTACAAGAAATTTAATCGAGAGGTAAACATTTAAACAAATCAAATTTTGTTTTACGGAACAATAGGAAGCTGGAACTTCCTTGACTAGAAAATTTCCCATTTTCCTCAGACTAAGATTTGCTTTGTAGCCCAACAAATCAATGCCGAAAAGAATAGGCTGAAAGTGAAATTGATGATTGAATCTTAAATATGACATTTGGTCTGACAGAGCTAAAGGAGATGGCGGTTTTTTGCTAATGAGGGCATGTGTTTTATGGCCATGGGAGATTGCGACATGCATATATATATAGAGAGAGACACTTACGCGTGCAGATCCCAGTAATTAGATTCCGTGTCGAAGTAACCCCAGGACATGGCCATTTGCGGGGACATGACAGGTCTCTCGAGGGAAGCCAAACCAGCAACCAAGAAGTCGGCGATTGTTCCAACACACGTCCAAGGCGCGTGCTGGACTGGGTTGGAGAGTGTGGGCAGGGGACTCTGGGAAATGGACCGCGACTTGGGCTGAGAGGCAGTAGCGAGGCCAGAATCGATACTGATTGAGAGAGAGGAGGACTGAGTACGCGCCCCGACAGAAATTTTGCGCAAAACAGCGGCCTTTTCGAAGATTTCTTTCTCCTCTTCGGTATTCATTGGCCCCGAGGAGAATTCGCCCGGTACGTTGTTGAAAAACCACAAGATTGTGGCCCAGCCGAATCCTTGAATAAAATATAATGTGATTATTCGGTTTAAAAAAAAACAACAATAGAAATCGAAAGAAGAACACCTGAAAAGGGTTTCTCGCTTTTGCGAGGAACGGGGAGTGACTCAAGGAAACCCTTGTTGCACCTTCGATCCATCCAGGTGTAAAGTTTTCCACAACCACCTCCACTGACATTGACTTCGAGCTTCTTAGTGTCCAACTTGGAGCGTTCTACGAAAGCGAGACCGTGACCAAGCCAGCCAACGACTCCGTGCATTTGTCCAGTTACAGTGATGTCAGTGACACGAGCCATCAGATGGAGAGGAATGCTGGAGAGGAGGATGTGGAGACATTGGAAAATTTTTCCAACATCCTGAGTGTGTTCATTGGGGAGACAAAACAACTTGGTATTGCTCAAGTTGTGACCGGAAACGAGGCCGATATCGCGTGATACACTCTTCTCGACCTTGGAATTCGGTCCGTGGGTCACGAGAGCAGCTTTAATGCTTGAAGTACCGAGATCGATACCAAGAAGTAGAGGAGATGGATTCTCCATATCAATTCATAGGAATTCCACCAATCAAAAAATCACGAGAACGGTTGTTTTATCAGTAAAGTAAATAAACTGAAAATATGCAGGGGATAATTTAGCCCGATCTATTCACACTTTCCCATGGATAAACGCATACAATAGGACACCAGCCCCAGGACAGACGGAGTCGAATTACAAAAATGCGCACTCCAGACTTTAAGGTCATTACTACGGTGGTGAACTATATAAACAAATTAATAAATACCCATATTGTTTATTTAAAATTAGTTATTTAATATAATTTACAATTTAATATTTTTGTACAGAATGAACATAAATTATACATAGGATGTATTTTAAAATCTTTAGCTATTGGTTAGTACTACAAATTCGTAATATTTTAAATCCAGCCGTGTTTCGAATATTATCTCTATTTTAAGTTCAAAGTTTAGTTGTTCTCTGTGGTCAGGTATTATATACTTCCTAGCAAACATTCATTTAACACCATATTTTCCATTCTCACCCTATCCTATCAGTGGCATATGCATACCTGGTATTCGTAAGATAATTATCACGCTTACAATCTGCATCTTTGGCAACGATTTGGTTCATGGTAGAAACATTTTTTGAAGAAGTGGGAGTTTATATATATCGCTCCGTGTTTCAACTAGGCATTTTGCTTTTATCCACTAATAGCATACTTTAAACGGTCAAGATTACTTCAATAAAAACTCGACGATCTCAGTCTTTCATGGAACAACTTACATGTTTACCTAATTGGTGATTAGTTTCAAGCTTGAGGCAAGTAGAAATGCAAACTATTAAATTATTTGGAAAGACTGCACCACACACCGTGAGAGTGTAAAGTAGTCTAAGTGGCTGAAAGACAGAATGCCGACGATAAGAAAACTGATCACGCAACTTCCGTTGCTTTTAATAACCACAATTTATATACGTGTTAGTTAATTAATCAAATTGAGAGAGTTTCACGGCTTGATATGCAATCCCGTCCTAGATATCTTGTTATTTATCTGTCTTTAAAATGATTGTCACACCTTTTTACTTTATTAAAAAGCAGCAACTAATGTACTAAGATAATATATAAAACTGTTAACTTTTGCTTAATTGTACAAAAGCTGTTCGAATTTTTCCGGTAACAGGTAAAAAACTAATCTAAGTGAGGTATTTTACGGATAATCATACATTAGTTTGTTCGGTAATTTCCTTGAATTGATGTGGGCAGGAGCTTGCAGAAGCTCTACTAATCAAGATGAGAGGTTAGTTATACTTAAGTTCTCTCCTAGATGGATCAACTACCCCGTAGTGTTAGGTGAGGAGTTTAGATACCAGAGGAAGAACGGGAGACGTCCATATCAGGAAGTTTATTAGATTGGGTCAACCTTATTTAGATTTTAAGTTAATACACAAAGTCCATGTTATGCACAGTAACCTACCCGTTCTGATAAGGCAAGCTCTTATGCTATCGCAATTTCTGCATTTAGTAATTAAAAATATTTTTGCCAGCGTGCTTTGTCAAAAACTCCTAATTTGTTAGAAGTATTACATATTTTTGATATTTTTTAACTAGGAAGGCTTCATTTTTATTTAATCTGTATCTTCCCTATGCTAAATTAGAAATTTTAATTACCGCTTTTATAGACTGGAAGATTATTTAGGTGTTATTACTGCAAAAGACAACCACAGGTTAACGAATATCAAGCATGTGTTTTTAATTATGACCATTTAGAATGCCCTTGAGCATATTCTAAACAAACGACGCTCAGGGAGATTATTTAATTTTTGTATTGAATATTGAAGCAATTCACATATTTAGAGAGCAAGCTTGATATTCTCATTAGTATCAAAATCTTGCATTATATTACATATATTATCTAAGAGTGGTTTTATTGGTTAATGTCCGGTGACCTTGCTCTCTTCCTATTGGTCAAATTAGGTCATAAATATACTTACCAGTTAGAGTTCAGTTTATTAATAGGTTTAAAAATTATTTTAGATTTCTTTGACAAAAGTAACAAATTTACGGTTAGTGAAAGCAGTCCTTCTTTTAAATATTCCAGGTCTCTTTTATTGACTAGTAAAGATAGCTTAGAGAGGATATGTTCGCACATTTGATAAGCCACACCAATAAAGTGGGTTATTTCCTCGCGCCTTTAAATATTCAACTGACGTAAAGCAAAAAAACGAGATTATTGCCCATTTTATTAGGCACTAAATTGGTGATTGTTATCTTGAGGCGTATAAACTCTTTGCAAACACTACTATCGTAATAGTGTTGATTTTAGATAATCCCATGGCAACGTCGCATAAGCATAAATGATAAAAAGAGAGGTGATAAAAAGAATTGTTTATTAAAATCTTGCGCGGATAATCCGAAATTATTTAGGAAAAAAACAAATTTAAGTTTTCCAATTTTATTGAACTGTGATTTTTAATTTAATAATAACTCGTGTTTTACACATTTCTAAGTAAAATACATTAAGAAATGCCCGAAAAAGTTAAAAATTGAACTTTTCTTTTTATGTATAAAATGACAAAAAAATCTACTGCGCACACTAAGCGATTCGGAAAAAAATTTTATTAAAAAAATCAGTTTAAGAGAAATAAACAATGTTGTGGTAATACTACCACAAAATATTATTTTTAATTCCTCAAGACTTATGAATTTAAGTCAAAAAGGCACTTTTAATCTAAATTTTACGATTAAAATGAAACATCTAACTTTAAAATGAATTTGGTTTTAGTTTTCGAGTCACAAGTATCACGTGCTGAAGTCAAAGAAAAAGGGTAAAAATGTACCCTCACAGAAGTTTCCCTTTTGTAAATTGAAAAATTTTAAAATTGTTAGGTGTACAGGTTAAACAAGATTTTTCACTTGACACATAAAACAAAATATCTTTTATGGGGGCAAAAATGAATAGTGAAGATCACCACATAATGATGTTATTTCTTAAAATGATTAAAATTATCCCCTTTTATAAGGACAAACATTAAAATCGACACAAAAATGTAAAAATCTCCGAAAACGAAGAAGTATTAATTTACAATCACATATGAGCACGATGGTGGATTTAAAAAAAAAATAATTCAGAAGTAAGTTGAATTAAACAGAGATCCTGATAAAGATTTTACAATTTTCGTCTTTGTGATATAAATAATTTTGTGACCCTAGTTTTCAGCAGACATGAACCTTAAAAAATCTAACGGCAATCATTTTCTTAAAATGTGAAATTGTTTCACTGAATATTTTCAGTCTACTTATCATTGAAGTATTAATAAATTATATTTAACATCAGGCAGCTGATAGAAATAAAGGGTCACATTATCGGAAATGTAAAATTTTTGTTTTAATTTCTACTTATAATCGGTTGATATCTTACAGTTCGCTATCTCTAATCGCCGGAAGTAGGAAGAAGCCAAATTTGAGAAAAAATTATTTCATCCTCTTCGATAAATTTTCAAATTTTCCTGATATGCTATTTACTTCGAAGTAAAATTGTTTAAAACCTGCGACTTTTTGTTAAAAATGTTAGCATTCCTACGGCTTTTTAATTAGATCTAAAAACTTTTTAATATAAAATACAGACAATCAAAACGAAATTATTTCCATACAAATTATCTTATACTATTTATAATCTCTATTTAACCAAAAAGAAAGTTAATTTAGAGAAATTTTAATAATTACACTGGATTTGGTGAATTTGAGGTTTCTTTCAAATTTGAATACTGTTTTTAGCTGTAGCTTAAAGTGTCAGTCAACGCACAATGTTGACTTTTCAGTTTTAAATGACGACGCCCATTAGAAATATAAATGAAAAAAATTGAAGTGTTTTTTTCTGACTTAAATTAAGGATAAAGAAAAAAACTATTCTTATATTTTGTGGAATATCCAGTGGAAAGATAACTAAATTTATTGCTAAGTTTATTTTTAGCGCCATTTTTTAAGATTTTGTAACCCCCACATTCAATCGAAACTAAATTGGAATAAACGAAGTTTCATCAGATTTAAACGAAATTAACCATTTATATGCTTACCTGGTTGCGTGTTGGAATTCAGGGATTTATTTGGTTTGCGTGATCAATTACTAAATATTTTCTAGCTTCCGTTATCACCAATTAGTTTTGGTTTGGTCCAAAACGTACTTAAATAAATACTTATAAAAGCCTTTATTTCAATTAAACAAAGGATCCTCATATACAGGAGAGATATAATTAATTTACATAATTACAATCTTGGAAAAATGGAAATTAGAAAATCATGGCATTTCTACATTCTTGGCAAACAACTAAGTTGGATGTTACGTTAATTTGGTAATTTTTAAATATTCACGTTTACCAACAAACCTTGTGACAAAGTAAAAAAATTGCATTTTCTTATTTAATTTGTTATTTAAAAGTTTGAGAAGAAGACTCTTCCTGTCTACAGTAAGGGAAATAATTTCAGGAAAAGTAAATAATAATTTTAAATTAAAGACTCCAACTATTCCAAACCTGTCTAATATTCTTATGAAGTTAAAAGCAAAATGCCACATTTTTTGCATTAATCTCTAAAAATCAAATTTATAAAGGAAAAGGGTATTTTTCAAATCGGCGAATTCACAAAGCAAAAGAGAATTGCCAGAATTGGATCTGAACACATCTCAATATTGGTGTTTTAATTTATAAAGAGCGCAAAATAACCCAAATAATCAAATCACGCATTGCTTTAAATTTAACAAAGAATTCTTGAATTATTTAAAAAAGAAATTGTTTTTAATAAAATATAGAAATATATATTTTTGAGTTTGATTAAATTTGGCTCACTTTACATTAGAAATAACTGAGCTAAAAATAGAGCTATCTCATAAAGTTTGAATTATCTTTTCTGATTATCAGAAAATGCATACAAGTTATCAATGGCATAAAGATTCTATCCAATTTTTTATTTTAACAAGTAAAATAATTTGAAAATCTGGTATTTATCTGTAATAAGTTACAAGCAGAACACAAATTAATAAAAGTTCATATTAGAATCTTTGTAGGGACTTATTACTATTTTAAGATATAAAACACCACATTAAATAAAAAATCATAAAATTATTGAATTTCTATAAATTAAATCAAATGAATGGCTTCATTTTCTACTGTAATGGAATATTTTCCTTGATTGCATCATTTTACATTTAAAACACTCTTCTAGATATATATGTAAAGAAACGATGAAAATTTCTGCCGTAGTGGTCTAAAACCACGCCATTAATGCAATGAAATTTTAAATTAAAAACTTAATAATTGCTTCGGTGACTTTTGTTCAATTAATTTTAACATCCTGAAATAAATGCAGAAGAAACGAAAGGTTTGAATTTAAAAAAATCCCGACGATTTCTGAATGTTGTTAGCTGCCATAAAGTCCGTGTTCTTTCTTGTGCACTGAGTTAGTTTTAACGCCGGAATTTAGGTAATGACAAATGAATTAATTTATAACACTTAATTTTGATTTAGTTAAAATACAAAAAATAGTATTCAAATCTTTGCTTTTTACAACAACTGTTTAGTTAATCCTACAGGGTTGTAAATTTACGAAACATGACTACAAGAATCTGGTACTTAGTGGTAAAAACAAAAGTCAGAGGAAATTTAATTCAAATTATATCTCGAGTAAAAATGGTTTTTGAAATTTAAATCTTTGTGGGCGGAAACCCTCAATAAAATATTGTACTTTAAAGGAGGCAATTAGCGGACCAATATAACTGAAAGCTGAGCACATCAAATTTAGATAAAATTTTTGTGGCCTGCAGCCTGAAATGTGTTTACAAATTTTGAACGTCAAGACAATCAATGAAACTGAGAAAAGAAACAGCCTAATCGAATCTGTGCCACTCTTCTAATGATTACAATCAGTGACATTTTGAAATTGCATCCATGTGATCCATTTTTTATAGGCTTACACAAAATACAAATACAAAGCTTTTTAAAAATATGATTTTAACATTTGAGGCCTCAAAATTTGAAAATGAAATCTGAAGATTAATTCAAATGGGTCCTTTTTAGTGTCATTCTTAATTTCCAAGTTTACCTTAAACAAACCAAGTCGGATCTCTGTTGGCTTATTCGTTTAAAATTAAAAAATGAATTTTTATCACCATTAAGGGTCTCTAATAAGATCTTTGTCTGCTCACCCCCAGCTTAATTGAAGTTAATTTTTAGTAAAAAATCTTTAGACCACTTTGTTTAAATCCACTTATAGCCATTTAAAAATATAAATCCACTTAAACGTTGTGAAATTTTTATTGTTCTTTTTACATTAAGTAAATAAATACGACCTTAGAATTGCAAACTTATCATACTGTCTATTAGTATATAACCAATTAGTAACAAGAATCGCAGAATACGTTTGAAACAATTCGCTGTCTTATTTTTAATTGTAAATAATAATCGTTGTCAATATATTACGGATTTAAATTGGATTAATAACAAATCAGTTGCTATAGTTGAAATGAAATTATATTTGTAATGGGATCTTTAATTTGACAGTAAAAATAGAAATCGATAAACAGAACCACAACACATTTTAAAAAAATATGAACTTTTACTTTGGTTTATAGAAAATGAAACGATTTTGTTGTCTTAGCTAACTTTTAAACAATTTTCATTTAAATTTTATTTTTTTAAATACTTGCAAATAAAATAAAATTTATTAAATGAATACCAACCTATATTTGTCGTAGCTATACGTTTTCACAATTTTATATTTCCATAATATAAATATGGTTTTTAGGCAGTCAGATAATATTTTATTTTGTATTGAAAGAATTGACGGTCTGTCAGAAAAGATCTGTTAAAATCAAATTATTTGGAGTAAACTGATCTCTAGCAATCATTAAACGAAGTTTGCCTTTTGATGGTAAAACGCTTTGTCAAAAATTAACCGCTAGAAAACGAGCTTGCTAGAAATCCCGTTTTGTTTTATAGCTACGATTTTTAAAACGCGGAGAATATTGAGATGAAAATATGATTTATGATTTTAGTAAGTTTAATTTTGCATTAAAAATCTGTAAAATACTGGCAGAGTGCAGTCCAAAAATCAAGAATACAGCAACACAGGAATGTAAACAAATTACCAAATTAAAAATAGATTAAAATAATTTTGAAAAACTGTTTAAAATTTCTACAAGACCGTCGTGTTGATTTAATACTACTTAATATATACTTTTTAAAAAGGAACCCATTTTTGACTAGAGGTAATTCAAAAACACATGTTAAATTACATTTAAAAATGACAATTTATTCAAACATTTCAGACAGGTAACCAAACTAGAGAAAAATTAGCAAATATTATTATAAAAATCTCAAAATCGGCTCAAAAATAAAAGTTATATGAGTATAAAAAAACAATGAAGAACTCGGACGCTGATGTTTACAACGTAAAATGACTTAGAAGACGGTGATCTTGTAATTTTTCCACACATAAATTGTGACTGTAAAAAAACCTTGCTATAAATTGCATATTTGTAAAAAATTTTCAAAAATCTTTCCCTTAATTTTTATAAAAGAAACTTTTGGCATGTGTTTGTCATAAAAGGGTTGTACTTTTAAATTTCCTCTAATTTCTTGTTTAATACACCAATGTGAATTGTTATTTATGAAAAATTCTAACCTTGATTAAATGCTATCAACTCCTTTTTAAATATCCAGAATAATTTTAATAATTTAAAGAGAGATAAGGAATCAGTTTACGAATTAATCTATATTTTGCTAATAACTAAACTTTAATACGCTTCGTGTTTTACTGAAAAAAGAATAAAGCTTTGAAACAAATTTTTGCTTTTTTTCAAAAGAGAACCCCACTTTTTATGCGAAAGAAACTTTAATTGAACAAACTTTATTGCTTCAAATTAATTGCTGTGTTCTGTATTATTTTTTATTTATTTAAGTATCTTTAACACCACCAGTTGCTCTATCAAATTTACTAAAATTATTTCGATTCCCTTAAAGCAGAATCAAACTTGCTTTTTTGATTTCTGGTTGTAAGTCAATAAATTTGAGAGATATAAAACCACCAGAGCAAATTCACGTCCTTAAAGTGCAGCGATTAATTATATTTCCGCTTAAAATCCTCTAAATTTAAACTATTGTGGCAGTCCTCTACTGCTAATAGACAATCCGGTCAATAAAATTATTTAAATTTAACTTAAATTAACCCAAAAAACATTTATTTGTTTGGTGAACCTGTTTAATATATCGTTTGCAGAAAAAATTCCCTACAAATTTCACTAAAAAATAAAACATATATGGGTTGGAAACACCTGTAAAAGTTTCAAAAAATTTATAGTCCAATTTCTCCGAGATATTGATTTTTATAAATTTTGAGTCATTTATAAAGGGATTAATGCTCATTGTTCAATTAAAACACCGTCCAGTTCTAAACTACATTCCTATGTCAATTGGAGCTGCAGAGTCTGAATTAAATGAATTTTTTGGCTGTCCCCAAACGAAAAATCGGTAACCGATTTTCGGAAATACGGTAATCGACGATGATTCTTATCAATTGCGGCTCTCCCGCGGTGTAATCCAGAGTTAAGCAGTTCCCGACGAACAGGTTTTGAAAAACAGGACTCAAGAAGCCCAAACAATTTGGGAATTCATTTCAGATTCTAGTAATGAAAATTTCTTTGATCTCAACAGGGACTTTGAGCTATTACATTTGCATTAAAAAAGTTTATAAAATATTAATACGTTTCTTATGATCTTCGTAAACTGCGTCTTGCGATTGCTAATCAATCCGTTTTTCTGACAACAGCTAGCACTGGACTCAAAATCGAGCATCTGAATCGTTTTATTTAGCTTGTATTATTAAAACGTTTGTCAGAAATGTCGCAATTAACAATAACTATATTTATTGCTGCATTCACTTCGTTTAAATAATTTAGTAAAAAGTTTATCCTGTCTAAGCCAAAAATCCATATTATTTGTAGGTAAATTTGTCACGAAAAATTTACCTTTTCAGCATTATAAATGAAAAGTAAGTTTTTAAGAAGGCTTTAGAGCTCTACTTATTACTACCAACGTGTTAATATATTCCTATCAAATTTTGTCATTTTAAGACTTGTTTGTGACAAAAAATCGTTAATGAAAACTACTAATTGCATAAAAGCAAATGTAACAAATCAAAATTAGATATATTTCCTAAACGAAATTTCTATTTAAACCTAAAATCATTTCTTAGTGGACTTGAAAAATTTGTGCGCAGTCGTAACATCAAAACAATATTAAAGTCTCCGTAAAAATAACATTTTGCAATTAAAATTAATTGATTTTCATAAAAATCACGTGTGTTTTTATCGAGTTCTTGCAAACTAAAGCCTATTTGCACTTTAAGTATGAAAAATTTATTTCAAATCCAATGTAAGAATCTATTCGATATGCATTTTTTCTAAAAAATGAGTGAATAGGTAAATTTTAAGACAAATCAATTCCATTTCAGTAATCGGAGCCAGAAACTTTTACCTCAAATTAGTGGAAATTGATATTACAAAGTATAAATTAAGCGGTTCAAGCTCTAGGTTATTTTTTGTAGAGGTTGTTGTAAGTTGCGATTTTAACACATCGGTGAGATATTAAGATATTTAGCTTCCCAAAACGCAATATTAGCCTCGAAAAAGTTGTTAAACATTTTTTTAATGTCTCTAAAAAGGCTGAATATACAGCACTTTTAAAACACCTACAATCTCAGCCAATATAAAATCCTCCTGGTGGAGAAGCAAGTTAAATCTGGACGCTAAAATAAATAAATAAAATAAATAAATAATAAACATTATTGAGTCTCTATATTTCTTTTCTTTTAACCAGCTTGAGAATTTTAATGAAATATAACTATGTAACAATTTTATTTGCGATAAATTATCGCATGAGGTCTTCTTGTCAGTAGTGTCCTACTTCAACACATTGATTTGTACCTTTCTGACATTCTGAACTGCTAAACAGTTGACAGTTTCGACTACCTTTCACTACAACCTGTTGGTTAACACGTTAGCAACGTGTTAACACGTTAACGTTAACACGTTAACGTTAGCAAAGCATGTAGGATTTTTTCTACACTAAAAATAGACCGGATGAAATTCAGAGAGCCACAGCACCTGTTTAGGACAGCCAAAACACCCATACGGGTGCAAATTTAAATGTCTTTAAACTAATAAAATTAGGAATAAACGTGGTCACTGTGCAGTTAAAATTCGATCATCTTAAACAATTTCATAGAAAATGATTCGAAAATTACTTAATCGATGCCTGAGAATAGCTTAAGGGATAAAGGTTTGTCTTATTAATTTAATTTCAATCAGGAAAAAAGAGTTTGCACAAATTTAAACGAGTTTATATTTCATTGAATTTATTTGCGTTTTGTGACAAGTAGGCGCCTCATTCAGGTTGAATGCTTTTGTCTGATAAATGGGAAAAAAACTAAGAAAAATAAAAAACACAAGAATTAAAAATATTTAAATATCCATTACTCTTATTAATATTTTTAATATCGGAAAAAAGGATAAGACTTCATTTTGAAAACGCATATATATGAGGAAAATGCTTTTCATTTGTATCGAGTAAACGATAAAAAACAGCATTAACTTACTAGCCTTTTTAATATAACTTAATAATTTTTTCTGCTAAATCAGAATTGATTAAGTCTACATTTTCCAAAAACGCAATTTCTGTTTGGAGTATAAATTCAAAAAATATATTAAAATAAATATTATTCACGTGTTGGTTGAAACAGACTTATTTACTTGGTAGAATCAGTAGCTCAGAAAGTGTAACAAAACGGGCGTAAGTTTTTGTTGAAAACTTTAATTCAACATTTCTAAAGAGTCAACAAGCGCGCCATTTTCGTGCATATTTGAAGCGCTGTTTGGCCTAGCTTAACTTTTGCTTTCAATAAGGAATTCGGTTTACAGATTTACCTAAGGTAATTTGCAAACACGAACACACTATTTTATTGCCAAAAATTGCTAAAACAAAAGCTAAAAGTGCCATAATGTCATCTCATCCGCAAACAGTCCGCTAAAAAACTACTGTCCTTATTTGAAAAAAATTGTTAAAAAAATTATTTATTAAAAATTTTACGAAATTTTTCAACATTAAACTTTCTAAGTAAATCTTATTAGATTTCAAATTCTAGATGATAGCGAATTTAAATCATACGAAAGGGTAAAACTGAACAAAGGTCGTTTTCTTTTATTCAAATTTTAAATAGGTCCAGATTTGTAAAATGAGTGCTGCTAAATTTAAGCTAAAATGTTAATAATTTGAAAATCTCCAATTTATGCATTTATATAACGAAATGTCTTGTTTGCAAGTACTAAGCGAGTGTGATGTCAAAAACTCAAACGTCTTTAGATTTGTTTAGATCTGTTTTAGATGCTTTAACTAGAGTTTGAATTTAAATTCCATATGAAATAATTCAAAATTAGTATAAATCAGTATCTCAGGGAATTGAGGTTGTAGTTGCAAAATCACTATTCCAAACGGAAAAAACTTAATATTACTGATTCAGTAGATAAAATTCACTTTTTAAGTGAGATTTGCGATTTATTAATAATCTAAGTTATGCGAATTTAAGGAAGCCTAAAAACTTTTTATTTAGGCTAATTTAAACGAGATAATTGACAGTGAAATCGTCAGGGATGCAGGAAATGGACGATGACGATGACAATAATGGCATTCCCTCATCGTCATTAGTCCGTGGAAACTTCTTCCTTTTAAAATCTTCATTCATGCGTGCCAGTTTTTGTAGGAAAGGAAAAAAATTCTCCATTTGTCACGAAAAACTTTCTGAAAAAAACAATTCTAGTTTGAATAAACACAAATTAAAACAAAATGACAATTCTGTAATGTATTATTCATTTTTTTGCATATTTGACGCTGAATTTAATAACATTTTTTATTAAATTGCGTGACTTTTTAGTATTTAGGATAGAAATGTTTTAATGATTGAGTTTTATTCCACCCTGCATGCAAGCACTTTTATATAAATACAAAGGAAAAATTATGCAGTGAATGGGAAAAATGTTAATTTTTCCTTTTAAAACCAAAAATTGAGTTACTCTCTTACGATAACAATTCGAAATATGTACATGCTTCCAACGTTTTGAACAATCTGTCTTTGCGACAACTTCAATCTAAATCCTCCAAGTTATTGATTTAAACAAATTCAAAATTGTTTTAAGTGGAGACGACGGCGGCTACGAAACTTGACATATTACTTGAATCTCTAAAATCGTTGACCATCAATTCTCTTCAGTAATGAGGCTTAGGTCAGATACGATGCTCAACTTTAGTAGAATGTTCTTCCTTTAATTCGGTTTTAACAATTCAAGTTTCATGAATTGGTGCTGCTTTATGATCATGAAAGATGGTTGCGTTCCCGCCCGGAAACAGAGTTCTTGACCAGCCGTAAACTTGGTCACCTAACATTCTCAAATTGTCTCAACCGTTAATTTTTACTTCCTGAGTAAATATCACTGATCTGGAGATGGATTTCTGAGAAAGAGCACCAGAACCGGATCATCACACAACCTCAGCCATCTTTTACGGTTGAAAGAAGGCAGCAGCCTTGACTAAGAGCTTCTTTCAGCTATCTATCCAAAAGTGCATTCGTCGACAAGAAAATTTAAAACATTTGTCGCTTTTAAAAGCGGAAATGTTTTAAATGCCACTTTTTCCGTGATGAAATTTAGCCTCTGTGTGCAGTCCCGACAAGGAACGGTATTTGTAAAACTAAGTTCTGTTGTAGGAGTTCATTAATGGACTCTGCCGTGAATTACCTATTATTTCTTATATATAAGTTTGTAAACTGAAGTATTCCGCTTATTTAACATCTTTTAAATCGACTATTTTGCGATTGTATTATTTGATTTATGAATATACAGTCGTGACAACTGAAATTCATTCGCATTTGATATACTAATGCAGATACTCTTCTAAGACAGGTAGATGGATATTTTCTTAGAAGCACAATAAGAGGTTCTAATTTCTCTTGAAACAAAGTAGATTTAAAATGTATTAATAAATAATCATATTATTTTTAAAATAATTAAACCTGTCAAATTCCAATCGTCCAAAATTGGGGTCAACAAAGTACAATTTTTTCCGCAAAATTGAAATTATTTAGTTTTATCGAATTCGTTAAAACTAAAATTTCCCAATAGTATTTATGCCTTTTCTTGGATAAATGCTTTTAATATTTGCTAAAGTCTTGATTCAATATGATCCTTTGCCTGTTAGAGTACAGGCAAGATTTAAAATTGAGGTATTTCTTGATAAAACAGGAGGTATTTTTAATTAAAAATTATACAAATATATCAAAATGATTATTTAATATGAAGAAAAATAGTATTTTGATTTTACCAAAATGAAAAATTGTTCCGTAGCTCTCAACGTGAAATCCATTGAAGTGAGACCCTTTTTTACAAATTTAATTAATTCGGTTTGCGTGACTGTTTTAAGTTCAAATTTGCTCATCCTCCCGATCGGGATTACAAAATCCCAGCAAAATAATCTACGAACAGAATGTTTAAACATTATACTTTTACTAAAGCCGTTTAGTTTGTTGTTTATGACATACGGGGGATATTTTGTCTATGCTTAATCGATGTCAAAACAAATTGCTTTGAATAATCTCAAATACAGGAGAGGAACCAACATAAGTACTCTTCGTCGGTACACGCTGTTCGCCGTAAAAAACCTAATACAAGTTGATTAATCGATGGAATGCAAGATATTCCGTTTCTCTTCTAATGACAAAAGCATTTCGTGCATATAAGATCTTCAAAAATATGTTCCATCTGCCAGATTATAATTTTTGCAAAGTAAATGTTAAGCAAAACAATAATTTAGCAATTTAGAGACAACAGGAACGTCTAATTTGTGTTTCAATTTAATTTAATTGAAAAATTTTAATTTAAATGGAACCTTTAATTGGACACAATAATGGAATCCTAACTTTCCACGTTGTGAGCAAAAGCTAGCGAAACCCAGTGCGCATTTATTAAATACATTTGAATATAGGACATATCTTTTAATGTCAAAATAATTAACGGAAGATTTAAAACTGACCAGAAATAGTTTTGAGATTAATTTGTAACTTTGTTTTTTTAAAGAATATAGACAAATATAGAAGGCTTAAACAACTCTAATAATCTTTTTATCATTTTAAATGTTAATGTTATAGTTTTCAGTTTCAGTCAAAATTAAATAATATGGAGGTTTTAGTTTTAATGTGATGTACGGAGGTGCCATGCTACCTAAAATTTATTTTTTCAATCAAGTTTTTGCCTGGATTTTAGCAATTTAGAATGATTTGAAAAAAAAGTTGTTTAATTAATTTTCGGTCAAAACTGTTGGGTTAAGACGATTTAAAATAATCTGGAAAAATGTATACAGATCACCTGTAATTTAAAATTTTTAAATTGAAATGCGAATCCTGCTTTTTATTATAGCCATACGCTAAAACAATTGTTCAAAAAATGAATAATCGTCCTTTATTTAAACATAGAATTCAAATTTATTCCTACAAACAAATCTTTTTCTAAAAATTACTTGAGGTTAATTGTCAGGCCAAACTAATATTAAATGTCTTCCAGCAAATTTTAAAATTTGACCTGAATAGATAATAATAAATTTTTAAAGATTATTAAAACTTAAACGCATTTCTATTAAGACAAGAATAATGCTAAATATTTAGCTACATTAGATTACCAATAAATGGCTTTACGTAGAATGAGAAATTCACTTTAAATCGTAATAATTGAATTTTTGCAGTAATTAAAAGCACTCTTAAATAGGATTTTTCTGTCACTTATAAGGTGTCAAGTTAAATTTTAAGTTTACTGTACTATTAAACACAAAATTTCATCTTAAATACGGCCAAACCAGAACCAATGTGAAGTGTCCATCTGGACCATTAACATATGCCATCAGAAACCAAGCGATATTTTTCACTCAAATCAAAACATTAAGATTAATATTTGTCTAATAAATTTTCTCAAACCCAAGCATTTACTTCAGGCTTGTAAAATAACACTTTTACATTAATCACTAATTAGAGAAGCGGTCCCATCGCTTGGCCTAAATAAATCTCATCTATAAAATAATTTATCTTTTAATGTTTCTATAGAAAATTTTTTAAATAAAAAAACAATCCTTTATTTGGTGAGTTGCTATAAAATTTAATTCATAAAATGCAAATCTTTTAACGATTTTCAATCTATGGATTTTGGAATGCGAGCTTAGCAACTGGTGTTGTCAATATATCTTGAGTTTTATCCATCGAATTTCAATTCACGATTTTTCAAAGATTTAAAATGAAATACGCCCCTTAATCTAAATGAAAGATAATTATCAATAAAACAAGATAAAAGCCCTATTTTCTGGAAATGATAAATCACCACCTATGTAGCTATTATGTTTACAAATAAAAAGGCTGTTTATTCTTAACCAAAAACGTACCTTTTGTTTAAGTTGTAAGTAGAAAAAAAGCTTCAATTCTCTTGAATAGCAAAAATTTGTTTATGAATTTGTAGACAAGGGATTAATTTTTGCTAAGCACATTTCTGAAAGCATATTTACATCAGGACTTTGTCAAGACATTTATAATTTTCTTATAATATAAACAAAAGTTTTAGCATTATTAATAAATTTGGCAATGTTTAAATGAGTTTGCAATGTTAAATTTAGTAGTCTGGAGCCATGACGTAGTACCATATGCCAGAAACTGTATTGTTTATTTAATAAACATTCACACAATCATAGACAAAAATTCTTACAGCAACAATAAATTAAAACGACCTTAAACACCCAAACTTAAGGCAATAAAACAAATTGTTTCAATTGAGTTAATTTAGGATTAAAATAAACCACAAAAGTCAACGAAAAGTGGCCGATTTAGTTTAAATCTTGCTGATTTTTGACGTACAAACAAATATGAAATTGTGTTGGCCACGTATTTTAATAGCAATCACCTAAATACTACTATTTCTAGGGTTCATAGAAAGAAAATAATACGTGGTTATGCATGGAGCGGTAATATGTGGGTTCATTTTTTCTTCAGAATGCCTTCTCAATGACCGCTGTGTTTGAGTTGAGTTGGAATAAGTGTTCAGTATTTTAAGTTGAGATCTCCGATTGGATTAGAGTATTCAAGAAACCTAGAAACTTTTAGTTGGCGTGATCTATCTTAGTATCATTTTGGTGGCGGAAATTAAACAAACGGTCTGTTGAAAGATGTTTTTGATATCGCTTTTGCTACTATTTAGTATTGTTAAAAATTTTGAAATTTGAAGTGAAATATAATTTGATTTTTAACTGAAATTAATTGGTTCTGCAAGAAAATTGTCTACCAATGTTCTATTAAGAGTGACTTCTTGAGAACTGATAAATAATAAGCAATAATATTTTAGCGATAACAGTAAAAAAATTAACATTCCCTCTCAAAATGGGTTTCATAAAAGTTGTTGCCAGTTGAAATTTATCTTTACCGGTTTTTTCTTAAGAAATGTCAAGATTTTAAATTGGATAAAACACGATATAATGCTAAAAAATGAGCAAAACCTTAATTTATTTCAAGAAATCTTAAGTTAAAATAGGCAGGGACTTTTTGAGAATAAAATAAAACTTGCATTTTAAAAGTTTTGACTCAGAAATTTACTAGTCTGATTCCTTTATTTGTCTTAAAAATGTAAGGCCATTTTAGTTAGAAGCACAAATTGTTTCGATCAATTTTTATGAAATATATGAGATTTCAAGAAGTAAGTAACATTAGCGGGATTAACGAAGAATTATTTTCATAAAATGAATAAATGAATCATAAAAAACACAAAATACCTGGCTTTTGCTCTTCTTCAAAAATATCTAGTAAAATTCAATATATAAATCTCATAAATCAAAAAGGTGTAAAAAAGACGAAAAACATGTCCCGGAGTGAATTTATTTTATTTTAAATTAGTTAAACAAAAAGCAAAGTAATCACGACAACAAACTAGATTTTTCTTTTATTTAGGCAAATTTTTTTCATTTAAAATATATAAGGCCATTTAACAGAACCTTTCTGTTTAGTAAAAAGTTCATCTAAGCGAATTTTTCTTTTCAAATCAACAGCAAATAAGCGTCTTAATTGAAGCAGTTCTGTTCAACGATTTGATTGGTTCTCGCTTGTAGCCAATGAAATCGCGGGATTCTGGCAGGATCTGCAATGCCTCTATGGTATCTTAATTGCGTGAAGAATGTTTTGCATATTCCAACCCAAGTAAGCGGTGGATAATTTATTTCCTCTTTTATGTAAGTTAAGACATTTTTACCCAAATTTAAAGTTCATAGTTCTACACAACATTAGTATTACCAAAGGAATTAAAGCATTGTGAATAGAGCAGAGTTTAAGTTTTCTATGTTTTGCAACTTATTTACGATTCTAAAGAGATGAATATTTATATTGATAAGTTGTGTTGCAATACCTTTTAAATTTGTTCTTAAAGATTTAATGAAATATATATCGGTCATGGGAATATTTAAAAATGATAGCATACAAAATATTACAACATAGTAAGTACTGCTTGTATTTAAATAAAAATAAGATACGCACACATAATAACCATTCATACTGTTACTAATCTGTCTTATCAAAAATTATAGACATTATAGTAAAGAATTAATAATAATCTTGTAAAGGTTCTAAACAATTACTTAATCTCTATTTTATATACCCAGAACAATCATTTCGAGTTATAATTTATTCTTTGTATAATGCAAACTGTCACGTTTTCTGGCAAATTGTTTAAATAATAAATTGAATTTTTCTTATATTTTTTGAGATTTGCACAAAATTTGACTTTTGCATTTCGAGAGAACAAACAGCACATGAATCTGCAAACATACCGGTTGAATGGGAAGTTCTTGTTGAGAAGATGCAACTGCTCCACTTAATTAGAGAAATTTCTGGTCTCATACCACTACTTCTGCTCACCCTTCCTCACTTGGCCGTCAGCGCAAACACCCCTCAATTACGCATGAAGCATTCGGGTTTAATTATAACTGCGCCAAAAATGAAGTCAGCCCCTTCGCTGAACCGAAAACACTTTTTCTTCGCAGACGTCAATACGAAAATACAGGCTTTTGAGGGTGACAAAGCCGAATTACCATGTCTGGTGTACGGAATAGACCTAAAGAATGTCGTGGTAAGTTTAAAACGCGGATCGCACAATCAAAATTTTATTAATTTTCATTTTATTCAATGCAGTTATAGAATTTTTAACCAAAGCTTTCATATTGTAAAAAACAAATCATAATGTACAATTTTTCGTTTTGAAAATAAATTTTGAGTTTCCTAAAATGCGCAAACATGTGATGTGTTAATATAATGCAATATTAAAAAAAATCGATATAAATAAAATGCTGTTTGCTGTATTTAGTGGATGTAAATTTAAAATAACCATTTTTTTAATTTAATAAAATTTGTTCCATTAAATATTACCTAATTTTCTGATTATGTCTGCAACAGCATTTCAGACAATTTAGTTTATTCAAGTTTCGATTATTTCTTTAATTTATAATGTGAATTTTTCTACTTTTCAACAGAAGATGATTGTCATTTTCATATTTTATTTGTATGCACTCTATTCTAGAACTAAATCAGTGCATATATTAATCCACGGCCTTTTAATGCAACTGTCAACTCTATCGTACCTTTTAATTATGAACACGCATCACTTAAATGAATGGAATCAAACTACGATTAACTTACTTGACTTAAACTTGATGTGTCGTTACTAATTTTCTCGTCGTGAATATTCTGGTCCTTTTTAAACTATCTACTTATGTTTGGGGACTATGAAGCTACTTGGTTTATTAATACTAAAACCCTTGATTAAATTCGTTATTAAAACGATAAATTTTAGCAAGAAATTGGAGATTTCCGAATATTAAAAAGGACTTTCATAAAATATAAATATCTGTAGCATCAAGAGCACGACCGTATTATTTAAAAAAACTTTTTTCCTACGAGATCTCGTGGTGGAAAGCAGGTGAATTTCAGGAAATATCGCTAGGACTAGAGACACGACAGCATCGGTTCTACTTGCCTCGGAGTTTTTACGAGGACTGGACTTTGGTCATCGAGAGTGTGAGATCCAGCGATTCTGGATTTTACGCTTGTCAAATCAACGCGGATCGATTACTCGAAAAAATCTTCCACCTAAACGTCACTTGTGAGTCCGCTTCAAATTTTCAAACATCTGAAGTATCAGGAACTGATTGGTATTGGTGCTTTTAGTGATGTTTTAATGTTTTTTAATGAATAGAATTTGCAAATAGGGAATTCTTGAATTTTTCAGGCTTAAGGTAAATGAACTGAAATTGTGTCGTTAAAACATGTCAAATATATTTTCTCAAAAAGCGTTTTGAATTTTGTCTTTATCTTATCAATATCCAATGACTCAAAATAAAAATTGAATATATCCTATGGAGAATTAAAATAATATAATTTATTGAAATAATCAGATGGTCATATCCTAAATTTATAATTTTCTTAATTTAAGTAAAAAGTGGAAATTATCTAAAAGTAAAACCTTTTTTTCAAATAGAATTTCATAAAAGTAACTGTTATTTTTTTATCAAAATCGTTAGTATATCATCTTTTAAGAAGTCGCTTTATTTAGTAACTTCAATTTTATGTAATATTTTTTATTGTAAATATCTTTAAATTTTTGTTCTATGATAAAGTGTTTGGTGTAAGTATAATGAAAATCACTTTAATCTTTTCACTTTTTTTAGCCAATAATACAGAGAGTGGGACCAAATTTCCCGATCAAGAATTTCTAAAAGATGAAGGTAATTTTAAATGCCTGGCTAAGATTTTAATAGAAAATTATGCTTATTATGTTATTCTATCTGTCTTTTTGATAAAATTGGAAAAAATAATCCGGCATACCTATTTTGAATTTTATGTTTAATTAGGATTTCTTCAAAATGGTGAGCGTGATGGCCTTTTCAACCATTCGATCATGACGAGTTCAGCAGCATTCCTGAACAGCGATTCCATTCTTCTTTTGTCTTTCATCATCGGGGTAATTCGACCGTTATTGGCTCTCCATTTTCCCCGAGATTACACATAACCCGGAGTTCTTGAAAAAAAACTAGTACTTTCTTCTGTACGTATTTTTCATTAAAAATTGTACATAAAGTCCACATTTTCAATGAATCTTTGAGGTTTTGAGCAGTTTATTTTGATTTTTTAACAGATACAAAATTTTTTAAATCAAAACTGTTTGAGATAAATTAGGCGGCAAATTGTGTTTTTTTGTATTTTCTAAAACGATTCATTTTGCAAAAAGTTATTTTGCATTCTAGGAAGCACGACTTTTCAGAGATGGGTAATTAATAAATCGCGAACAAAAAATAAACAAAATCAGATCTTTCCCGTTATTCAAATTTAATTTAAATGGTCTTAAAGTTGGACCATGACTAATTTTAATATTCATCTGATCTTAAAATCTGGTTAGATTTTGTTCATTGAAAGGTTTGGGTAAAGTGATAAACCGTCTAAGAATGCAATTTTAAAGATAAAAGTTTTTTGTGTCTTTTATATTTTCTGTGGCATTCCCATTCATAAATATACCAACATAAAATTAATTAAAATTGAAATATGTTTTCTTATGAGGAAAAGTATATGGGAAAGCAAAAAAAACTACTTGAAACTAACAAATATCTGTAAACTACTTAATTTTAATATTTTTATGATGTCCTACCTAATATCTGTGCAATTTAGTAGATAAAATATTAAATCACCTTGTGCATACAAATATAGGGTCTTTTAGCAGTTTCACGCTAACTTTGACGTGCTTCAGTGATTTTTCGTCCCAGACAGATTAAACAGACCACCTTTTCTTAGACAGATCCCAAAAAAATAAACTTGCAATTTGCGTGATAATTTCGATCTTCAATGTGAGAGGGGAAATAAATTTTGAACAAAAGGCTCAATTTTACACTTTGGGATTGTTTATAATTAATTTTTTAAATTTTGTCTCTATTTCAAATTAATCATCCTGAAAATATTTCATGGCAAACACAGAGGAAGACAAATAATTTCGCATTTCTCACTCTCTTTCATGTTGAAAGTAGCAATTGTGATAACAAAATAAGATAAATGCAATATATTTTGTTTCAACAATGCTCTCTGTGTGCGGTCCTGATGCTGAATATGCATTAGTCGCAATCATTGTATCGAAATATAAATTACTTACAAATTAACGATACATTTTAGATGCAAACTTGCAATTAAAAGGACATTTTGTGTTGTTAATAAAATACAATTTACAAGGTCTTGAATCGATTTTTTTATTTTATTTCTAGTTTCGAAGGATACTCTATTGTTCTTAGTGGTTTTAATTCAAACGAAAAATGCTGCAACTAGTTAAAAAAGAGGCATTTTGAAAATATTTATACCATCTTTAATTGTTTGTAGAAAACAGAATTTTATTTAATTCAAACATGGTCGTCAAAAGTTTCCAGATACTGATTTAGATTTTGGTTTGACATTTATAGAAGTTATCGAATTTCTCATCTCAACAGATTAATAAACGTTAAAAGCTTTTGCCACATAATTATGGTGAAGAAGCGAGATAGACAAAGATGAAATATTCTTTGCCTAAAAGCAAATAATAAATTGAAGTATAAATCATTAGTGTTTCAGGTATTTTAGGGCAAATTTTGTACAACTATAAAAAGTCATACCTATAATTTTTTTATTTTTAGCAAAAATGTACTAATAAGCTGCGGAAGGAATATCAAAAGAGTTTAATTAAAGCATTTTTTATGTGAAATTTTATTGCAAATAATAACAGTATTTGTGATCACATTAAAATTGGATAACAACTAATTTTTAATTTTTTTGTCAACAGAAATAAGTGCCAAAAACCCGTGAAATTGCTATGCAAATTAGACAATTAATCCTTTAAGCCTAGTTATCAATCACTGCTTAAAATTTGTGATGAAATCTTCCTGAAAATTTTAGAAAAGATAAATTAATATCCAGATGGAAAATTTTGATTGATGACATCATATATTTGGAAAAATGCTCAAGTTTCTTAAGTATTAAAGAACTATTAATCTTTCTTTGTTTTGACCACAAATAATCATATAAGAAATGAAAATAATTTTTGGTTTTTGAGCCTTAATTAATCGAAATTACTCACAAGAGAAATATGCTAAATAGGGTGGGAATCAAAATATTGTTCATTAGCAAAAGAAAGCTGCAGATGCAGTATTTTTTCCAAAAACGAATAATTTTTTATCAAAAGATGAATTTGTTCTAAATGTTTCTTTTTGATACTATTTTTTAGTTATTTTTCAATTCCTGTCCCTAGACTCTTTAGTCTACAAGATGAGATTCGCAGACGGTTAATTAAATTTATTTATCTTCTTAGAATAAAAAATGAGAATTTGTTGCTAAATGAAGACTTTTTTTATTTAAGAGAATATAAATATCACTAGCGATATCTTTTTTCCTAGCTTTATTCTTCCTAAGCAAAAACATTTTATATGCCATGAATTATGTCTAAAAATATTTTCACAATCTTAATTAAACCATTAAAGCAAAAATACAAATCACGAAATTCAAATTGAATTGAGATACAAAATTTTTCCGAAGTTATTATCTATAGGTGAAACTTAAAGTTTTTGGTTTATTTATAGTCGAAAATTGGAAAAAATAAATATATGCAGATGCTACTGAAATTTTTTATAATTAAATAAATTTTATTTGAAAATTAGCAAATCGGAATAGAAATTAGGTCTAATAGTCATAGATATCATGATAAAGTAAGCGAAAATGGGATTTGCAAAGGCGACATACCAGGTCCAAATCTGTCTTCATTTTATAGAAAAAAATTGACAACACCAGCGGGAACCACAAAAGTTATATTCCTAGTAGATTAATCACGTTCTGCAACTAAAGTTTGACATTGCCGAAGCTGTACGATTTTACTAATGCAGTCAAATCGGAAACAAAAAAATTGGTGGTGGCGCCATCTAATTAAGATTCTTCATTTAAAAACAAAATGAGCTTGTCCAATTTTAGGGTCAAGAAGTAGTTCTGCCAAATTCTTGAAATTAATCATAAATTAATGCAAAATTTTTGCAAATATTATTGTTTGTATTCCTGAATTTTTTAATGCCATTAATGACAACGTTCTGATGATGATTCACGCGCTGGTTTTAGTAAATCTGAATCCACCGTTAAAACAATTACTAAGTGACAGATACATTTTGAGTTTATTGTGAGATTGTTTAAAGAAAATTTTATCAAAATCAACAACATGGATGATGACGTTCAACTAAAGGGTCATGAAATATTTTTGTTAATAATTTTACCTTCATTACGGTAACAAGGCTAAAACTTTATAATTTAACATAAAATACCAATAAAAACGACGTTAACCCCTACCTTATTATATTCACTGTAAAACATGTTTTTAATAATTTACAATCAAACATTAATATTTGGGTTCGCATTGATTTGGAATGCGGATTTATGAGTATTTCAATGAAATAAGTTAATCAGGATTAATTTTACAATTGCTAAATTATTTGAACAGAGGTCTAGCAATCACCAGCACTTTTTGGAAAGAACGATTAACATTTCATTCCATCAAGCTTAAACGGCATTTGTCATCATCGAATTCTCGTTAGCCTGCAATTTTGGATTATTTTGTTCAACAAAGAATAAATGTGTTCAAAACCAAAATAGTTCTAGAATAATCAAAAAGTATTCGTTGCTTTAGTTTTAAATAAAGTCTTTTAGATTTTACTGCCTTCCTTTTTGGAACGAATTTTTATTTACTTTTTATATTCTTGTTTCAAAAATAGCAACTTCACCAGTGTTCAGAGTACCAATTTGCCTGTTTGTAACGAACTTTTGATTCATAAAAAATAGCATTCGTGTCCTCGTGTTCATTAATTATTCAGCAATGTCTGGTCGAGCGTTGATGCTAAGATAAGGTGCGATATATCGATCATTTCCCTCACTAAAAGGTCACATTCGTGCATTAATTGCCGCAATATCTTACCAAGAGTTTATTTATTAATACAAGCAAAAGAACGTAAAAAATCGGTAGAAATAAAGACGATTCTTTTTAAATATATGTATTAATGAAAAATATAATTAATTTCTTTACTCTTGGCTGCAAAATCATTTTGAAAGGATATTTTAGTGAATATGATCTAAGTGCGCCTTAAATAAAATCCAGTAGCTGAATTCGTATTGAGTAAGAACGAATTTTAAGTTATTTTGCTCTGAAAAAATTAATTTAGTTTAAAATGAATAAGAGTGATTATATTACTTCATTTAAACTGCATATCTCTTTAAAAGAGTCTTATGTTAATTTGTGGTTAATTTAACAAGAAAAACTGCTTTATTAATTTGCAAGTTCTATAATTAAATGATATAAAATTTGGCTTAAATGATTTAAATTGGTTCGAAAAAAGTAAAATGAACAAGAGTACAAAATACTTCTTACACTGATTACATTGCCAATTGATGCTTACGCTACCAATCAAAGTAATTTGTGTAACAAATAGACGAAAAATATCAGAAGATTTTGAGAAAATATAAAATCTTATAAACAAGTGATTAAAAGGAGGAAAAAAACTATAGGATTTTTCATGAAAACAAGCCATTTATATCTTTTTTAAGGCTTTTGAATGAGTTAAACATTTTATTGCTCTTAAGATACGTGATTGAAATCGTGACTTAGAGAAAACTAACTGAAATAATTTAAACAAATATTTTGTGAAATGGCATTTCAGCAAAACATGAATAAACTATCATTATAAAAATTCTTCCATTGCAAATGCGAAATCTTTTATGCTTATATTTGTACGAAATATCTCCTAAAAACTAGCTTTTAGCTGGGTGAGATTATTCTTCGCGTAGAGGAAGCTACATTATGTTTTATGTTTGCTATTTAAATGATCATAAATTTTTAAGTAAATTTACATTTTTAGGAGGCATTTTGGATAGCTGAATCATTTTAGACAAATGGAAAGAAGTATTCAGAATGAGTGCTCTTCTATAAGCGAATATCATTTAAATTTTTAGTTTTGATTAAAAATGCAATTTTTTATAGCTGTTTCGCACTAGTTATTGCTACATCGTATTACAGTTTTTAAATAGGAAGCATAAATAAGAGATTTAAACTAATAACGAATGCATGTGGTTTGATTAAAGTGCATGATTAATTTGTAGCAGTACCGTCTGATTTAGCTCATTGTTTTGCATTATCTAAGTTTTCCATTGGTGATTAAACTCTAGAATGATATTTCATTTTTTATTATTCAATGTGTTAAGAAAGAATATTTCGATTCAAGATAGACATTTTGCCGAATAGATTTTACTGCTCTAATTGATGTATCTATGAACAGTTGATATTAGGAGGAATATAAAAATTTACCGTATATGTTTACCATCAACTCAAATAAAAATATTTTTGTATATACAAATATTTTTAATCTCTTCTCTGCTAATAATAGCTTCAGTCCCTATCATTCTTAAAACTTATTGAAAGTGATTCCATAGGAAATTTTTAATTCTGTTTAAATATTTTTACAGAAATTTTGGTATAGAAATAATCCTTTAAAATTAACATCAAATGCTCTTAAATGTTTAATATTAAAACTATTTTTAACAGCCCCACGCGTCATATATTAGGTTAAAAATTAATATGACTATTTAGCATTTCGTTAAATTGACATTCAATGTCATTCAAAAACATCAAAAGTGCTCAAAAAATCTTTATTAATCTGTTACAATTTTTCAAGTAGGCTGGTACTTTTGAAGTAAAACATTGTGTGGGAATAATGGGCTTTTGTTCTTTAAAAAAAGCGCATTTATTAAACAGCAATTAGGAACAATTTAAACGGGAATCGACGACATGCAAATGTAATAAAAACCTAATTATTTTGTTAAATAATTTATAACTTACAATTTTTAGAATTTTAATTAATGAAATATGCTTTTATTTATTTGTTAATTTAGAAGTCCGGAATAAACAAGCATTTAGTTTTAATTCTGAAGATGTTTTCCGACCTTCACAAAAAATGAAGAAGTGAATTCGTTTTAACGACATAAATATATGACTACTTCATAATAATGCAGTTTAGCACAAAATATAAAATGATCCAGCAATTTTTCGGGTTATAAAACTAATAATAGCAATTGTTATTTAGGAAATAATCACCATTTTTGTAAATAAAAGATGAAAGCCTGGCATTTCAAATATCGCAACTTGAGTTGACCCTGATATGACATCGATTCATTAGGTTCGAAATTTGTTAGTATTTGTAAAAGAAATTGAACTAAACCTCCGTTCCTACTTTTCAAATTATATAATACAGGATAAGTTTCCTTAAAAACGGCATTAAAATGCTGTTTATCATCGCTCCCATTGGGATGGTGTCCAGTTCAATCTTTATATTCCTAGACGGTAAATTTTATAAAAAGAATGTTTAAAACCCGAACACTGACTTTTTATCCAGTCAGTGCTTTTAATTAGGGCTAAAACTTATTAGAAATTTTTTGTGACATTGTTTTGGACAAAAATCGACTATTGCTATTTCATTGTTTCCACCTCATTCTGATCGTTCTTCCACTATTCGCCAACTGAAACACAAAAGCGATTCAAAAAAGATTTGCACGATTTCTGGCATTTATAGTTGACAAATAAGCCAGTTTCTGTAGCTCAAAGTAACGTTAACGTTGCTTTTTTAAATTAATGGCATAAAACTTTTTAAATGCTTTAGTTTATAGTATAAATAGGACATTTTTCACTTAGATGAGTATTTTACTGGATCCTAAACACTCACGACAACTAAGATAGATATTTTTCAAATAGGCTGTCTTACAAAATTGTTTCGCTTTAATAAATCTTAGCATTCGATAAATTTAACTTAAAATTTAATTGATTTTCTAGTTGTCCTGAAGTATAATTATCTTATCGGTCGTCAAACGGCAATCAAAATTTGTTTACATTTTGTACCAAACTTACGCCCAACATGCTTGTCATTTTTTAACGCCAAAATGCCAAATTCACTATTTCAACGTCGTAGCTTTGTGCACGTAGAAAAGCATTACATAGTAGTGAATTCTTAACTTACTAAACAGAATAAGATGAGATAAGATTTTCAACTACATTAGAATGATAATATTTATTCTTGTTTAACAATGCTAGCTGTATTGTTTGATGATGCATTAGCATCTTTGCAAATAGAATTGCCAGTTGCATCAGAAACTACATTTTAAATGGTTTCTTAATCATTTTCCAATTCATGCTCCATGGGGCAGTACCATGTTCGTTCAGGCGTGTTTTTCCTAAACAAAAGACCACCAAACGACACTTTATTTCGACTTTTTTGCAAAATTGCCAGCTTCTAAACAGTCAAAAATCAAAAATAAAATCCTTTCAAGACAGCTTAAATGGTTTTTGAAAATTTTCAACTGAATAATTCATTAGCCGCTTCCTACACGAAAACTCCTCATTTTGGTGATTAATCGTTGGATTTTGAAATGTTGCTTTGCAGTGTTAAATAAATAAGGTGATGAATATTGAGATAATAAAATTATTTTTATTTACAACTTCCTCTTTTCAAAAAAGCATTTAAAATCTGAAAATTGCAAAACGAACGTTCTTTTAAGTTTATAATATCCATTCAAATTAGAAACCACCAGCAAAATATCGAATTGAAGAAATCAGTGCTACAAAACCGAAATTCTAAAAAAATTAGTGTAATATAAATCGAATTCAAAAGGTTTTAATAAATTGTAAAATTTTCTTTAAGTTAAAATTACCTTAGTTAAGCGATTTTTCTTAAAATATCAGAAAACTTTGTCAAATAGAAATTAATAGAGAATAGCTACGTAAATTACTAAACCAAAATTTTGAAAAAGTGCTAAATTCGAAAATATCACCGTAATTACTTTAAAAAGACTAATAACCGAGAGTTTCTGCGTGTCTTTTACCAAAGCTGCATTTTACAATAAATTTAAACAAACAACTATACAAGTTTATTTTTACATTTCTATCTAATTAAGGCATTTGCTGTTTTTATTGCCATTTCTTGGAACTGCAATGGTAATTGAATTCATTTCCTAAACATTTTCGTGCGAATTTATCAAGCATGGTATCCACGGATAGTCAATTGAATTTTTTCGTTTTAAAGTACTCTCACATAAAATAATGATTTATTAATTCACTAAAACATCACTTTTTAATAGGCATCCTAACTTAAATTAATGGAGTGCAGTTCACTTTTTGTTACATTAAATGAAATTAAAATTTATCTCTGTAAAAGATTTTAACGATCATCAAATCGTGAAAAAATTTTGCTTTAAAAAAGGAATTTAAATAACCCATAGACATTTATGGTTAGAACCACTAGAGCACAAAGCATTTGCTAGGCATACGAGCACCAATTAATTTGAACTAATTGATTCAGATATTTAAAGCTTCAAATTATTTAAAACTTTTTATTTCGAATTGGCAAGTCAATTAACAAAATTTACCGTAGTTTACGGAATATATCATCCTTTGAGTTGTGAAATATTATAAAAATGTTTGAAACGAAGTGTTTGTATTCGAAGTCTTTACTAAAATAGCAAATTAGCCAATGTTGAAGCATTTTAAGTACTCAAGACAATAAATTATCATTCACCTAAATTGATATTTAAGTTTAATTCTTATTCACTACAAAGCATGACCATTATTTGCCTTGATTTCACGTTCACTGCCTGGGTGAATTTGTGCATTGAAGAAGACAGTTTTTATTAGGCAGCTCCATGGAAAACGAACATGCCTGTTGGAAAAAACTCGAGCTCACAATGTCTCTGTTTTTCTAAACATTTTTACAGGTTTCGCGCATTTCACTAGTTGTTCTTCACTGGTATAGCAAATCCTAAAATTAAATGGTCATTTTACAGTTTAAAACGAGTTTCGTTTGCTAATAAGATATTGACCAAGTATTTTGGAACTCGCGTTTAAAAGAGGCCTTTAATTATGTACTATTTTTGGATTGAATCTCCATTTAAATTTCTTGGAATCATAACTAGAAATATAAAAAAGTTTAGCGTGTTAATTGCTCCAGTGCATTCATTTTTAACATGATGAATATACATCTAATTCCTTTTACTCAAGCCAATTAATAAATGGGTCAAAAAAATTATAAATAATAAAAGTAAATGAATCTTATTATTTACGTTGTAATAAAAGGGAGAAAATAAAGCCTTCTTTCCTTTCTTTTGTGTGTACGGTGAGTTAGATGAGAGACAAATAAGATAAATGTCAGCATGTCTATAAATAACGTTTTTACATCTACCGTTCCGACTTTCTAAATTAAAATGAAACTTATTAAAATAAAGAATTGCTTTAAGGGTATTTCATCAGTTCAAACAGTAAAATTTCCATTATTAACGCGTAAAAGGAAGTATGCCTAATCTATGAAAACAACGACGTCTATTTCTTATGAATGTCAATTTTATTTTTTCGCCATATATATTAACGACTGTATTTCAGTTAAACAAATAAAAAAGAAGCCTTTAAGTGACAGTTATAATATGCTTGCTCCGGAGTAAAAAAAGCATTTCTTATTTATTAAGAAAAAAATTAAGAATGCTCTATGAGATATGAACTTGAATTTTATTATTTGTCTAGCATAGAAGAAATTATTTTCAAATAAAATATCAAAAGATTTATAAAATATAAATTAATAGGAGATAGCAATCTAAGTTATTATATCAGAAGTTATGAAAAAAATGCCCAGTGATAAGCAAAATTCGAAAATATTACTCTATTTACACTAAGAAGACCAATGACTAAGAGTTTCTGGAGGATCTTTACCAAATCTGTATTGTATAATAAACTTTAGGCGTAATAAATGAATTCATTTTGCAAATATTTTTACTGTCAGTCAATTTATAGCGTTGGGAAATAATTTAAGCTGTTATTGTTTGAGCTTGGAGATTACATGCCACCTTTGTTTGCTCTGTTCCTGTTCGGAAAAACGAGTTGGTTAGTTAAATGACTGATTTTGTTCCATTTTTTCAACTCATTTACCCGTGTAAAGAATTTTTGCTATTAAAAATTATTCAGTTATTGCGCATGGCCTCTGGATAAACAGAGATAATTACAGACATTTTTTCTAACGCTGATGTAAACGGTTACTCTGATAATAAAACGCTTAAAAATATTACTTTTTAAGATTTAAAAAAATGTTAAACAGAGTTTATAATTTTTTACTGTTCTTAAACCAAAAAAGAGAAATATGATTTAATGGAAAGTCTTCTACATTTACAACGCCTAACATTTTAAATACCATAATATTTTTCTCAAAAAAATTATTTTGTATCTTTAAAAAACAACTTCGAGTTCTTAAAATGTAAAAAAGCTTTGAATTAAAATTTTTGAAACGATTTGCATAAAAAATGCCTATCTTTAAAAAACCTAATTTGGAAATAGACCTAAAGCCAATGAATTCAATTTTAGTAATTTCTCTTATTTTCAAAATCACAATAAGATACACATTCACTTTAGAAAATTAAATTTTTAATTGCCTGCAAATTGTTTAAGTAAACAAACATGCGAAGGACTGAAGTATTTTTGTAGAATTCTTCAAGACGAATTCAAAAATGATATTTACACAACCTGTAGTGTTATTTAAAACAAATTAGCCCGGCAAAATTGACCGAAAACCAAAGAAAATATTTGAATAACTTTTGAATATGTCCTTTACATTTCATTGATTTTGTTTCATTTCCAATCTGCTACACAGTTGTACATGTACCACATCTCACTTTCCTAAACAAATTCGCTATTTCAGTTCGTTTGACAAAACTCTCTGAAAATATTAATGAAAAATGCTATTTGTGCCATAAGAAACAATTTTGTCCAAAGAGAAGAAAATAAATTAATCTTGACATGCAACAAAATTCGTTAATGCAAGAGTCGAATGAGGACGTCAAGCAGCATTTTTCGTGATTATTTATTAAAATTATTGTTTTTGGAAAGAAACATTCATCCATTCCAAAATCGTAACTTTTTTTGAGAAATATTATGTTAAGAAAATAATAATTAATGGAAGCCTGTGTATGTAAGGAAGCGCATTTTTCACCCGATTGTGTCATTAGTAATATTTTAATCACTCTCCTATTCTAGCAATGTTAATTAAAACTCAATTTCCGTGTACATGTTGGATTATTAGAGAAATAAAATGACCTTAAATAGGATACTACCTCAAGAACCTGGTAAACATTTAAAGAAATTAACAAAGTAGTTTAAAAAATTTTAATATTTTTCCGGTAGATTTAAAAAATAATTATTAAAATCTGCGTTTGATAGGTTTCCATGTTTTGTAGGTTGAAGCAACAAGTTTTTTGGCGAAAAACTAACGAATTTGTATTTTGTGCATTTGTAAGAAAGAAATTCAGTTGTATATATTTCCTTTAAATGAATCAAAAGGGAATAGTCTACGGTGTGTTATTGGATGCTTGTTATTTAAAAAAAATATGGACAAGGAAGTTCTTTGGCGTTTTAAATTGCTATTAGAATTCCTCAAAGAAAATAAATCAATTTTATATTTCGTTTAGATAAACCCAAAATTAAAATTTGTAAAGATGCTTAAATTAAGCCTCTTATTCAGAGTTTGTAAAGGGTGTTTCTGAAACGAAGAAACTAAATTAATCTTGGCATAGAACGAGAGAATTAAACCTTTTAATGAGTTCGTTGAAATTTTCCTCGAAATAATTCGCGTATTTGAGCAGATATTTATCCAGTGCCCAGATTTTGCCTAAAATGGTTTCAAAGAGTTAAAAATTGGTCACGTGATCCACTTTGAGGTAGAAATTAAAACTGTTTTATGACTTTTGCCTTAAGCTCAGAAGTCTGCAACATTCCTTGCATATTATTGCTTACTTACTTTGGGACACCAGGTTCCACAAACATCTTCGTCTGGAACCGCACAAACCTGGATTCTACCATAGAAGATTTGCAGTTGGAAAAACTCTACTTTCAAAGACGACAAATTTTTTTAAAGACGTGCAGAATGGTGTAGTAGAAACCTCCAGAAAACACGAATTGTCCACTAAGTAGTCGGGGAATCCGACGGAAGTAAAAATGCTACAAATTCCACAGTCACGATAAAATTATTCCAAAAGTTGTCAGAATTGAAAACTGCACGTGTTTTAAGGAATGTGCGAACGACGCTTCATTCAGTGCAGCCCCAAATGGCATTCTGTCATCACCAATCCTTCATGAAATAGTAATGTGCATTTTCGGGTCAATTTTACAAAATGTTAAACGTCTTTCCAATTTTTTCATGGCAGCAAAATTTGAAAAAAATTTCCATCGTTTGCGGTGGTGTTAGAGACCATCAAGACAGCACTATTATATAATTAAAAAATAGGTTTTTGATAAAGTAACAGCACATTTAACAGAATAATGTTTTTAATACAGAACCAATTTTTAGAGGAGATATTGAAATAACTATTTAAAAGATTCGCAACTGAGTAAAAGACCATGTTTCATGTTTGACTTGGCAATCTCCTTAGTAGTTGAAAGCGTTTAAATATTTTTCTTCTAAAAATGCTTTTAAATCGTTTCGATTTCATTTTCTTTTGACAAACTGTCAACACTCAGGGTGACAAAACTATCAAAAATAGGCACTTTTGATGAATGCTGTCACGATAGACTCGAAAACAGAAGGTTTGCAAGTCATTTCTAGCAAAATTTCGATTTGGTGGCGATTGTTACGCGCTTGCCAACATTTTTTTAAAACTCTTTTATCATAATGGTATAATTTTTGAGTCTAGTTGGAATTTAAATTTAGTAAATATGGAGAGGACGATTCTAATCGTAGCTTTATTAACTTAAAAAGTTTTACTTTGATTAAATTCCATAGAATTAATACTGAAACACGATTCCGTCGGCATCATATGATTAAATCTTCATCCGTTTATTGTTACCTAAGTGGTAGGCATTTTTTGATTTAATTGGTAAATTCATTAACCAAAGATGAATCTCATAAAAGTATGTATTTTAACCTCACAGTGGAAAATAAAGACGCATTTTAAAATTTTATGCAGTAGTTCTGGAAGAAAAATTAGATCTGTATTAATAATTTTGCCTTTCAAGGCATTCAAGGAGGTGCTAGTTTCCTTGACTGTCAACGATAGGTTATAAATACTACTTATCAATGCTTAACTTACCTTATTCACAGAAAATGCAAGTTAATACTCAAATCACATCCATTAGCTTTTTTAATATCTATTAAGAATTATTATAAAATAACCTGTTATCATATGTGTACTTGTCATCAAATCAAAATAATCTCGCAGAATATATTAAGAAAATTACTGTTAAATAATATCCATTTAGCCAAGAAATAGCAATTTTAAAAAATGTTTCCTTAGTCAAAATATTACTGACTAGTCATGAGCTTATTTCATAAACTCTATCAAATTAAAATCGAATTGCTTAAAAAAGCATGTCTGCAGTAAAACGTTTTTGAAAAATAACCATAAGTGAATTTTCACATTTTTTGTGATCAAGATTTTGGTTCTGTTTGCACTACCCTCGTAATTATTAAATTTTTCTTAATAATTTAGTCTGACTAAAAGTTGATCATTGTTAATATCCTTGAACTTAAAGTGCGATTTTCTCCAGAAATATTTTAAACTGCTTTCTGATAGAAAAAGTCACTTTTAAAATTTATAATAACTTAAAACAAGCAATATTTATTGTAGATATTTTTCGCCTCAGGACTTTCTCAAACTTATTTTTCAAAAGAACAAAAGATGAAGCACAGTATTGCCATATTTTGCGGCTTCAGGTATTTTCGACTGAATTTCGTTCACAAAGCAGATGTGCGTAGTCATTTTTTCCCTAAACTTAGTGGTACAGTGCCCTTGTAATTACCTCGTCTTAAGTGCCGAAGCATTCCGCATTGCTTTTTACTTTGAAAAGCCTAAAGTTTGTTGCTAGGTCTTTTTTGCAGCTGCCTTGTACAGTGGCATCTATGTTAAGCGATTTAGTGGTATGATTCTAAATTATACTCTTCTAAGAAGCAGTTATTCATTTGACAGTGGCTTTCTGGTTACGATACTATATTAGCACAAATCTAGACATTTAAGGATGGGTAAGTCTCTCAAGTCTTCTATTATTTTTCATTTTGTCGAAGCTCTATTTTTAGCACAAATTTTCAGACAATATTGAGTGTCTGCAACTAGGGTAATGGAATAATTCTTTTAAATACAACTGAAAAAGACAAGCTAAAAAATTGCGTTCAACTTCTGCTAATCTCAAATAATTTAAAAGCCATTTAAACGTAAGTAAATAACAATTCTGAGCTTTGTGAAAAGCGAAGTGAGATAACAGTGCGTTCCTAATAAATTTGAGAAAGAAGTATTAATTTTCGAATTACGTTATTAAATTGAAATTCATTTTCTATATTCACTTAGTTTGGATGAATTTGTTATATTTGTTATATATTACAAGGTTTATAATCGGAATTTGGCATATGAGATTAATAACCGCAAAGGAATTTGAAGTACTTCACACCTCTGATGACGCGTTTATTAATAAAATAAATATTTATATTAACCATGCTTTAGTATCCCCGTTAATCAAAGTGGTGAGCTATAATTTTCTTGCTTAATGCACTCATTAATTAAACAACTTTCCCATTTGAATTATGCTACTTTCTTTGAAGAAATAGTTCAAAGTTTACTAATTAATTTTTTTTCGTAATCTTAGCAAAATAAAGTAACGTTTTTTTCCTTTTCTATTTGTTTTCAAGACAACGGAGGTACTGATTTAAAAGCAGTTTCAACAATTCAAAATTGCTACTAGATAATACAAGCACTAAATTTAAAACGGGCAAAATTTTGCTTTGCTTTTTTGTTTTAAATAAAGGCGGATGTTTTGATAGAGCAGTTTAATTTGGCGACCACAATAAATCGCTATAAAGTGGCGGGCATTTTCAGCACGCTAAATTAACAGCTCAAAAAGCGCCATCTTTTGCATAATTTAAATTCCTCATTGTGTCAAGTGTTAAGCCTAAGTTTATATTAATAACAAATTTCCAAAAATGTCCCCAATTTTAAAAAAAGTTTTCTTAGGTAATTAAGGTACTCTGTATCATAAGTTTAAATAAATTCTCTAAGATAGGTAAAAATAATTTCTTTTTCAATATAATTAGCTATCGTATTTTAAATTAATCAATTTGAATTCAGCAAAAATCTTGAAATATTTTCTTTACTAAAAACAATAAAACCACCTGACACTTTTCTCCGTATATTTGTAAACCTAACTTAATCTAAAAGTTAAAGAACATTTTGAAAGGTAATCGAATAGAATGCTTTGATCTAAAGAGTCAAATAGAGCTCAAAATTTTTGTTTTATCAATCCTGGTCAAGATTTTAATATTTGTTTCCTTTTTGTGCGCTGTATTTATTAAGAAATCACTTTTAGTTACCAATCACTAAAATTGCTCGAATTCAACCTCTCAAACTAATATAATTCATTTAATTCAAAATTCCGCCTTCTTTCAACTATGAAATATGCCTTCGAAATTAAATTTAACGAACTGAATCTCTAAGTCAACATTTTTCATTAATATGCCTTTTGATTACTCAGGCAAAACAAATTAAAACTATCACATAAAATTAAAGTTCCTTAATTAATACGCAATTCGTCATAATTCAGTCCGATTTAAATTCTCTTTTCACAAAATTAAGCCAATTGTAGCGCCTTTGCGAAAGTTGCAAGAATCTAGCATTTCCGGTGGACTAAAAACCCTATTCTATTGTTTGTTAGGAAATGAGGGATAAAAAACAGGAATTGAATTGTGACCAAAAAAGCCAAATATTGCTTTTAGTTCTTAAGTGCCTATTTCTGTCCAAGCTAGAAATTATTTTCACTTCCTGATTAAAAATATTCTTCATCTGACAATGATATAAATTGTAAACTAAAGTATCTTTGGAGTAATTCACACATTTAAGACTATGGAGTAGATTTTCATTTTATTTTTGGTTATGAAAAATAAATCCTTTGTGTGTATTTGTATCTTTTCAAACCAAAATTCACTGGTTACCAATAACTTCATGCATTTTTTTAATGAAGAATATTAGAACTTCACTGAAGTTTGTACGAAACCTCCAGGATGAATTCAATTAAGAAGGATTCACTTTTCAGTTGATGTGAGTTAAAATTAAATCAATTTTACAGCTGGGTTACATTTTTTCTCAAACAATATTATATAATTCAGCCTGAAAGCTTTATTTTTTCATGGCAAGGAATTTTGAAAGTGTGTTTATTCTCCAAATAGCCAGAAGTTTTAAATAAATATTTGGAAACGACAGTTCTTTTGACACAAACCGATGACAATGTCAACTTGTCATCGACCATATTTAATGAGAGGTTTCTCGTGCTTCGACTCATTTTCGTGCAGTTGGAATGTAATGATTCTAAAATAATATAAAACTTATTACATTTAATTATGAAAAGAATGCAGCATATTAAAAAATTATCATTTTTCGAAATCCATGTCACAAAAAATATGACTTATTTGTCTAATTTTACATTTACAGCAATAATAAAATTTACAAATTCAAGCGAAATTGTTCCCTAAAAATTGAAAGCATTTAAACGAACTACTATTCCAAAAAACCAGACCGTGTTAAAATGCTATAAAATTCGTTTGCAATAAAAGCGGTACTTCACCTCAAATTAATAATAAGATCGGGTATTTTAATGCTTTATATAAAAGACTGCTTCATGGATATTTAAAAATTGTTTATAAACTAATCAGAACCTTACGCAATTTTAAGTATACCAAGTGTATATTTAGTGTATCAGAAACTGCCCAAATTCTTGGCTTTTCAAGAGGTAAATGCCAATGAAGAAAATGATGTTAATTCTTTTTTAAAAAATAGCAACTCAAATCATTACCCTTGATCTTCGCCATGTTTTACGTTTAAGGAAATGAATGATTTTAAAACCCAATATTTTTGCATCATTATCTCTGAAAATATTAAATAATATAAAAATTTGATACATTTTAATTTCTATATGTAACATATTCATTCCAAATACCAGAATTTTATTAGATATTTGAAAAAACGGTTAAAAGTTCATAAAATTGGTAGAGATGATTTCAAGTACACGGCTCCTAAAATCACTGCATAGCTACACGAATCTGGAAAACCTTCACTGCCAAAGACAAACTTTTCAGAGCTTTTAGAGTGGTGCAATAAAAACTAGAGATTTGATTTATTCCTCAAGCCGTGGAAAATGTGCTTTTTTCACAAAATTTTGCACACACATTTTTGACTGTTGATCAAACCTACTTCTGGTACCTATATCTTGAAGCGATGTTCACTGACGTCTGCATTTGAACTCGTGAAATTTACTGAAGTTATAACTTATTCTAAACTAACTGCATAATACTTTTATTTTATTTGGCATACTAAATTGCAAAATATGTTAAATTTATAAGGTTTTATAACCTGACAAGTAATTATGATGCCAATGAATTGGGTGTTTCTAATATTTTGGCCAATGGCGGATTTCAGCAAATAATAACCGAAGAGACAGAATAATATTCCATTCTTAAGCTGAAAAATCAAAAAATACAGTTAAATAATGCATAAAAAACTTTTTTAAATAAGCGCAACTAAACGTGCAACATTTAAGAGAACAAAATTGCAATCTCTAATCGGAACAACTCATTTGCCTACAAATCCCTTAGAATTAAGGAAAATGTAAAAAATTGAGAGCTTAAAAGTTTACCCACCTAATTAGCATATTTGTTCTAAAAATTGACCTTCGTTTCATAAAATGCCCATAATTAAACAAAAAGTATATATTTTAAATAATTTATTGTTAAATTTGGCAGCTTAAATTTTTCACAAGATTTCGAGTTGTCTTTTGCTGTTTTGGCTTGATTCGGAGAACAGATGTAATTGAATCAGTTACACAAAATCTCTTATTGCAAGAGAACAAACAAGATTTGCTTTTTAAACTAATTTTCATTAAAAAATTTCACACTGCTTAGAGTGGTATATCATTCCTATCTATGCTTTAGGATCCTTTAAAAGGCTTTTTAAAGTTACTCCAAATTCAATCATTGAGTAACTGCATTTTTATAAAAGTAATGTTTCCTCTTGGTTGTAAGTTCTAATGGCTATATAGATAGGCAATTCGGGTATAAATCTGGATAGAAAAGGAATAAATAGCAACATGTTTTACTTAGCAGCTTAAAGGAATAACTTAGCCAAGGTAATGCATAGCCATTTTGGGAGTATATATAAAAATAAGGAAATTCATCATTATTATATCTTAATTTTTCACTAAATACAGTCCAATTTGTAGAATTATTCTAATAGAAAACTCACTGAAATTGCGTTTATTAAAACAAAATACGTTTCTTTATAATCATATTTACAAACGAAATAATATCTGCATATACCACTCAAAAATTATAATTTAAATCAAAACGGAGTTAGCACAATTGTTAATTTTAAAAATAAAATTTATAATAGAAGAAAGTTGTCCATTATTTTTAGAAAAAAATTATATCATTTTTACCGAAATTTCTGTCAAAAGTCTGTTATTGTTTTTGTTACCCCTAATAACTTGATGATGGTGATTATTTATTTAAAATAATAGTAAATTTAAGGTTTTTGTGATTAAAAATCAACAAAATGCTTAAATACTATTTTAACGAGGTTATTTTTATCCCAGTAGAATAAAATTTAAGAGCACATTTCAGTGCCTAAGCTGATGCCACAGTGGGAGAGGTGGCAAAATGTGTTATGGGAAATGCTGGCCATAAAAGGAGTAAGTTTTACTGCCTTTTAGTTTTAATGGACGTTTTACAATCAAATATCTCTGTTGCACTAAAACGCATCCGGCGCGAGGGCATAATTTTGAATTTAAAAACTTACAAAACAGTCATTTTGGATGTGTTTGGAACGTCTCTAGTTCGCAAGGCGATTTGGTACAAATGTTATATTTGTTAATAACAAAAATGACTTAATCAATAAAAGGCATATTTTTATTATAATAACTTAGTAAATAAGCTTTTTTCTAGATTGTTCAATCAGTTTCCGTGTACCAAGCAATACAAATCACGGAAAATGTTTCAGGAATGACTGTTATTGAGTAGATTTTAAAGAATTGCTTTTATTTTGACTTAATTGCCTTAAATATTTTTATATAGTTGAAAAAATTCACGGCTATGGTCTTATCAAATTCGCAATTTAAAAAATTGTAATAGTTGTTTTGAATTTAACTTTGAAGAAGTTTTGCAACTATGTTTGATTTACAATCTTGTAAAAAATGAACATTTACCAGCCGGTGTAAATTCAAATTGTCTTTTTTAATTTATGCAATTTCTTAAATTTCCACTAATATAAAATAATAAGTTATGCTATTTTCTGTGATGAAAAAGAAGCAAAATTTTAATGTTTTTTGCTCTGGAAAATAAATTAAAAAAACATTTAACTAAAATGATCAGTTGGTTACTTTAAACTTTTTTTAAAAGCAAGATTAATAAATTTGCCACCTAGGAAAAAAAATCGCCAAAAGCAAAATCCATTCTGGATAGGTTTTTGTTTAAAAAATTACTCACATGAAAATCTAAAATACAAAACTAACATACATACTAAAATAGTATGATGAATTTGCATGTCAGTCTAAAGTTTCGTAAAAAGTGTTAATGATAAATTTTGAAGCATTTGTAGTGTTTATGCGTTGCGCTTATGTGGATACTGATTTCAGAGACAAGGACACGAACGAACCAATCACAAATCGCTTAGTCACAATTTGTGCCCTGTCACGATAATTGGTGTACTACGGCGTGCAAGCAAAACCCCCTCCGTAACGTGCTAGATCTTTCTTCTAATACAAGTTTATACTTTCATTCTCGGTTTTCTCTTACCTAGAAAGTATTTGGAAGTCCTGGTGTGCTGACCAGTTAAAGTGCTTATCACTTTAAAGAACTTCCAAACCGAGAATGAAAGTATAAACTTGTATTAGAAGAAAGATCTAGCACGTTATGGAGGAGGTTTTGCTTGCACGCCGTAGTACGAAGTTGTGTACACCAATTATCGTGACAGGGCACAAATTGTGACTAAGCGATTTGTGATTGGTTCGTTAATATTTCCTTAAAGGTCACAAACGTCATGGTTGCAGCTTCCGTTTGGTTTTGTGTCTAAAATATAGATATTGAAATAATATTTACAAACTTTAAACAAATGTTTGTTTTAAGTATTGGCTACGCATGATGTTTTAGAATGTTCGATTTTTCAAATAAGTTGCGAAAACTGCTGAGACTTTATTAGAATTTTAAAATAAAAATGCATTTTTGTTTTAAAATTACGAATTCTAGCCTATTGAAAAATCACTGTTTAAACATCTCAATTTTAAATAACAATGGTTGGCTTTGCTCAATTGCATTAAACACTACCTAGTTAAGTTGAGATTGCTTCATAATGTTTTAATGAATTTGTATTTAAAATAGAATTCTAAGCAGTACAAGAACATTAATATTACCAGAAATCATTTCACCTTCACAAAACTTGAATATTTATAAGTTTTTAACTAACTATAAATGCTTTGTAAATTGACTTTAGCGAAATACATTTACAAGGATTGCAACTTAACTACAGCATGTGACAGCCCTTCAAAATATTTTTCATTTGCCCGAACTTGCTTTTTTGAAACTGTTCTACTGAAATGATTTCAAAGACTTTTATGAATGCAAATGCCTACATCAAACACACTTTTTAATGGCAAACAAGCTCTTTCAAAGTACCGTCAAATGTGACATTTTGACATTTAACTTGTGACACATATTTGACTTTGTCAGCTAAAGTAAAGTAAAAAAATAATCATCTAAAAGCAGAAAAAACTTTTTAGTATTTTGTATTTTAGATAAGGGTTGAAGTAGTCGAAATTTGAGGAATACGGACTGGTATTAAACAACTCAGGAGTAATCCTGGCTTACGTAAATATTGAATACTTCAAATAACTAATTATATAAAAAACTATCTTTCCAATCAATTAAAATACCAAAAAATGTTTAAATTATTATAAATTCTTTCATGAAATTTATAAATAAAGAAGACGTAGACGGACTCCTATTTACTTTCCTTATTAACTATTTACTTATTCTACATGTCCTATTTATTAAGCTCTATTTTAAATATCATTAAAAAATAACTTAAAAATTGGGATGTATTTAACCTGAATTAAATGAAAATTTGTTCCTTATTTTTGATTAACAGTAAGAAAATGATAAATATACTTTAAAATCAAATCACGAAATTACCTATAAGTTAAATTACTAATTGTTCTTGGAAAGTTCTATTTTAAAAGCTAACCTAAAAAAATTAGTTCTGTACCCTTAGGTAACAATTAAACTGTAATATTAATTGTTACCTTTAAAATGCGCTTTAAAATAAGGACACTTGGCACAAGCTCGCTATTTCTGAATTTAAAATGAGGAAGGCCATAGCCAAGTCGCTCTTGCAAAAAACGCATTTTCGATTCGATTCCAAACATAAAATAAGGCACTTTACTTGACCTTTAAATTTCGGCAAGTCCCTTTTTTAATGGTAAATGTCCTCAGGTGCTTTAAAGGGCATTAGTGCTTGTAACAACCTGATGGCTTAAAGACACAATTGCATTTGTAAGTATATGGATAAAGAGAATGATTTACTTTAAGTTTTTCTTAATTTTAAGAAATGTTTAAATTCTGTCACCTGTAGATATTAATTATAATTTCTACAAAATAAATATACCATGAGCTTTGGGAACACACTTTAGAAGATTACGAATCTATGTCTCTTGATGGACGTGATAGCATCTACGGAGATTCTGAGCGCTGTAATAAAATCGCGTACAAATAAGCAAAAGGTAAGAAACTCTTTTTAGTATATAGATGTAGAAAAGTTTACATAAATTCCTTCTTTTCTAGTGAGGCACAGACTAATTAAAATGTGAAAAAACTTTTGTTAGACGTTAATATGATTGTTCCAAGTACGACGATATTAGGCCACAAACATTATAGTCAACAGGGTTTGTTTTGGCACATTGCATAAATGATTAATGAAACAAATGTCTAAAAGAATACAAGGGAAAAATTTAAAAAAATGTTTATAGTAAATTAAAAGGTCCGAGAATAATGCTTTTTTAGTAATTTAGGTGGCTATTTTGATTTCTTCGATATTTACGTACCTTTCACAAATGATTTGCAAGGTTTTCGAATTAGTTTTTGCCGCATGTTGTTTTTCTAATAAATATAATTTTACTTAAAGATTACAGAAGCAGAAATTGAATTCTTACACATGCCACCGAAATATTAATGTTGTTTAAACGAAATGCATCTGGTCTACCTGAGTTTATTTTTGCACTAAAATAAAATTTAAATAATTTTTTATCCGTGGAAGATTTTAGACTGATTCTAACCTTCGTTTGCGCAAAAGTGAACAAAAATCTCTGTGTTTAACTAACGTTATGAAACCTTTCCATTAAGCAATTATTTCACCGGCCATTTTTCGGTTGGCATTTTAAAGCCGTTATCTAAGATTTTTAAATAAACAACAATAAATGTCATTTCACTGTGATTGGCGAGAAAAGCTTTCGTTGCATCATTATCAAAATATGCACACATAACCCAAAAAATACTATGGTACTTATGGAATATTTCCTTGTGAATTGAATAAACGAACGATATTATTTATTAAATACTTATCATTAAGGTCATAATTTTAATCCAGTTTTTAATCAAACATTTAACATTTATCAACTCTAATAAACAATTATAAATTGGAACCGACTGTTGGACCATGGTTTTTAGAGTAGAAACTTTGGAGTAGGCACTTTGTTTTTTAAAAAAATATGTTTTAGAATTTTAAAGCGTACAGTTGTACAAATTCGGCCTCGTAAATTTAACATTTACATGTATTTTATATATGTAGTACTGCTCGCGGGCTTTCCGTAAACGAATTTACAAAAACCGGCATTAACTTTTATGCGGGTTTCTCTAAAGGTAGTATACACTATTAAATAACAAAATTTTTTGGTAAACTTTCAAAAAACTTTTTTTAGCGATTTAAAAAAATATTTTTGGATAAAGCTATTGCTTTTTAACTATTCTGATCTTATATTAAGAACAAATAAGCATGAGCCCATTTAAACGTTTATAAACATTACAACGGAATATTAAATGAGTGAAAATAAGAATAAAATGCATTTAATGATAATTTTAAACTTTTGCTAAGGTTTTGCTCCTAGAGATTCCGGTTTCTATCAATTTAAACACTGGAGTTTAATGAAATTTATTTTTCATTCAACTGAGTATGCGTCTTGATGGCCAAAAGATAGTTTTAAATTAAAAATTAAATCAAATATTTTAACATTTTTCAAGTATTTGTCTAAAATTGTTAAATAAACAAAACAACTAATGTTTTACTGCCGAATTTTAGTGATTGTCGAATTAGCCAAGACCATGGAAAGGTTTGTCACATCAGTATTGAAATATGTCAAAAATGCCCAGAATACATAAAGGTATTTTTGGCTCAAGATGACATCAACACAATTTAAAAACATCTACTAAAACGTTTTTTTTCAAATTTAGCTATTTTGAAAAATTGAACCGTTTGTGGACGGATGTTCCTTAGTCACAAAAGTAACATAATTAAAGTAAAAATGTACAACTTTGTCTCCGAAAACATAAAAAAATTTAGATCTATTTTGCATATAGCACTGCTAGGGCGGTTTTTTCAAAAACGATTCTACAAAAACTGGACCCATTGTTAAGCACATGTTTCCCTGACCTATGTCTACTACATTTGATAAAAGAACTATTTAGGCGGAATTTTCAAAAGCTTTTCTTTTAATGATTTGTAAAATGACTTCTTAGAAAAACCAACGCTTAATTAGTCTGGTAATGTTATAAAAAACCTTAAATAAAGCCTCAAATATCGAAAGAAATTGAAAGGTTTGACATGTATCGAAATTTAAAATGAAAACAACAAAACGTGATTCGTGAGGCTAGATTTTGATGCAAAAGTTACACATTTATTCCAAAAGCGCTAACAATTGGTTCGGTGTACAAATAATGCATCAAATGATCAGATAACTGATACCCTCAGATTTAAAGTTTCTCATTTTTTTTTAAATTATTGACTTTGACCCATATAATAATTTATTATTTTTGATTTATTAAAGGAAATTATATTAAGTGGATTAAGCCTAGTTTTGGTAGTCATACTTGTTGAGAATATGGACGTAATTACTTTACAGTTAATTAATCTGTGAACTAATTATAAGAAATTTTCAGAAATATCCGCAAAATATTTAGAAAACCTATATGTCACTTTTAAACGAAATAATTTTTTAATGAACTCATAATGTTTTTCTAAATAATGGTTAAAGGATAAGAGTCCATTGATATTGAAAAGTCATTAATATCTGTATTTATATATATATATTTCATTAAACAATATTTTGAGTAAAACCTACTATGTCTTTTATATTAAGTTTTGTAGAATCTTTACCTTTTAAAATAATAGAAATTGATAAATAATCAGCCGAAATGTATGAATGTTGAATAGCAAATTCTTGTAATCTCTAACTGAGCTTTAATAAACTCGCAGTGAGCACATATTTGCAAATTGAAGCAGACCGACTTAAAAAGTCACTTCGACGCTGCTTACATATTTAAATCTAATCGAAACTAATTTCCCGGTTTTAAAAAATTACTTTTCTGCGCAGTTTGATAAAAATAACTATTTCAATAAACAGAATTGTATAATAATGCAGCTGTTAAAGGCAGGCGCTTCCCATACGACGATGAAAGTTATTTAGAACTTGAAAAACCTGAATTGGTTCATTTATTAAAAATTTGTTTTAAAGACAAAATCAATAACTAAATTAAGGTTAATTCTTTATATTTAAAATTCTTGGCTATTTAACAGTTAAACATAACTGAAAGGAGATGGACAGCCTAACTATGGGAATCATAAATTTTCTGTTTAAATGCTAAAAATATATTCGTGTAATTTTTGTTAGCGCTTTGTTTTTCTCTATTTATTTTTACAATGTTTTGCTTGTATTTGCGACATATTTGAAAATATATTTTCTGATAAATACGTCAAATTAATATTGATAATAAAATTATAATTATGTCTATTAATTACATCTATGATTTGAAAAGCCTTTAAATTACACCTATGATATTGCTGACGACAAAACTATCCACTTCAATTTTTTACTTCGAATATCCAGCTATTGTAAGGATAGCACATCATCGTAACTTAATTCCAATTACAAATTCCTTCTCTATGTGATTTTATAATATTTTTCCCACGATATTTTCCACTTTTGCAAATCCTTTGATGTACGCATTAATGACCAAGAAATCAAACCGAAACTCCTCATTTTCGACGAAAGATGAGTCAATGTCTTACAGCTCGCTGCGGCATCTGCTGTGGATATGCTTGCAAGAAGCGCACATTTTGATTCTTTGCTAATTACCACGGGTTTATTAAACGATTTATTTTGTTTGCAGATCCACAGAGAGCACTTCCTAGTATCTATGGCTTTTTCTGCTTACCGCTTGAACAAAGACAAGTCGAATTGTTTCTTGCATTTATAACCCGGTGCAAAAACAAAAAATTAAAAAAAAATAAAGTTAATTCCTTTGGTCGATTTCTTCCCACCGCAAAATTAATTCATTAGCAGTTCATTTTGGTGCGTTATTGTTAACTAGAAAGACAACTAGGTGTATATCACGACGCTTGTGAATTATTTAAGACAAATTTTGACTCTAAGAAGGCGAAGAATTTTTTTAATCTGACACTGTCAAAGCCAAATTAATAATTTGTTTGAAATGGAAAATTAAGAACCTAATACCATGTCTTAGTCTGTTTTGTGTCAGTTAAATATATATTTTTATTTATTATTCTTTTATTAGCACAATGCTATTTTCCTAGCAGATTTTAACTGACGATCCCAAAAATATTCATTCATAACTTTAAAAAACCACACTTTTCGTTTCTGCGATTTTCTTTAATGCTGAGTTAAGGGATTTAGCTTACTGTCTTAAAAATTCGCAATTAATTTAAAAATCCCTATCAAATAAGAATTTTTGAAAATATAAAATTTTCTTAAGCTTGCTTTTTCTACGCATTATGTGCAAGAAGTTGAGATTAATTTTCCATAAAACTTTACTTCAAACATTTAAGGTAATAATACAATAATATTTCCTCGGATTAAACAAAGAATTTTTCAAGCATTTCACTGCAAAATAATCACCTAATCTCAAATACGGTGCGTAAACGTAAATATTTTTAAATAAAAAAGCAAGATGGTTTGCTTGCTAAAATAAGATTTTTTTTGAAATTCGAAAAGTTTTTTTGTGTTTGTTTTTGTCTTAATAACTTTAGGTCCTCATGCACGCAAACACGTACCAACTATGTTTGAGCAAAATGAAGCAACTCAGTGTAAAATACCTCAATACCAACGCTTTGCTGGCAATAAACTTCAAACTTTTTAAAGTGAAATCTATCAGAATTTAGACATATATTTGTCTTTTACAAATTTGCCATTTCAATTAGATGCATTCAAAGCAACAAAAAGGTGTAATTTGAGAGCTGAAACTGGAGTTGACTTACAGCCTTATATGTTGGCAACTACTTTACAAATCCAGTTTCAAAATTAACTTTTCCTTTTTAGAAAGCAAAAGATACCTGCATCTTATTGTGCATGCAAATTTAATAATTCTAGGGAAATTATGTTGAAGATTAAACTGACTTATGGATCTCAAACTACATTTGAAAGTGTGTATGAGTTAGATCTTATCCGTTCAACTGAAACAACATTCCTAAGCGTATAGCACTCTACAGCAGACATGTATTCGGCGATCTGTCCCAGGGTAATTTTGCTATTTGAACATGGCAGTTGGCGTTTCGAACACATACCTTTAGTCAAGGACTTGTAGTAAGGACATAAAATTGACTAAAGCTTTTAGGACACAAAAAATTCACCAACTAAGAACGATTTATTTTTTTAAATCCTATTTATTAATAACGCTTTTTAGATTTTCAGCTTCGTTGACTTATAGGAACTTTAAATAGTATCTCGATATCATAAAAAAGTTTTTCTAGGAAAAATGACAAGATATCACCCATATTTTTCATTTCACTGGAAAAAATAAAATTAAAAATATGTTTCAATAAAAAATCTGTTATTCAGTCGTATTAGGCATCCTTCCTGTCGCTAAAACACAAAAGTGTCAAATTTATTGTCTAAAATGCATAATTTCTATATATGCATAATATTGTTTAAAGCATAATTTTAAATGCATGATTTAAAAGCGTTTTATAAGGAATGAATCGCCTAAATAACAGAATTTTTCAAAATAATTATACGCTTGGCCATCATTATTCGTATAAAAGATTTAACTTTGCAAAATTTAACAAAAATATTAGAAAATTGCTTTAAATTTTAACTAATATCTTACAAAAACCGCGCTAAAATGCATAAAGCCAAATTAAATAGACAGAAAGTGCAAAAATGTGGTAAGAATTCTTTGAACAAATCTACTCTTAATATTTGTAAAGCGGCAACATTAATATTCATCTTTACACAACATTATCAATTAATTAAATATGTCTGATAGAGCCGTTATAACTCAGCAGAAGGGTAAAACATAATGTGATTATAGTATATCTAGTGAATATACGATTTACCTTCTGAACATTTTCTAACGTTAGCGTTAGCCATTAAATGCGAAGGAATATTTGTGGTTAATCTCAAATTCCAAACAGAGTTATGAAGATTAAATCAAATCCTTTTTTTCAGCTTAAGTGGTAAATTCCAGGCATGTTCTTTTTTGCTAATAACCATTGTTGGAAACTGAGCATAAACATTTCTTTAAATTTAATAAATATTGTTAAATTTAATAATAAAAAAGCCAAAAGATCCTCATAGCAGAAGTGTAAAATATATTTTATGAAGTTTATACAAGTTGATTAAAATGAAATTCACATGATTTGTAATGCAGTTGGTAATTTCACAAAGGCGAAGGAAAACAATTTTTAAATTTATGAAAAATCATTATAAAAATAAACTCAAAATAGTTTATTTCAAACAATCATTTCAAAATATTTCGATGTTAACTCAATATTTATATCCAATTTTAATAAAAAAATCAAAAAGGTAATATGTAAAATAATCTAATATAGCAAACAAGTAAAGTCAATCTCACATTTAAGCTAAAATAACCGCATTAAACCGATATTTCTATTTCAAGTTACCAATATACAATGTAACAATTAACAGCAAAATTGAAAATTATGGAGTAGTAAAGCATTCATAAAAAATTATAAAGCCCATTTGACAAAATGCACGTTCATTTATTATTGCAAAATTTTTCTCAAGTTGAATTACAATTTTGCCTATTTTTACGATGTGGGTGGAGAGGAACTTGCCATAAATTTCAGTTCACTCAAATACTTAAGCGCAAATGGAATGACCTTGTAGATTCTGTTTATCATAAAGATTGGGTAACAAATAGCTTTAAAGAATCGCATTTTTATTTTCAACAAAAATTCTCTTTTATTTTAGATTTTTTTGCACTTTTTTGTAATTTATCGCCCCTTTGAATAAAACCATTCAGTTGCTTTGAATAGAAGCGTCTCATTTAGCAAACTTAACTTTTACCTAAACTATTTGTATCTAATAAATCTTGTCATGAATATTAAGAAAATAATTATTTAATTTCAAGCGGCGATTGAGTTGGGAGATCTTTTGATGTAAAAATCAAAAATAAAATTGACTGTTGGATATTTTACTGAGAATTATATTTTACATTTTTTAATCAAGTTGAATAAATTTGTTACAAAGCTAAGTTATGCCAAAAACAACTTGACAAAATCCAAACTAAAAATGCTGTTCAAACTAAAGAAATATAAATTCTAAAAAATAATTAAGCGTCCTTAAAAACGATTTTTAACAAATCCATTCAGTTTGAAATACATGAATAGAGATATTTACTTATATTTAATATGCTTATTTTGCTCAAATATGATCACTGCATTGAAAACAATCGCAAGATTTCGGTTCATTGTATTCATGATTGCAAATTATTTTATCATGCGAAATGCTTACATCCCATAAACAACATTTATAATTATGCATACTTTATTGTAATAAAATCAATTTTTATGAATTTTGGAATGGAACATAGTTTATGATAAATCCGTGCTTCCTAATTATTCTCCATCTTTAATGACTGTTTTAATCCGAACGATAAACTTATAAAAACACTTCAATGTTTTAAAGTTTTTTTTCTAAAATGTGCATTTTACAAGTCGTATATTAATTAGAATATGAATTATTTATTCAAACTATTTCTCTGGGTGTCAACATCGATAAACGTCATTGCACGTCATTGCTAATTAATCGTCCTCGCGTAGAATAAAACATTTCGAATTGTGCAGTGTGAGTTAATTTACGAAAATACCCTGAAAAATTGGACACACTAATTTTTAAATAGTTTATTATTATTTTATTTAAACAATATTTATTTATTTATGGATTTATGTATGATCTGTTTAATTGGTTCTATGAGCAGGTCTGTTTACTGGTAAACACCATTTGTAGAGGTCATTTTGATAAAATTGAATGAGATTTTATCGTTCATAAAAAACAGCCAAAAAAGGATTTATTTAAATGGAGTTACTGACTTAATCAAAATTCACTTTTATATTATAAAATATTAACGAAATATTCCATAGGAAATAAAGGTAAAATTTTTCAAGATCACCGGCAAATGCATCGTAGGAGCTGTTTATCCATTCAGTGAATAATTTTTACCTTCGTTTAATCCAAAATAAAATTGTCTTTTTCAATAGAAATTAGCATTTCTGCATATGAAATCATTTTTTGTTCTCATATTTAAATATGTTTTTTAAGATATCAGTTGCGTCAAATGGCTGTAATTTGCATTAGAAACGCATATATTTAGTTCATTTAAGATGCCGTTTTTTCAATGAAAGTTTTTTTGCAATTTAATTTAAATTAAATAAGAACTGGATTTTCAATTTATAGTTGGTCCCTAAGGTTCTTATTTTTCTCAAAAAAACATTTTAATTTTTTTAAAGTAAACCATTTGTCCTGAAGAATATTTTTATTTTGTGATTTTTTTATTCCTAACAAGTCGGGCAACCATTAAAATATTGATTTCAAAAAAGAAATAGATGTTTCAATCTCAAACTAGTGGAATGTTTGTCTCAAGAGAACAATGACCTGGAATTTGTTTAAAAATATCTGCCGCATCATGGAATACGTCTGCCCAAATTGTCTTGTTTAAAAAAGACAAAAATATGTCAGTTTGCAAAAAAATACTCGGTTAAAATTAAATGCTTGTTTAAAGGCAATGAAAACAAAACTAGTTATCTTGCGGTTTAACAATGAGGGAAAATTTTTCTGACGCCTAAAGGCTACAGAAAATGATCGTGTTAGTTAACCTACCACCACAGATCGGTCTTAGTTTTAAATTCCACACAGTTTCCTGCTAAAAGCTTATGTGCTGAAAAAGTTATTATCTACAAATGATTTGTTTAGCTGTTCGAAATTTCAAGAAGATGAAAAATATTATAACTTAATGAAGATTTGTTAATTGTTAAACATAAAAATGTTTTCTATTAAGAACAGAACTAAATCGCTTTATGAGTCACGTGGTTAAAATTTAAATGATTTTTTGACTACATAAATTATTAAATAAATATTTCTTTACTAAAAATACTGTCTCCTTTTCCATACAGACTAATCAGTCAAAGACGCGACTTCAAACTGTAGTTTGTTAAAAATCAGTGACGAAATTTGTGTTTTGATGCCAAAATAAAAGATTCGTATTTACAAATTCTAGTCAAAGCCATGAGTTCACTTTTGCCACCAGAATTCGATACACTGAAAATAACATTCTATATTGGAACAAGTCAACTTTTCTGCATTTGAATATGTTTAAAAACCAAAATCTTGCATTTGTTTTAATTAATTATCATTATGATTTTTGGCTAAACGGACATGTTTCTAGTAAAATGTTTATTATTTCAAGAAAGCTTAAAAGAGTGAAGCTGACTCAAACGGAGGTAGAAAGTGATTTATCAATTTAAAATTAAGAAATTGGAAAAAAATTAAATTAGCATATAAATATCTTACATGTTACTTTTAATGCTTGTAGCAAAAACTGCAAGTCTGCAGGAATGAAATCATTCTGATTTTAAGTATTAGCTGTTAATAATTATTTAAATCCACTTTTCGGTCTTGCATTTGTAAAATTCCCGGCAAATTATGTTAACAATTTTCTGATTATCTTGAACTATAAGTTATTTATTTTTTTATTATCTGTACAATATGTACCGTTGTTTAAGTCGCTAATACGACGCTTTGCATTTTGTCGAATAATTTTTGGAGTTTCCACGCGTCTCGTCTCCTGACGCCGTTATCTACCGCATAGAACCTCGTAATTTTCATTATTAGTAAAATAAGTTTTCTTTAAAAAGTATGGAGCTTTTAGTCATATTTTAAAATAGTAATCAAACTCATTATTTTTATAGAATATTTAAAGATTGCTTAGCTGAAACTTAAGGTAAACTCTGGAGCTTTTCAAACAATTAAAAGTTATTTCAGAGCGAGTCTGTGTTTCGTTTTTATATCACCTAATGTGGTGACTTATCCAATGCTAAAACAAAGTTTTTATAGGATCGCAAAAATGCATGTTTATAATTAAAAAATAAAAATTGAACCATTACAAGCAAAGATTTCAATATATTTAAATGCAAAAATTCCAAGAGTCACCATTTTATGAAAATAGCATGCAATTATCAGAAATTTAAAAATATCTTGATCGAAATTGTTCGACTCACTTCCTTTATTAAAGGTAGAAAAAATAAATTATGCATTAAAATTACACAATTTAATATAAACTAAAAGGTTTATCTGTAAAAATCACTAGTTAATTTCCACAAAATGCATTTCATAAAACCCAACTAAATTATTTTACTCAAAGAATTGTTTTTTTGTATTATTTAGCTGTCGGTATTAATAAATATCGTTGCATGCCACCACTGATTAGGCATCCCTACGTCGGAGAAAGCAGTTTTAATTGCAGAAAAAGATGGGCACAACTGCCTAATTCTGACGGTGGGGTTTCTGTTTTTGATCACCATGGAGGGACAATGATGCACTGGCGCATATTATGAGAAATGTCCCCTCACCAACTATGTTTGTATAGTTATGACCTATATCTATATTAGATATGCTCCTCTTCTTTCCAAAACTCGAGGGAATACTCGAAAAAAGCCATTTAATGACTTCGAAGATACGAAAACGTCGTCTTTAGCAAAACCTAGGCAGGTTTGGCCGAAATTCGAAGTTGTTGGCTGAGAGGGACCCTAGGTCGGGCTCCAAATCTACAAATTGTGGACACAGCTCCGAAAATCACCACAGAGCTCAATGAACTCGTTTTTTTCACAGTGGCTGTTCCTCGTCGGTGGCTGCAGAAGTACGGATTCCACGGACTTCCAGGTGCAATTGGAAAACCTCTACTTCTAGAATGGTGGTCTCTTGGTCAGTGGAAAAAAGCGATTTTCTCCAATGAATCGTCGTTCATCACCTCCGGCCGAGTGCACCACCTTTGGAGGTAGCCGAAAAAGCAGTTAGTGTAGACTGCTGCCTTCTCTCAAGCGTAAAACGTGGCAGAGTTTTTAATACGGTGGTCTGGGGTGCTGTTTCTTGGAAATCTGCCCAGCCTTGTCTGATTCCCTTTTAGTCGAGACGATTTAGGCATTTTGGGCGTTCAAGTTCGACCCACGGGTGTTCAAAACTGTATCCGGAGCGGAACGTCATCTTTCAAAGTGATATTGCTTTCCAAGAATATTACGAGGATTGTTTTCGGTCGATTTTAGGGATTGAAGAAGTTGAGATTCGTCTCAAAAATAGCTGGAGGGTGTTTTAACAATTTCCACTAACTTGCCCCACCACTCTACTTATAATAATAATAATAATATTTTCTTAACGGCATTCGTTATCCATTACGGTCATTCCTTGACTCAAATGAAATTTCAATCCACCAGAATACTTTTTGAATACATTTAAATATTTTTTGAATACTTTTGATTGTCCGTCAGTCAGCAAGAATTGTTTAATAGACTAACAAAAGAAGTGATATAATAAAATTGATTTTAAATTTAAAAATTCTTTGTTTTTTACCAAAAGTAATGCAATTTTTTTCCAAATCTCTGTTTACACATTTTGTTTGAAACATTTCCTCAGATCCATTATTCTCATCTACAAAACTCGACCAGAGAGTTTGCGAACTTGTTAAAATTATTTAATTTTGCAAAAGCAAATGCGTATTTACGACGTTGCTACTCTGCGGAGTTGTAAATCAAATGCAACGAAGTAATTTAGCGTTCATTTAACTTTCTAGCCGAAAATTTATTGTCATTTTACTAAAAAGGCTTAGAATATAATTAATATTTTCGTGACTGTGACCGAATTCTGACTGGCAAATGGTTGGTTATTGTGTTTATTATGCCTCAGATATTTGCTCAAGATTTAACATTTTGCAATGTGGTTGATACGTGAGTGATATTTATATTAAAAAAAAGCATATTAAGAACATAGAGGCCTTACTGGTTCCTACAACTCAGAGTGATTATAAACCTGCTTTTTACTAAAATGTCTCACTAAATATGACACATTCGCCACGTCAACACAGCTTTTTAGTAGTGACAAAAATAAGCAAGTTTCGTTTACGCATTCTTCTGGCTATAGTGATAATTTCCTCATGTTTTATGGATAAGTATATAAATGTTTAGTGAATTTAAGGTCTATGTATACTTGTAGGGAATATACATTGTTCATATTGCTACTTAGTTATAATTTGAACCATTTAATCTAAGCAACTTCTCAGTGCCTCTAAAATGCATAAATATACGAAATCAATTTATGCTTGGTTTATTTTTCTTTTGAAAACTTGCTGAACTTCGTTTAGAAAAATTCCAAATATTAAACTTGATGTTTATCGGGAGTGGGATCAATTTCAAGAGGGCAAATGTTTGGCTTTTTAATGTGACTTTATCAAAGTAGATTTTAAAAACCACATTTTACGAGGTGAATGATAATTGTTTAAGATTAGAACGATGATTAATTTTTTTAAACAATTTTTCTTAAAAATGTCTTACGAAAGTCCCAGGTTCCATATCGGGGACTATGTAGTCGATTACCTAAAATTTCACAAATTACACTTTCACTTAGTAAACGCAGTCATTTAACAACACTGAAAAGTGGCAGTGTATTTAATGTATTAAGTAGTTTCTGATTCAAAATTTATCTCACTGAATTTGTGATTTCTAATTTTTTTATCATTAGTCGATAACGGGAGAATTCAGTGATGCTAAACTTTGAATGACGAGGACATGCAGTGCTGATTGCCACATTCCTTAAATATATCATGAAAAAATAAGTAAATACCAAGGTCAGAATTAAGAGCAAAATCTTGAATGCTTATTCCAAATGTCAGGTCCAGTTTCATTTTCGAAAAAATAATGATTTGTTCATTTATAGATTGACTGCACAGCCCAATCACATTCTTGTAAGCCGTTTAAAAGAGGGACACAATAATTTTGCCTTCATTTAACTTTCCTTGCCGAAATTCATTGGCTTTCTGCCAAAAACGAAAAGTTAAGATCTCGGTCGCCTTTTTATATTTATCCGAAACTCTATTTATAATGTTCTAGTATCTATTTGATCAATTTTCCTACCCTAGTTGACATTTTATAAACTCTCGTGTATTAATAGTTTCTCCTGTTTCTGCAGAGTTCTAGTTCCAGATGGTCTCGTGTCCTTCATGAATTGTCCATCAAGTTTCCACTATCTCGTTTGTTTACTCATAACTTTAAGCATTTATTAGAAGTGCGCAGTGTGTATATGTGCGTGTGCTTAAAGTAAACTGTGTTAAGATTCGGTTAGGCGACTATATTGGTAAACAACTGGACCAGTCGCATTAGACCAATGCACCCAGTTAAAGGTGGGATTTACATGTCCATGTGTAGCGATGCGAAGGTACTCTTAGATTACTCTAAGATCACTACAACACCCACACTGTCAACGTAGCTTTTTCGGAAAGGCGAATGCACAAAAATGAGTGTTCACTTTGCAAGCAGGTTTCGATTTAAATTTCCTTCTCCTTTTTCGTCGATAATCGGAAACAATTTAAGTTGATGATATTAATTTAGTAACTAATTAAATAGATTAATGCTAGTTTTTCTCGGATTATAGAGTTATAAATCAAGAAAGGGATAATAGTTTTTTTACTGAATGTAAGAACCAGCAACATCTTTAGAATTTCTAAATTTTGTTGCATTCATAAGTTGAACAATCATAAAGTGCATTCTCCTTTGGTTAGAAGGCCTTAAAATTTGCAATTTTGATCAATTATTTGGTAGCAGAATTTTGGTTATGTGAGGTCTTAGTCTAAACCCATTATATACCACCGTCCTACTTAAATGACTTAAGATTAATTATTACTTCGTAATTGTTCTTAGAAATAAGTATCTGATACTATATTCATCAAATTTTAGATGTGTATTTAATATGCGAAGTTTCAAATCTGTATTCAAAACTAAGGCACCCTGGGCCTTAATGGGCGAAAAAGATGCCTGGGAAACCGAAATGGACGGCATAATTGATATTTTCAAAGTTTTGTAGTTTTTTCTGGAAGAAGTAAAATTTGGACTTTTGAGAGATGGCTAGAAATGTCAGAGGCTCTATACATCTAATGGACACAAGTTAGTGCATCCGCAACATTTCACAAATGCACTCTTATTCTTAAACTAACATATTCTGAGCCAACACAGGACCTGTAAAAGAATTGCTATAGAGTACGGGGCCTTGAAAATTATCAGCATTTAAAGTTATTTTTACGTGGGACTGAGTGCGATAGCATCTCATTTTAATGGAGAATATTTAAGATCTAACTAGCTCACACCCGAAACCGCATCTAAAATATTCAAATAACAAAATTCAAAGTCATTGTCAGCGCCTTTCTAGATGAAAAGGGATGTTCAGGTTGCTTTGCTATTTTCTAATATAAATGCATTTTTCAGGACAATTAGAGGTTGTGTTGATGGTGTTTAGCAACATTTTCAAAGTCCTGAAGAAGAAACGCGAATAAAATCACTCCTGTTTCTTTAATTTTCAAGCTAAAGTTATTTTGCTTTCAGGCAATTCTTGGAGACTGATCAATTGGGATATTTTTCTGTACGCTGGCCAAAAAAAGGAATCAGAAAAGCTAAAAGCATTTTGTTTTTTTCTGTTACTAATCAGTCCTGCAATCTGCTTGCGATTGCTTTTTTTCGTTTAAAATAAACGAACAGTTTGGGAGTGGATGTCCAGAATGCAAACTATTTATCAGTCCCAGAAATTAACTCTGCTGAGCTTCTGACGGTGGGGTGTCAGTTTCATCAATGGAGACAATAATGCATCGGCGCACTTTTTAGTAAACGCTTTCTCACACAATTTTTTGCTATATAAATCTGATTCAGTTCTGTCAAATATGCTCTCTTTCTAAAACCCAAGGGAATACTCGAGGAATCCTAGTGTAATTCCTGTAAAAAAGTAAAACGCCTTGAAACAACTTTGAACCAAAATCAACGTCCACCGGAATTCTTCGCAGACGATCTTCTACGGACCTGAGAGCATCAACTTGAGAAGTTTATTGAATATACTTGACAAGTGTTTCGAAAAATGCGTCAGTACATATGCAATTTCGGCATCAAAATTTGAACACTGTTATAAATAATTAAAATTTGACATATTCAAATGATCTCTGTTGACTATTCTGTAATTTATGTTTTTAAATTGCAACTTTTTACTGATATTTAAAAATATCATTCAAACTTTATGAATGAAATTGATTTTACATAAAGAACTTTGTATCCAGGGCAAACATGATGTTGTTTACTCAAAATCTCTGTTGACACGTTGGTTTTTGAACGTTTTCTCAAGTCCAAAAATAGATCAGACAATTCGCCAACTTGTTAAATTTATATAATTTTCCAAAAATGAATATATCTATATTCACGACGCTGCATTTCAGTGAAGTTGTAAATCATGTTCCTGTATTAGAGCCAGCATAGTACCTGTGAAATTGGTTGTTTCAGAGTGCACGCCCGTTAGAATTCTCAGCTCGATGACTCTGATGGTATCTCATGAGACAGTTTCAGACATACGCAGTTTTTCAGACCAAAACGCTGCTTAAATCTCATCAAACAGCTTCCTGGCTGAAAAGGAATGTGCAAAGTGCATCGTTATATTCCATTTTAAGTAAATTTTCAGGGCAGTAAGAGTTGCTGCGCGTATCTTGCCTCTCATTAATTATCCACCTAATTGTCGTCATTTCGTTTTGCCGTCAGTTTCGAGGCTTTGTTCCACTAAAATGGCACTTTCATCTCGTCAACGCGGTATTTTATAATTCAGGAAAAGTGGCAAGATAATTTTTCACATCTAGATGCAAAATCCACAATTTTATTGTTAATTTCTTTAATGATTCGGCATTAATTTGAAAATATCTAAGTTGGTAAAAGGATAAATAGAAGATGTTAAAGTACGAACGCATTGAACAGTTAGAAGCTCCTTTTTCCAAATATTTACTTCAAGAGAATTAAGGTTTTTGCATCCAAAATGCTCCTACAAATGGTGAAACAGTGGAATTTTAATCCATTGTAGGCTTCTTTCTGGATGAATGAGAGGTGTCTGAACTGAATTGCCTCTTTTTTCTATTGTAAATCAGTTTTCAGGGTAGTGAGAGGTGCTGCGAATGCTCCATCTCCCATTAATTACCAATTAATTTGTCGACAACTTGTGTGCCCTCATTTGATGCCAATGTGGCATATTTGGCTCATTTCACCTCGACAAAGCGCTTTTTTTCTATGAAAAAGCAAAAGTATCAGAATGGCTTTTCACCTCTTGGACATTTACCATATAAAAATTCTCATAATTGTATTGTTTGCTTTCTTAGTTTTTCCCGCATTGAACATGAATGATTTCAAATGTTAAATTTAATTGAAATAATTTTTCTGTTAATTAAAGAACCATTTTTTAATTAGGATTTTGGTTACAGTTTGTGAGAAATTTGCCTGATTCACAATTTTACTATTGAATAAATTTGATTATTAAATGTATGCCCAATCTCGTAAGTCGTAAAACCCACAATTTCGAAAATTTACTGGATCTCGGTTAGAAAGGCAATATGTATGTTCATATATTCCATGCTTTCACTACTGTAATACTTTCCTAGAGAGAAAATGGTTGCGCATTCCGCGTTAAATTATTCTCTAAATTTTTAAAAATACCAACATATATTATACACGATACATCTTGAATATTTGTCATTCTTTCTTACTTCAAAATGTAATGTTTTGGTACAAGTTCACAGTATCCCTACCAGAGACCACATTTATGCAATTAATCCAAGATCCTGAATTTTTAAAATTGCAGAAATTCACTGCTTTCCTAAATTGTGCATTATTTTTAAAATTAACTAGGAAAGTTAGAGTGATTAAACAACCCGTGGTTTCATCAGTAATTCTTGTCAGTTCTCAGCACTATTAAAAAGGTATTTAGGCTAATCGAATGGGGATTTTTAAATGTTAAAATTTAAATGTGGAAATCATTATCAGTCTTTCATTTCCTTAGCGAGAATAAAATATTTAGTGTTTAATGTAAAAAATGGGTATTTTCTAAATTTGAATTTATGAGCACATTTTTGGGTAATTTACCTTGTTTGCAACTTTGATTGCTTTTATAATTTGGACTATTTATATTTTCTTAAAACATATAGAGCAATAAGAAAATAATTGTAATTTCATCTAATATTCTTGCTAAAAATCAACTGGTCTCTAGTAAGAGAGAAAGCTAAATATATATATATAAATTCAGATGTTTCAGGGATCATAATTATTTTGGAAAGTGCAAGTTGTAGCCCGTGATCTTTTTTGTTTAAATCGAAATGGAAGCATCTATTATATGAAGATAAAGTGGCATCTTGTCCATATCCGACCAATATATGCTCCTCAAATCGTCGCATTTAATAAATGTACTGTTATTCTGAAATATTATAGTGTTTAATAAACTAAATGATTTAGATTTTGCATAAAACGTACGATAAAAAGCGACCGATAAAATCTCAATTAAGAAAGTTTATTCAAAATGAGGATGCCGCTTCATCGCTTAATGAGTCTAATGGGATCTGATACAATCAGGAAAATTTAAAATCTCCCTCGTCTTAAGTTTATCAACTAATCCAACCAGACCGATATAAGTTAGAAGCTCCACAGTGATTAATTTGTCCATCTTCCTCTCAGTAACAAATGTTGTCCCTGTCCTGTCTTTCGTTAACTATCCATCACGTTGTTGGTGTCCATTTTTTCACTAAAATAGGACGCTTTAATTAGCGTGAACACAGCTTTTTAGGAATACAGAGAAGTGGGAAATCGAATGCGAACATCACGAACAGGTTTCGAATCAAAGTTCATGTGAGTGGATTAATGATTTCCTCAATTAGGGTATGGTGAGTTTAGAACGACTGTAACAGTTCAGTGCATATTTAGTTAGAGATAATTAAATGCCATGGCTCTGAATTCAACTTCCTCTCACAGTCTTCCTTGCTCACTTTGAAATTGAACCACTTATTCTCACCGCAATTTCATTTGTACTAAAAACATACTGAAAGATATAAAATACTATCTAGTATATCCAAGTGACGATTAGGTCGAATCATCTCCAGACAGCGGACCATTTAGGTCATTTAGGAGCTCCACCGCATAATTTGTCTGTTCTGAAGCCATTTTCCAGGCAGTTGAAGGTATTTCTTTGGAATGCAGGAAGGTAGAAAATTTGATGTGAACTTCATGAACCGGTTACGAGTCAATATCCATATGATTGTGTTGATAATCTCCTTAATTTTTATCAGTTGATCCAGCGACAACTTTAATATGCTAAATTCGGAAACACTAAAATAGTTTAATGTTTATTTATCATTTTCGAAATTGTTTTTCTTTATAGAGAATTAAATATTTGGATTGGAGCTGTAGAGAGAGTGATTTATGACTTAATTTTCCGGATACATTTTTGGGGAATTCGCTGTGTTCACAATGGTATTAATTTCTAAATTAAAACAATTATTTCATAAACAAAAAACACATCAAAAGATAAATAATAATTGCAAATATTTGGCTACTCGATTTAATATTTATAAAGTAGGTCTTTGTCAGTCACATTTGACTTTGACTGAGATAGTTGGTCTTCTCGTGCAAATCCGGTGATTAATTTCAGCTGCATTTTCAAGATTTCACAAATACACTGTTTCTCTGAAATCACATTGTTTAAATTGAAATGGATACACACGACTTACATGAAACCTGGGAAATTGGTAGTTCCAGGTCATGCGACCGACAGAATTGTTAGTTAAAAAAGTTTGCTCCAAGTGGAAATTAACCTGCTAGCAACTCAATAAATCAGGGAAATTGAGAAGCTAACCATCTTCTTTCGATCAAAAATGCTGTTTATTATGTTGAGTCAACGAACTGATCAATTCAACTAACCTGGCACACATTTCAATCCGTTGTAGACTTCATCGTCTTCGTGCGAGCCGCAGACAAGGCCAAGTACGCGGACCTATGCAAAGGCCTCACCGGATTGACTCCCACCGACAGTGGTCAGACGTCTGACAACTCGACCAGTGCGGGTTCTTCGTCTACTGTTTTGTCGTCGTGTCGTCGTCATCAGCATCTGCCACCGGAACTCAGAAAGGTGGTCACTTGGTCTTTCTGTTCATAGGACTGTAAAACGGTTTCTCGAAGACTTATTGGACGTCAAAGTCATAGAGGCGATTTATTCTACCCGCAAGAGATATTGAACCACTCCAACGTTGACATAATTGTTTTGTTTCTTTTGTCATTAGTAAAATTAGTTCCTTTGAGGGTAGGTATCTTCCAGTTTTGGAAAAGGGAGGAAGTTGCTTAGAGTTACGCCGGGACTGTTCTAGTGAGGTGAGTGCGTGTGAAGCACTTTCTGTCGAAATTCTCGAAGAAAGTGTTCGCTGCTGCATTGTCGTCATGGTGGAACAGGACTTTAAGGAGATGTCGCATTTTTCGGGCTATAATTAACTGAATCGTTCTCTAGCTTTCCGATTTTAACGTGCTTTTTCAGCCTAAAACGTGGAGTCACTGCTTCGACTGGCGGTTTATACTCTTTTATTGCTCCGCTTTTGCGAACTTATGTTAAAGAGAGGAGTAGATCACTTCCAATGTTCTGTCGACCAGGCCGAAGCACCGATCTTGACACCCTTCGTGCTGTAAGCTTTCTCTTAACCGAATTGGAAAAAAATGACAAGTCTCATTAACCGCCGATCTATAGGACGTGTTTTAGGCATTTCCCGGCCATCTACTTGACAGGTATTCGCTTACGGGCCGTTTCAATTAAGTTGGAATCATCCGTAGTGTTTTGGCCATTTTGGTGTGGTTCCTGGGTGGTTTGCAAGGTCGTCTTTCCCATCATTGAGTCAGTGAGTCCTCTCGTGGACTCTGTGTTCCTTCCAGTTCGCGTCTTATCAAAAATCGATCGCTTTGGATCCCACAATATCTCTTTTTGATGTTGGTCGACGACGTTGCTTCTTTTTGAAGATTCTGTACAATAGGGAGGCTTGCGCGAAATGGATTTCTGGTTGTTGGAAGCACGATAAGGTTCCACTGAGGCGTTCGACATGTTTTTACTTATTTAACCTCGAATATAGTCTTAAAATAATTATTTGCAGCTCCAAACGAGGTGGTGTCGTGCGCCCGCTGCAAGAGAACCCACCTGTCGGATGCCCTTCGCTCGGCTTGTGGTCACATCTGCTGCTTCGCTTGCTGGAGACACATCATCGAGGAGGTGAGCACGCCACCCAGCTCTTGTCTGAGTGGTACACTCCCCTGATAAGCCTCTTTTTGCAGAAGGCGATTTGTCAAGGGGAATTCTAGGGAGAGTTTGCCTGAAAAACGGGAACCCAGTGAAATGAACTCCTTATGAGAACATCTCACGATGAATGTGGGTCTTGTATGAATTTTGCTATAACACGAAATCGCGACCCGGTTTTTTAATAAATAGTACATCTTTCTTGTTTTGCGGTTATCAGAACAAATTGGTATTCTCATTTAAAAAGTATTTCTTGTTAAAATTTTCAGGGAAATCGACGCTGCCCAACCTGTCAATCACTTGCTAGGCGAAGAAACCTTGTTCGACTTGCGAAAAGCAAACTTTCATGAACGCAATGAAGTCCCTAATCCCGAGATTATGGTGTATTTTTTTGATAAACGATGAAAATGCTGAGTAAAATACTTGAAAATCATTTCGAACAGAAGATTACTTCCTGTTTTTTACCGTTTGCGAAAGGCGTAAGTAGTTTAAAATTGCAAATTCACAGAAGCCAGAAGACATTTGAGGAAATATTATTTATATTATTGCATACATAGCATAGTTTGCTTGGCTTGCTTGTGAGCATTTAGCTGAGAGTCTGAAATGAACTGTCGAAAATGGAGGTCATTTCCAGTCCAGTCAGCTCATAAACAACTTCATTCATGAAAGGCCCTCGAGTGGTTTATTTTCGCATCTGAATTTGACACTGCGCTGTCTAAGAATAGCACATATCTTCCATAAAGAGATTGCCACTACAATGAAATGACTCTGGCATAGGTTTCCCTGTTATTTTAGCATTTTGTTTTTCGAATGAATAATAAATATTTGATTAAATTTTAGTAAATTCAACTTATATTATTTATAAAAATAAAGAAAACTTCAATTTGAATTAAATCTCGAGGAAAGAACCCCGGAATTTTCGTGTACTTTTAATAAATGATGGAAATTTTAAGTATTTGAAAAGGCGTTTTTTACACCTTCAGTCCTACTTCAAATTTTTTGCATTGACAAATTTATCGGTCCTAAGAAGCGACAAAACAGGTTGTCCACTGGCTTCTGTGCAGATTTGTAAATAATAAAACAAATAACCGAGTGTATATTTACTTGAATATTAAATTATTGTACTTTCCCGATGTTAATATCTTCCTTGGTTTTGACTTAAAAAACTCTCTTTTTTCTCTCTGTAAGTGTTAAAGATCTATAAAGGGTGTTTTGGGTGTTCAAAATTACGCGGCTTGTTTGAGAGCACTTACCAGACAGTCAAAATAAATTATTAAAAATGGAGGCCATTTCCAGTCTACTCAACTCATAAACAATTTGATTCATGAAGCGCCTTCAAGTGTTAAATTTTGGATCCTGAATTTAGCACAGTGCCGAGATTCTGATGCACATTTTGCGGAAAATTCTCGACATATTTTTGAAAAATGATTAAGGCGCGCGCATTTTATGATACAAATTGGTCACTATTACCTTGTATATTGAATTAGTATTCTCGGTATTAAAAGAGAGTGCCATTTTTGGAAAGTACACGGGTTTGTATTGGAAATGCTGGCGCCTCTGTTTGCTTTTATTTACGATAATTTATAAAGTCAGATTACAAAAATT
>JAUOZQ010000959.1:0-20361 GCA_030710315.1 Anomotaenia brevis
CGACTAGCAGTTTGTTTAAATGTTGCTTAAATTTACTTTTGGGGTTTATAGCTTCATATAGTAGCAACGCATTCGAATAGAGTTTTTAACAGCTTATGAACTAAGCAATTATCGTCGTCGTTCTCGTGAAAAATATTCAATTTAAACAATTTTTTGAGCTCTACTGGATGCGTTTTTGGTTCCCAAAAACCGTCGGTTTAAAGTACATAATTAATATGCGCATAATAAATTAAACAATCCCGTTTGTACTTTAACATTTCGGGTTCAAATACAAGGCAGAACGCAGCTCGATTTTAGCTACACGGCTCTGTTCCTTCTTTCCAACACTTCCGTGTGATATCTACGATCCAATTTTTTGATGAAAAGCTTTTTAACCTAGAGAACTTTCTTCAGTATATGCTCTTTAAATAGTGAGTATATTAATGCTACCATAAAAGTGTTATTTTTAAATTTTATTGAAAATGTCAAATTGTAGCGAATCATTGATAAAATTTTATCCCAAAATATTTGTATGTAATATCGATATTTTTAAGTAAAAGATAGGTCACACCAATATTTCCTTTTTCCCACGGTCCTAAAATTAACTGTGATCATATTAAAACACTTTTTCATTGCCATTTTTGGGACCTCATGCAAACTTTTAATAAAATATATATTTACCACTTTGTCCTGAGTTCTCTGAGGCAGCTCTATATATTTAGATAATTTTTCTCATATTTTAACAAAATTTGCGGGAGGCTCATGCCGTGGACACCCAGTTAAATGAATAGTATTCAACAAAGCAGGATTTAAATCTACTTTTTGTAGCTCATATTGTAATTTCAGAGCCTATTTATACTTCCTAATGAATTCTGATCAAAATTTAAGAATTACTTTACGCTCTCCTCTTCAAAATATTTCAAGAATTCAAATTTAGCTAGTTCAATCGTCTCATGATCAGGGCAGCAACAACGTGATTTCCAAATCTTTAATTATTTTTTGGTAGCAAACTTCTTTGCTGTTTCCCATGACAAACCAGTGTTTTTTTATTATTTAATTGAAATTATGGAAGTGTTACACCTCTCATTTGCCATAGTTTTAATTATAACATTGCAACTTATTAATGGGTATGTGTCATAGCTTTCAAAAGTAATGTTATTTCTAAAGGTGTAATCACTCAGTAGAAACAAAGGCATTAATTTTAGCCGGGGATTCACTAAAAATTGCTAACCCATTGAATAAAAGATTATTAATGAAACTTAACAATTCTTGCTGCTAGACGGATTGGTGCTACATTTTCATCTTGAAAGATGGCGGAAACCACAGTTCTTGACCAACCATGGATTGAGCTTGGTCTCTCCAAATCCCTACAATAGATTCGGAGGTTAATTTTCGTTCCATGAAGGCGGATTTCTAAGAACTAGGTCATTTTATCAGAATTCGGGAATGAATGCTTATTTTGGCTCTCTGCAAATGCAATACAAATTGCCGGAGGCTGGCAACAGGGTAACAAGCGATGATTCGTCAGAGGAAATCGCATTTTTCATTGCAGAGACTTTCTAATTGCAGCTTGTTCGTTGCGGAATCCAGATCTGTGCAGCTCTCACCGAGCCCTGGTTGAGAAACTCAATACTGAATTTAGGCGACGCGTTCTTGCGATCTTCCCTAAAAATCGAATTTTAAACTGACTAAAAAAGCGGAAGCCACGCACACAGTCACCAAAGGCGCAAATACCATCATTTCACTACGTCACTACCTGGGCACTTCGGATTGATGAACTTCTCTCTTTATGAATTCTGTTCATTTTTATTCCCGTCTATCCTACAGGCAGACATCTGACCTCTTTGTCCTGAAAATATGGCTTATTAATGTATTTTTTAAAAAATTGCCCTTATAGCATTTTTTTAAAATGCAACGGTAGGATTCAAAAAAAGAATCACAAGTTTCTCACAGCTAATATTTTTCCTCGAACTTTTCTTTATCAGCCGTTTAAGTTTTTGATGTTTCAAAAATCTTTAATTTTTACATTAGCAATAAATGCAGTTTTTGATTACACTGTGTTATTTAACTTTTATCTACTCAAAGTAAAAAAATCTGAGGACAGCCATGTCTTGATTGACTTTATTATGCATGCCTTCTATATGTCTCTAATTAAAAATTAAATATAAATATTATTAATATAATTTTAATGGACTAAATTGGTGATTATGTCAAATCGATTCGAAATACTGGATTTTTTGAAAACTAGGGATTATATATTGTTAATACGAAGCTATCGTTCGACAGTTCAAGGTCGTTCCCTTCAAAAGAATTATTTTTTTAAAATTTTTAATTCATATACCAAAAAATAGGCATAAAAACATCAAAAAGTAATTAAACGAAGAAAATTTTAAAAAAATCAACAATTGTGCAGAGGGCATTTCTTGATTTATGCTATTTTTTTATACTAATCATATGAGTATTAATATGTATAATCGCTAGTTAGTATGTCATTTAAAAAATGAATAAGAAGTTACTGTTTGCAATTTATTAATATTTTTAATAAAAATTTTATGAACGATCTGTCTTTAAATGCTACTAAGTCGAAAGATGGGGTCCTCATTGGCTAATCAGACCAAAGATTATTTTTGTAAATTTCTTCGAATAGTTTCGGAAACATGCAGGAGATTTATATTCCCAGCCACCGCTGCTCTTTACCAATATGTACTATCATTTTTATAACCATAATTTCAGTTTTGCGTGTGTTTAATAACCCACAGAATTGCAATTCGTTTAATTTTTCCAGATGCAATGGGTCATAGAACTTTTGAAACTATAAAACTGTGCTTCACAATTTTAAGAATTAAAAAAACCAGATTGTAGTCATAAATTTTTTAAATTTTTCCAAGCAGAAATTCAATGCACAGTCTTATCAAAGTGTACCTTTGCAGAAACCCTTTTTTCTCATGACAGAGGTTTGGAAATGCCTCCAACAGCTTCATTCCACAAATGTGGGTTGGTTTCGTGCCAACTTTCCAGCTGTGTGATTTCATTAAGATCTGGCCGCGATTTACTGGGAGGCTTCAAATTTCCCATGGGGACGCTAACGAGATGAATTCAGTTAGGAGAAATGGTTTCGGTATTTGATAAGAAAAAACGATTTTGCTTTACTACATAAAAATATATTCACTTTTTGAGTTAAAAGTGTGAGATGTAGATTTTCGAAGCATTATTTGGTTTAAGTCCACATTTATTTTGAAATAAGATAGCGAAATTCTAAAGGCTGTGTATTTTTTTTTACTTTTTGCATTCGAAGCGCAGTTGAAAAATGATTGCTAAAATCAGCAAAGGACAACGAGTCACTTAAATTATTTATTTATCAGAAAAGGAAATTTACCAATTGCATGAAATTTAAAACAGAAATACTTGGGCCAATTTTTAACCATAGAAATGTTAATCTTTGAAAGTTATAACGTGCTCTCACAAATAAAAACTGTAAAGTAAACAGTGAACACCGTTAGTGACTGAATTTATAAGGGTTCTAAAAAATCCAATTTGAGTTCTTGAAAATGAAATGAGATTAAAAAAGTCTCGCTTCAGGCGATGCCCTTGAAAGGGCTCATTGAATTTTTCCCTTAAGTATATAATTTTTATTTTTATTGTAGATAATTTATATTTTACGTTAAAGTATGATCGCCACTAGAACGTGATTAAAATAGTGCCATTTGGCAAAAGTGTTAAAATAAAAATCAAGGTTGGTTTCATTATTTCATTTAACTTCAATAAAATTGAATTTTTGGAGGTAGTAAAAATTTCTTACCTACTTTCTGGTGAGGTGTTAAATATTTTTATTACCAAGTTATTTATCTTGTTAGCCACGTCATTTTTAACTAAATTGGCAAAAAAATAAAATCAACCTACTCAAAAGCAGATTATTTATATATATCGTAAGAAATTTTCAGACTTGCCTTTGTCTCTTTTACTGTAGAAACCAGAAAACTTTGAATCATTAAGCAGACCTTTTTCATTCATTTTCAGGTCCAAAAAACCCCCATTTTATGGCAAGAGTTTTCGATGAATTACCCTCAAGATACCAAAATCGCAAATTTTTTAAATAAAAATACCGTTTTGGTAAATCAAAAAAATTTACCAAATTTACTTAGTAATTAAGAGTTGTGGTTAACAATTTTTTTGCAATTACCTCGGAAATGATAAAGGTAAATTTTTAAAGATATTTCTTTGAAATAAAGTATCTTATATTTTAATTAAGTGAGGTATAAAATCGGACACGCTTTCAGTGAAAAAGGAAATTTAATTCTTTGACATCAAAAGTGACGTGACACTAAATTTCTCAAGAAAAAAATTATTATTTTTTGCCAAACTGGAATTTATACGCTTTTTATAAACAGTTTAGGTTTAGAATGAAATTCTTACTTCTCTGTGCACTTCCGAAATTGTTAAATGTGAGTAGGTAATATTGAAATGTAGCGTTACGTCAAAGAGTGAGAACTTATCAATAGGCAAGTCTTTCAGATTGTCAAGCAATTAATCATCCTTATTTTTTTGCATTTTTGGATTAATTAATAGAATTTGATTAATGGGCATCATTTAGGCTGATTTATTACATGGGGTTAAAAGTTGTATCGCCAGGAAAGATTGCAGGAGCATTAATTTTCATTATAATTTCGATTGGTTTTAATCGGCTGTCGTTTAAATCTTTTGAAGCAAATCTCAATCCATTATATTTTTAAATAGAGTGTTAGTTTCAAAACAGATCTAATAATAATAACTCTACTTGGTAGTCACTTACATTTCAATCTTGTTTATAATTAAATTAAACTCCTTCTTAAGAATATTTTCAATAATGCTTTTGTTATTAAAAACATCATATAGGAAATTATACATATTAATAATCCACTGTGTAATTCCACTTTTAACTTAGACTAAAAATGAATTTTTTGTTTGAAGTGTAATGCCAAGGATTTCAGATCTAGAGATTATTTTTTGAAGGTATTTTTTACTACGATTAAAAAATTGTACGGGTCGCAAATATCACTAGTTCACTTATTGGGCAAACCGAATGTTTCAGGCACGTTTTATTATCAATTGATGCATGAGAAAGCTGCTGTGATTATTCCTAACAGAGAGATAAACCGTGTACTGACAGCCGATAAAAAACAAGTAGCGCATTCAAATGGCTTTAAATGGCTTTTAAATTTGTACGGATAATTATATCTCCTGACATTATTTCCGTGTATTCTTTTCAAAAAGAATAACGATACTACAAACAGTCGCAGCAGACGCAATAAACATTAAGTTTTCCCGTTACGTCAAGTTATCTGTTATTAATGAGCTAATAAAGTCTTTTATGTGATTTCCAAAATAAATTTTCTTTTAGATTTAACTTTCACATTAATTTAAACAAAGTCACTGGAGAATTGGTCTCTTTGTTCGTCCCAAAAACATGAACAACTCCAGGAATCAGGAATTAAATTTAGAAAATTCCATTGAAGGCTGATTATTTTTTTCATTTTGGATACATTTTGCAAATTCTAGAAAGATGGTGATGCTTTTTTTTGGAAAAATGCGAGTTTAAGAGAGCAGAGTACCCCAGATCTTGAAAGTTCTTAATTAGGTCGTTTAATTAGAAGAATACATAATTTATACAATGCTTCAAAGGAGAGTTAGGCTAAGATTCTATCACCAACCCTAGTCAACTTAATCTGGTTAGTAATTTTATAAAAAATTCAATGCTTTTAACATAATATGATAGCCCACATGTGGACAGTTGCCACGTTCACACGTTACCGCTCCATGGCACCTGGTACTTCTTATTTAACGACATCTCTTAGTTTTTTCAGATTTTTGAAGAATTCGAAAGCAAAAACGAAGACACAATCATCGCTGCACTTAACCTGTTTAACTAACGCTGTTAAGAAGCCTAATAATACGTCAAATTTGCATAAATCTCTCCAAACCAAGTTCTACTTTGATCTTTGATGCCATTATCCCTGGTAGACTAGGGTTCGCGTACAATCCAGCTGAAACAACGCCGCGTAGTTAAGCAAGATAATTTTAAATTTTCATGTTTGGTAAAGCATAAACTGATTAGCTAAAAAGCAGCTTTAAATGCAAATAATGTTCAGGTGCGTTAGAAACCAAGGTAATAATTTAATTCTGTTTAAATTTAAAGAAGAATATTCAATAACTCATGAGCACTGAGCTTAGTTTTTCTATGAGTAATCTAAAGAATCTGGCACTGAAATTTGAAATTTGGGACCCTAGAAATTAACTTTTTATGAAAAGAACACTATTTAAATGAGAGCAAATTCTCACAGTAATGCTAAGTAGTCATCTCCAACTGATATAATATTTTTTGTGCAGTGAAACTTTCATAAGGTACAATTATTACCCCAAAAATTTAAGGTTAATGATAGAAGTTTTCTCTTGGGTTTAATCAAGATAAGTAGTTTCAAATTCGTAAAATAAATTCTTCTTATTGTTATTTATTTATTTATATTTTATATTTCATAAAGAAAAGTCCATTTTTAGTCATCTTTAATTGAGCTCATCTAAAATGGATATGACTTTATTTATTATACTGCTTAAGCACGGAAGTGCGTTTTATTTCTAATAAATAAAATTAAATGACTAGTGATTAAAACAAATTTTATTTAAGCAAAGTTGTAAAATCTTTCTTTGTTATCGTTTTAGAGTTATGGCTGTTTTATATGCAATGTTCCTATTGAATTAGAGAACTAGAAATTATTTTCATTGGCCAATTTACTTGGCTTCTTTTAAATTTATTTTTCCTAATCCCAGCCTTTGATCATTGATTGATGCAACAGTTATTTAGGTAATTTAACAATTTGTCTGGTTCATTGCATTAAAAATAATTTTGGCTTGGAGTTTTCATTAAACATTTTGTAAAGACTAGACATAATCTACCCTTGATCATGGTGTTTTAGATTTATTTTTACAATATAATTTGTACAAAGTTATTTGGCATGTTCGTAGTTCAAATTTTGGTGATGATTTCTGATTTTAATTTCTTTGAATTCTCATGTGAAGTATTAAATTTCGAATTTTAGTTTGTTTCAGTTTCGTAATTATCTGGGCTGGTTGGGTTGGTCCTTTTTAAAATTAACTTTTTTCAAAGGTGAGGTATGCCTTCTTTTAAATATTAGTTATGCAAGGAGTTTTACCACAAGACTCTGAATATCTGTTGGAAACTAAATAGACTTAGTAACCGTGTGATTTTAGTTTTTGACCTGATTTCGTGAGTTTCTAATTTTTTTGTTTCTGCGTTAAAGAATTTTTGGCATTTCTTTTTCCGTCTTCCAACAAAAAAAGTAATTCGAGGTAGGTTTCCTATTTTTCGGACGACTGATGAGCTTCCTGGGGCGAATCAAGTGGAAACACTGAATTGTTTATGAAAATGTCATTCATCCTTTTGTAGCTTCCTTTTACAGTCCTCAATGAAAAAGCTGCCCAGCTCAGGTAGATGAAAAAATATTTAATTTCCAGGTCAGATGAATTTAAAAATAAATAGAATTTCAAACTGTATATTACAATTTCGATCTATCTCATTTAATTAAAATAATAACGTTAATTTAACTTATAATATGAAAGTGACATAGAAGAAATGCCAAAATTTCTGGGACAAAGTATAAAGCTATATAAATGTAATACCCTTTGAAACAAAAATTAATTGAAATTTATTCAGCTTGTGAAGTTCATGCAGTAAATATCCATTTGTTGTAAATTTAAGTTAATTTCTGGGTTTTAAAATGTTTTTAATCATTGAAAAGAAAAAAATAATCCATAGAGGTGAAAATAGATATTTTGGCAACAGTTTACCACTCTGAGTAACATTGAGTCAAAAGAAAAACAACTACATTTCGTCTAAGCTCGTGTTTACTGAATTTTCCTCCGTCGCTGCTCACGATAGCAGACATTGATAGGCATAAACACTCAGAAAGTAGTATTTTGTTGAAATTTAGTAAAAACCTGTTATAAACGAGAACTTGTTAGTTGCGTAAACAAATGCTTGTTCTACTGGTTGCAAAGGTTCCCATAACGGACCGTTGTTAACTCCTGAATTAGCTTCCCAATAATTAAATAATACGTAATAATAAACGTGAACAATTAAAATTCACAGCTCTTTTCTTTTTATGCAATGCAAATTTCGTGTAAACAAATTTTAGAATTTCACAGTAATTTTGCCAATATAAATTATTCATATTAATTAAAGAAATTAGCGGAAATTAGCTGATTAATTGTTTAAATGATCTGATAAATAATGGACCCCTATTGAAAAATTTCTGTGCTAAAGATAATAAAACTTGAAAAATTATTCATTTAATTTTAAATCTTGAGTAGTTAATAGCATTTTTGGTGAAATTTCTGCCTGTATGCAGTCGTTTAAATATTTTTGTATCACTTGCTTTACTAATGCAGAACCAAATCATGCACGGGGTCTCACAAGACGCAACAGTCAATAAATTCTCAAGATATCTCATTTCCTAGGCTCTTGAGATTGACGTTCTCACTTCTCTAATTTTTTCTCATTTGTTCTAAGCAGATATCTGATTCCCTAGTGCAAGAAAATACAGTTTTTAATAATAAATCATATATTTGGGCCTTGGATATCCGATTTTTCCAGTTATTATTAAAGCAAAAAAGAGAGTTAAAACTCTGCTTTTTTCTTACAAGGGCGTAAAACATTATAATATTGGTCTAATAGGTACCTTTAAAATTATTAACATTTTTCCTGTAGAGCATGTATAATATTACCACTCTAGTGCATATATTAATAACTAAAATAAACAAAATTACATCACAATTAATTAGTTAATTGTATTTTAAACCGGTGCTCTTTTAAACCTGAAACTAGTTTAAATCGCAATCTGAGGCGTCCTGGAAATGTCTGTTTCATTAAAACAAATGTAAGTTTAAAAGTATTTAAGTATAATTTGATGTACTTACGTTCAGATCAATTTTTTCTGGAAAGTTCTTATAAAAAACAATCAACATTTTCCTTTGATTGAAAACAAAAAATACAAATCCTAGTAGTAGAAAATTTTCATCTTCATATAGACTATTTATACAACAATTGTTTTTGCCATATTTGCAATAAAACCAAATTTATTTGTAAATAATTAAATACATATAATAATTCTTATAACAGATGTAGTTTGTAAGAATGATTTGACATTTTCGTTAGTAAAAACGAAAATTCCTCTTCATTTGGTTTGCCAGTTTTGCCTGATGAACCAAAATAGCCACGTTATTTGATTAATATTAAAGTACATCATTTTGTAAATTAAATTAAAGTAATTGGGTTCTTGATATTTTAATTTAAAGAAAAATTCACAGGTTTAAAAATATTTATCCCATTAATTTGGCACAACAGGCCTTTAATTACTGGTTAGTTCATGGCAATTGCTTAGAATTATCAATGCTAAAATGTCAATTAACGTATCTACAAACAACATAGGTATGGAAAAGAGATTTAAACTAAAAAATCAGTTTCGAGGACAAACATTATTTAATGGTAAAATTCGAGAAAAAACAAACTGATTTGTTAGTGTGAAATGTTTATCCAGGTTTTTTTAAAAATGGATCAGATATTCATTTGAATTTGACAATAAGATAAAACCTTTGAAAGTAAAAAAACGTCTGATTTATCTTTATCATCACTTGAATCATGAAGTGCTCATTTATAACTGGTTTCCTTAAAAAAGTTTTAAAAAATATTGAGGGAGTTAAATTCGTTTGCTTAGAAAATATCAGATTGTTTGAATTAAGGGATATAAATTATGTTTAATTGAATTATATTCAGTTAAGTATAATTTAAATAATTTTTCTTAATATATTTTTTTAATTTTGTAATTTTATATTAAAACCACTCATTTCAAGTAAGTAACTTAAATTATTTTATGCAGTGGTATAAACCATGAATTGCGGGACTCAGTCTAACAAAAAATATTGCAACAATTAATCTTTACAATAATAAATAAACTGACTTGAATTTTAAAAAACATCATTGGCTCATGCTAAAAATTTCGTGAAAATAAACAGAAAAATGATTCTTCTAGTGAGTGAGATGATAATCGTAACCCTAGCTTTCAAAATAACGCAAACATTGAGCTAGAACCATGTGTAATTTTGAAGAGAAACCGTTTCCATTCCGATTTAAAAGTGGAATTTTAAGTGCAATTTTAGAATATGTAATTAATATCTGCGTATTTTAATATAAAAGGCATTTCTTAAATGATTTTCAATGAATGTGTTTGATTAAATTCTAAGATTGAAATGGTATTGAATACAGAGCATTGTTGTTTTAGGTAAATGAATTTATTTAAAAATTATAAATTTTCTTTAAAAATGTAGTGGTTTTGAACTTGTTGCATTAAAAATTAAATATTTGCAATATTTAATTGAGATATTTTTCTAAATGCTTTTCGCTGATGATACAATTTTTTTTCAAAATGCTAATTAATAAATCAGATTTTATCGCTCATGATATTTAATTAAGCGCTTTAGAAATGCAAAATTGTATAATGGAAAGAAAGAGGGTGCAACGATAAATTGACGCTCAGTTTCATACTAGGTCCACTTCAAATAAATTAACTGCTCAATTTTTCTTCTGAAAGGAACTTATTTCCTATTTAAAAGACGTTCTTTAGATTAGATCTGAATTTAACTACGTTATATAATTAGTTATTCTCGCAAAAGGTAGCAGTATTTTACTTCTATTTAATCAGTTTGAAGACTCGCCTGTCTGGGCTCATTGGCACTACGTTTCTCATTTTCTGCAAATGCCATTTCGCTATTAATTTAGATTAAAACATAGACAAATTTTTAAAGCATTACTATCCTTTTCTCTCTATGAAAATTCATTTCACAGAGACCAGAACTACATTTGACACCATCCATTTCCTGTGTGATAATTGGACATCTGGAAATTTCACAGAAATGGCAACGTTTATTTTAAAGCCTATTTGATGTAAACTTTTGCACGCTGTAAAAATTGTTAAAAAGGTGAAAAACTTACTAAATATAATTGTTCTAAACCGAATTTTATTATTACTAAACATGACAAAATTGATGGTTAAATCAAAATTGACGATTGTTTCCGTCTGCGTAAGTTGTAATGCTTTTTTCCTTTCGCTTCTACTATTTTTATGATTTCATTATTTTTATTAAAAAAAAATTCTATTGATTTGTTAAATTGATATGTAAATAAAATCCATGATTGGTAAGAACGAGGTGAGTAATCAGTGGATGAAAATTATGTTACCGCTCCATCAGGTAAAGATAAACAATTATAATCACTTAAAAATAAATTTGATGTTAACAAAATTAATTAATGGAACCAGCCTTGATTTATTATTTCAGCATTTTTGCCAAAAGGCGTAATTTTCAGAAAGCTGCACTGGCGTGCGTTTATCGACTCATATCTCAAACTATCACATTTATGAATAAAAAGAAATTTAAATTGTCAAATTCACAAACTGGGATGATTATCATTTCAAAGGTAAAAAAATTGAATTTTTTATTTCTATCTACAAGATAAATTCTGTGTGCATTTTTGGAAATAAAAAATAATTTTTGTGTCTCATTCTAATTTGTTAATTTTAATAAACATTTATTAACAGGAAAATGTGAATATTTAGGCGGTTTTTAGAAGTGCGCTATCACATTTCAATATTAATTTGGACCTAAGCCAAAATTTCTCCCCACCCATGCTTTGCTCCAAAAATCTACATCATGTACTTTAAACCTAACAAGTGAATATATTTTTAAATGGTAAAACAAACTTATTTTTCCTCATCAATTACTGAAACCTTATTTGTTAGAGTTTGGACGAATGTAATCATTTTTCCTGGTTGAATTCATCTCGTTAGCGTCTTTATGGGAAATTTGAAGCCTTCCAGTAAATCACGGCCATATCTTAGTAAAATCACACAGCTGGAAAGTTGGCACGAAACCAATCCACACTAGTGGAATGAAGCTGCATTTCCAAATCTTTGCCAGTTAACTGACGTCAAAGAGTGAGCACTTGTTAGAAAGCCTACTTAAGGAAATCGAATCTGTGTATTTTCTCTTTATCTTTGCGATTTTCAAGCCAAAAAAATGAAAAACAGTCACACATTCCAGATTTTCAAATGCCTGCTTGATGTTTTACTATATTTTAAAAATTTTCAAGTTAAAGATCATGTAATTTGTTTATATCGATACAAATACATATATGTATGTGATATATCAAGAATATTTCAATATTTTCACTCACTTAGGTAGTAAGTTGTTAGGGAAATTCACGCACAATGTCGATTCAGGGCTCATGAAAATTTATATTATTATCAATTATTAAAAATATCAATACAGTGTTATCGTTAGCATTATTCAAATATTATCCATGAAATATTAAAAGAATTGCAGACATGAGTTCAGTTAAAGGGTGTATCTGATACTTACATCCCAGTTACGAGTGAACTGCCTTATTTAGAAGTTTTTAAGCCAAGAATTCATTTCTTAGATTTTGCTTAAAGACAAACAAACGTCAGCTTCATCAGGATAAATAGTAAATAACATTCCCCATCCATGATAAATACTATGAAAATACGTAACAAAAAACATTATTATTGATCATTAAAATGATAAGTCTTCACTAGCGAAACAAATCAAGAAATCACTTACTGGAAATCAGATTTTTAACATTATTACCTCTATATTTGCTATTATGTCAAAATTCATTTCACCTCAAATGAGGGCTTGCAATAATGTTGTAATTCTACTCAAATCAGTATTATTGCCGAAGTAAATAGTCAAAATCATTTATTTGACTTAAAAAACGACTATCAGGAATTTATTCTTTTACCTTAATTTTTTAATTAATTCAATGTAAATCGGGTCGAATCTATTGGATAATTGGATATTTTTTAAACAAATCACCTGTCGCTCACCAGTATGAGCTCTTCGTTAAAGAGTATTAGTATAAAATTATTTTTTTTAGGAAAAATTAAAAAACAGCATTTATATCGATTTTATACACTCCTTCTAAGTGTTTTTTTTTCAAAATGCTCATTTTGAAATGACCATTTGCTAAAAATTTCGGTCAAATACTGTGCTGAAACGTTTTCAAAAGCGAAATTACCTAAACGCTACCTGAAAAAACGCTATGTCTGTCGTTAATGTTTATTAAGAGGATCTTTTAAATAGGCTTTTATAGACGTAAAACGGTAAAATATTCTTCTAATCCTGACATGAGGAATACTCACTACACATTCATAAAATGCAAATCTCGGTCAATTTAATTTAAAAAATTACTAGTTCCGTTTGCTAGGAAACCTTTTTGAGTTTTATTAACGTATTTATCCTAGGCGGCGTTCATTTTTAAGTTGCATGGGATTCCAAGATTTAATGAGACATTCTTAATTGACAACATTTATAGCGCTGCTTCAAGGAGTCTCTACCATGAAATTTCAATTTGTGCCTAAAAATGAAAATAAAAAGTCCATTTTTTCTAGGATTTAACCTGACCATTTAAAAGATTCCCTTTATTTTAAAATTGTTTTAATAATCTTAAGAATAACCTACGTTTTGGAGAGATCAGATGTTCCTGGATCTGGATAGGCATTATTATCACTTGCTGTTGTTCATTCGTTTGATTTCTCAAAAAATATAAAACTTTCAATTTGCTTTTTTGTTTTGATAAATATAAAGCATCAAAATGTTTTTTGCAGTTTATTTTTTTATAAAAGATCCAAATCTTGTGATATATCATGGCCAGATGCACCACAAGACATTTTGCAATGGTAGCCTGCTAGAGTCACCTTTATAGTAATCTGCCCTGTAGCAATGTAGCCCATGTTGCAAATTTTCCGTATTAAATTAAAAAATCAATTATGAAAACACTTCTTTATCTAAGGATTTTCCGAATCTTTTAAAAATGCCATTTTTATCATGATTTACAATTTTCTATTCAAGTAATTTCGAGTCTCCTGCGAGGTCAAAAAACATTATGCCAATTGATTTCGTAAGCTAAGACACAAATTAGAGTCAGAAATAATATTAGATTCGAGATAATAAAATGGATAAGGAATATTCTTTACATAATTTTTTTCACTGATCTTGCGTGACGGTGATTTGTTCTCTCTAGGATGGTACACTGCCAGCATGAAGCATCAATCCTTTTGAAATCAATCAAGTGTCATTTTTTGCTGAAAAATGTATTTAAACGTTCAAAATTATTTTAACAATATTTAAGGTGAAGTATTGAAAATCCATCCAACTATTACTACAAGGGGACATTTTTCGCCTTGAAATTTCTTTCCCGATTCTTTAATAACGCTATTTATTGGTCATATTTTGAAATATGTTTTAAAGAAATACTATGTAATTATTTCACCTTTCGATCGCGCCATTTTCTAGACAATAATTAAATTTTTGGCTTGAATTTAAGTATTGCATTGTGAGTTTTCGGCTTTCTTTTCGATTAATCGTTTCTGAGTGACTAAATCTTTTGACATTAAAAGTAAAACTAACTTACCCGCGCCAACTTACCATACTATAACTATCGTTGTCATTATGACAAAAATAAATAATTTAAAAAAATGAAAACTGCGAAAAGAGTAAATTTTTTTAAAGAATGAAAATTATAGTTGAAGAAACCTATTTTTATCTTGATTTAAAGTGGCAATTTACAGCAAACTTGCGTCGATCATTGAGTTTATTTTTCAGTTTCAGAAAACCGTGAAGATTTTGGATAGTTTTTTGCTAAAGAGACGACTTTTAATCACAATTTTCTGTTTTAATCTGTAAATGTTACGATAAACAAAAGTTTGCTAATAATTAACCAATGGTTTTAAAGATCAGATCGAGTGATAACGGCTCATTTTTAATACTAACGAAGCATTAACAGTACCTCTCGCTCAACACTAGTAAAAGTGGATCCGTCAAATCTAAATCTCGAAAAAACCCGCTCTTTTTAAATAAAATTACACGATAAGCCTAGCATTTAAAATTGATAGGATCACTTATCTAAGTCTTTGTCAGTCTTTTTTGTGGAATTTAATCTGACGCTTTTGATCCGTAAAATAAAGACATACAACTAAGTGTAAATGTAACATTTTGTAAACTTAAATCAAAGTAGGAATGTAACTCATATTATAGGGGCAAAAATATTTGTAATGTTTTTTCAGTCAGTTTTATTCGGCCTTATAAAGGCATTAAGCTTGTGCTCTATGTCTAATTTGCATGGCCGTAGGATTTTTTTCAAATAGCTATATAAATTGTGTGAATTAAAATTTCTTCCTTAAGCAAACTAATGTTATCAAATTATGCTTTATCGTATCAATATTCTAGATTTAAAACAGATTTTATGAGCACTTTACCTCAAATTAAATGTGCGGCTTTGTCACTGAACTCACGTTTCAATAGCAAGTTTGAATGCTTGTACGAAAATAATTTGGAACCCTACAAATCAAACAAAAGATAATGTCACCCATCTCAAACCCCCTTTGATATTAAAGGCATTTTTAGAGTTAAATTTAAGAAGTACTGAATCTACTCCTCTAAGACTACTTGCTTTTGATCAGATAGGGTATAATTATTTGGTGCAATCTCAACCGTTACATTCAATTATGCAAGTGGACTTATTATTGCGCTATCGTTATGCAGTGCTCTCTATATCAAATGAAATTTCATATTTATACAAAATTACTCTGTTGTTAGCAAAATTTATAAATATTAGATTTAGAAAAAAATTTGCTTAGCTTTTCCCAACATTTTTGTTCAAAGAAAAGACTTAAGAAATTTAACCCATCTAAAAAATGGAATTTCCGCTAGCTGTTTTGCGCTTGTGCCTTGCATTTGATTATCTAAAAAACATCGTCATCCTAAGCTAAAATACTTTTTCAGTCAAAAAAATTGCATTCCTCCATTCCACTCTTTTCAAGAAAATAAACGAATAATTGTTGGAATTAAAATTTGGCTCCATTAACTATTTAGCCCTTTTACAGTGAGATTCAACTTAAATTTACTTAGTAAAATTAAATTTCAAAACTCTAATTCAAAACTATTGATATTATATGTACCTTGGTGCATAAGTGATAGCACACTGGCAACTTGACTGAAATGTCTCACATTACGCAACTTATTATTTAATTATAAGTTTTATTTTTATTATTCTAAAAATAATTGACTCTCTGATTTTTCCAAGTAAATATATTTATTATCATGGTTTTGTTTATCCACAGCCTGTCTAATTTAAGATATCAATCTGACCATAAATTTTGTTTGATAATTCTTTAGAGAACAATTCTCATCTCATCAACATAAAATGACCTACTTAAAGTCAATTTTCTGAATTACCCGTCAAAATTTTTGCTCCTTGAACGGGTAATTCTTGAATTAATTACAATCTTATGGATTATAGGGGGTTATGCCGGTCACACCACCAACCTAAAGTTTTAATCACAGATTCAAAATTTGCAACTCGTTATTATAAAATTTTAAAACTACAGTTCATTTTCTTCTTAAAACATTTAATTTTTTCATTAGCAGAGAAAGTTTCTCTACTGCGCAAATTAAAAACCATTCAGCAGCTTTTAAGTCGTGAGCAAAAAATTAATTTTATTTCAAAAATAGAAAAAAATTCTCACTAAGACAGAAAGCCCTTTTAAGAAAGATGCTATTTTAATTAAATTATATACTAACTTAATAGCCTACATATATACTTAAATTCACCGTCGGAATTTAATTTCTTGTTTTAATCTTTAATTAATCTCTTTCAAAATGACATTCCGTTTCAATGAATTGAAAGAAACGAATCTGGGTTAAGAAAATGTAAATTTGAAAAAGGTTGATATTTTTTTGTTTGCGTGATATAATATGCATGCTAAAATTGTACGGTATTGAATAAAATGTCTTCATCTTTAGTGAGTTATTTATATATGGCAAAAATAAGATAAATTTTAATTTTGAGCAGTATTTTTAATATTAAAGCGCTGTGGTACTGACCTACATTTCAGCCTCGTAGCGATGTACTTTTCGTGTACCGTATCTAATCCAGATCTCAATTTTGGATGAATAAAATGAGCCCTCTAAAAAGTAACATGGAATCAGAGGTTATTTAAACCTCACTTTGTGTCCTCCAAGTCAGCTCTGACTCTCTCAACGTGCCTCGAGCTCGAATGCCGCATTTCCTCGTTAATGACTTGCATTTTCAGAGCACTTTTACTGCATATATCATAAATTTGAAATCAAAAATTTTCGTCCTTATTTTTTTTCTTTACCTAAAGCCCAAAAAGTTATTAAGCTATTAAGCCTTGAATCATAGTTTTCCGAGTTGCTATACTATTCTCAAATGATTTAGTTCTCAATCGTTACATTTTCCAAGAATATTAAAAGTTAACGGTGTCATGTTGAAGGCAACCAGAACAAATGTACTTGGTAGAATCATTTTAGAACCGTAAAGTGAAATTTCAAGTCAATTTAATATTTTCCATGTAAAAGTTTAATCTGTTTATAATTAGACCTAATATTAATTTAGCATTTCTGTTTATAAAATTTGGTTTGGGAAACACCGGTATTACGAGTCGCACTGGAAAATGCCATTTTTGTTTAAATTTTGATAGTTTTTGCAACTTTTTGTTTATTGCTACTATTTAATCCAATGAATTAAATAAAAATTAACTATTTTTTTATTGAACAGACGATTCCATTTTAAAGTTAGAAATGCAACAAATACAAGTTGATTAGATATTTTATTACAGAAACATTCAAATCCTAGCCACAATTTCTAAATTACTTTGTGATTTAATAGCACAAATGCGCAATAACTCAAACAGCTCAGTTTTCTTGTCACGCCACGAACTGGAATCAAGGAAAAGGATTGAGATACACTATCAACAATTCAATTTAAAACAATTTTCACCAGCATCAATTTTCAAGTTAAATTTGACAACATTTAAAAATTCGCATTATCGCTTTTAATTCTGTTGTTGTAAAGTAACTTTACAAAACAAACAACCAGAATGGCTTATTTTGAAAAAAATGATTGGGGCTATATACTTTTTTTTTAAATTGAGAACTTTTCTGCAAGAGACAAATTCACCTTGTTTTAAACGTAAATATTTTTTTGAAAATTTGGCTACGGAAAACACCAATCTAATAGAATGGCCATTACTTACCTTTGCTCATTTAAAAATAGATGAATAAATGTGAAAGAATAGACTTATTTTGTCTAGAAACCGTGATGTGAGTCGAAAGGGATCTGCTATTTGTATTAGTGTGTAAGATAAAACTCTAAAACCTATTTTAGGCTGAAACATATCGGTATTTTAAAATTTTTTGAGTAAAATGCAAAACAATTATTTTAATTTCAAGTTGATAAAGCAATTATTTTTCATTCATATTTTGTTGTGGTTCTACAATCTGAGCACCTTTAACAAATGTCAAACTAAATAAATTCAAAATGAAATTTTTTCATACTTTCTTGACGAAGGCAAAAATTCATTAATAGAAATTGATTAATTGCTCTTTAAATATACACTTTGATACCGTTTTCTAAATAATTTTATTTCACTAAACGTAAATTCAAACTGGAGATTGTTACACTCCGTAAAAAAATTCAACTTAGAATAACATTATAACAAAAGTGCTTTATCTTTAAACTGAAATTTTTCTGGCTCTCAATAAAATATTATTTAATAGGATATTGGATATTTTTTTAACTTAATGTCGACTTGAAATAAAATCTTAAAGTAAAACGGAACTTGACATTCAATAAATTAATAGAAAAAATGGTATTTAATAAAAGAATCAATGAAAAAAAATTATATATACTAATTTTTAATGGATTTTCATTTGAACAATATATTTTTGTTGCTGTTTATGCAATTAAGGCGAAATATTCCCTCTATCCACACAAATCAAGTTTTTTTGAATATTTTTAACAGTTAATTAATATTGGTAATTAATATTGTTGGTAATTAAAAGAAATTTATTGTGCCCTATTTCATATCAAAAGCATCCATCTATCATCTACTTCCTAAGGTGGGAATATTTTATTGCGCAGGAAAAAAATTTAGGTGTTCAATAAAGTTTTCTGTTTTTAAGTAAATTAATCCTTTAAAAATATATGTAGTTCTGATGTAGAAATTTATAATTTTGAATTCCCAACTAAGACGGAATGGAGCTAGTTTTCAGCCAGGCATCGTTGTACTTTTCATGTACCATTTTAAAGCTAGATCTGAATTTTGGATATACGAAATGCGTTTTCGAATGTACTTTTCTTTGTAAACGGTTATTAATATTTGCGCTAATTCGCCAAATATTTTTTGTTAAATCTTTTTATTAATTAAAGATGAGCCATATTTTTAAACTGAACCACATATTTGAAATTGCCATTTTGTTGCCACAGTTTTTGCAACGTATATTTTAATTAAAACATTCAACTTTTTGTCAAAAATTTTATAAATATTTGTAGTTTTTTAATTTGAAATGTAATTCAAATGCCGCCGGTAGAAAGAAACAAATGGGAATATAATTTGGTTGGCTATTTCGCAATGTGGAAGATGAAAGCTTTAGGTGTTTATAAACTTTACATATTCTACGCAAAAAAATTTACTGCTTAAAATAATCACGTTATTTTTTTCATTTTATCAAGTAACGCTTTGCTTCTTAACCAATTTGTCAACTTTAACGAATCTAAAGTACCCAATTAATCGAAAACGCAGAGTCCTGTGCTCTAAAAATTTTATAAAAAATGACTTTTTGCCTAGGTGTGTTCTTAAAATTTTCCTTGGGCTAAAGAGACTTCTAAAGGCCACCGTTTTTCAGCGTTTTCTTGCTTTTATGGTGCCTTTGCTCTGTAGAAAATCGCTTTGTTTAGAGAACTGTCATTAAATTTAGAAATGACTGCTACACTGTCTATCACTTTCCAGACAGGCAAAAGAGATGTGTGTAAAAGTATAGCTGATATATTCAAAATGCATTTGTTTTGCAAGAACGACACTGATTAGTAATTATCATCTCTGAATTGTGCTTGGGAACCCATGCTGAACTGTGGGTAGTAATATCGCTTTCTGATTAGCTGAAACCGAGTTGAAACCAGCGGTAACGAAGGTAAGATCCACAAACCCTCGTTTCATGGACTCAGAAATAACTACTGCAACCATTTTCTTGACCTGTTCTAGACATCCCAATATCTCGGTTTTTGGAATGAAACTTAAATTTTGTCTTTGCTGTTTGTATTTCACTCAGTAAACCTGATAATTACAGTAAATTAGTGGCTAATTAAAAACATAATTCAGCATTAATAAACAAATCAAACTTCATTGCCTTCAGGTAACAAAAGCATTTTATAGCACTTTTTGCAAACTTAAGTAGAAA
>JAUOZQ010000960.1:0-20345 GCA_030710315.1 Anomotaenia brevis
ATCACTTCACATAAAAATCAAATGCCCCACTCAGCATGATTTAGTATTATCAAGTGTTAAAATCACCCCTAATTAATTTTAATTCATACAAGTACTTGAGAGCCATCATTGGAAAAGCCCTAAACTTGAATTATCCTATTAGTGGTTGAGAGGTAGTAAATGAACTTGGTATGGCGTTGGTTGTTTCGCCTGGAGATGCCTTTCATTAAAAGAGTACGCGATTCTTAGGCGGAATCACAAGTTATTAACAAACCAGGTTGCAAAATTGAATCTGGATTGCTTATTCTCAATCTTTAAGATAAATAATGCCTTCAACATTTTTGTCTTTCTACTGCAAAAAAACTTTTGAAATTGCCTCGGAGAGAATAGTAGTAATACAGCAAGAGATTTTATAATCGAAAAATACTCGAGGCACCACATTAATAGTCCTAGTTAAGCGATATTACGAAAATAAGGACTGTAAATGTTACAATATTCATTCTCTAAGGCACCGAAGTCCATGAAATTCAAGTAAATGGATGAAAATATGAGCAAGTGTTATTGCTCCTCTTGGCAAGTAGTTGTGGGGGCAAATTGGTCCTCTTCTTCGCTGGTGGCGAAAACATTTGCCTCTTTTCACCCGAGTCACGTGTGCGCGCACTCGAGTGAGTGGTTGGGGGACAAGTAGTCTGCATTTCCTGTGCTTTTTTGGACCAGAAAACTGGTTCACGAACCAACGGTCCTGTTGGATTAGGGTCTTCAAATAATCATTTCCTGGCTAAAATACGGCTAAACAAGCATAGGATCGAAATCTTCCGTTTTTTGAGCTTTTTTATAACTGGTGACTGCAGTGTACCAAGCGGTAACTAATGTCTAATCCTTGCAAGTTCCAGAACATTTATTTTGAAAATACACATGGTTGTTTGTTCCAGATGTTTGAAAGGTGTACCTGCACAAAGAGCTTGATCGCTGCTCAATGCTATCCTCGGACAACAGTCCCATAGTAGACAAAGCTAGAGTAGAGACAACAACGCGGATGCGGTGGCTCGAAGAAAACAATAACAGATTATCTTTGGTCATCAGATTCTCCTATCTTAAATGTATTGCAAATAAGGTGTAGGAGAACCCCGGCAGCTTTACTTAATGCAGCAGCCTCTTCTATGAAGACCGCAGCATTCAGTCGAGACCTTTTATGCAATTCCTACAGGTGTAACTGGCATGAAGTTCACACACAAGCGGTTGTCAGCTTTTTTCGACGACCGCCTAAATTCCCCAGTGTTTGGCCTCCTTCTAACTCACCAGATCTTGACCAGTAAACAAACTAGCACGAATAGTTTGGTGCTGCCGTCGAGAAGGTCACTAATAGCCACCATGCTGGAAAGCCTGAAATCAGCTTGATAGAGGCTGTAGTAGGCGCTAAAGGCCGTGCAGTGTAGTTCCCCTGTTTACTGAGTGCTTATTTTAAATCCGTTACATTTCATAGGAAGCAGCAGCATTACGCATCTTGATGAAACTGTCTAATTAACCTTGAACACCTAGTTAGAATTATGGCGTGAACCCGGAAAGGAATTGTTCGAATTCCCTTCTATTGGCTCTTCATTACTGACTAATTCCCGAATCCAGCAGGTGAACAGTATTCAGTTTAGGTGAGTTCCATTGGATTTCAGCTACGATCCTGCTCCCTTCACAAACGCAAATCTATTTGGCCTTATAAAAAACCAGCCTTCTCTAACTGAAGATTTCTACGCACCGCTGTCCAACCAGCAAGCAGATCGGCCATGCTGGTTAAACATAACTCACCTCGCTTTTAGTTCTCCGGATGTTCCCATCAAATCCGTGTCCTAAGTAGACTCCATGATGCATAAATACTAGAGATCAACTCCGTGTACCTGAAGGCATGTAACACAATTCCCACCAATACGAAATCTGGGTATGCAAAGTGGGAGATTGTTAGAACTAGGTGCAAATATCCCAATCTCCCTTGGTCGCTTGAGGTGGTGAACGTTTTGGTGAGAATTTATCCAGCATAGCTTTTCTAGTTGTTCTGAACTAGGCGTTTCTTGTGTAAAGTTGTAATAATGACTATGATGTCCTAATAATGATTCTTCATTGAATTCACAAATTCAAAGAGAACGCTACCATATCCTCAAGAGTACAAATATATTACGTCGCAGAGGTTCTGATTACCATCCTGCTATGCCAATTTAAGGCCACATTAATTGATTTAACAATATCTTAAAGAACTAGGGTGCCATAGGCCACAAAAACTTTCTCGAAGTACCCCTCAGATTCCCACAGATGAATGATGTCCCGACAAGTTTCACAGGTATTCCCTCTACAACCCGTTTTTGCCTGCATTGAGGTCAATTGAGAATTTTAGTCCTAAACGGCAATACACCTCTTGTCCTACACACTATAACCCTCTAACTGCTACCTAGCCATTCAGATATCACGTGGTCATTTTACATCGTCTGCTGGTGGTCAGTTTGTCGCATAAATAAGTAGTCTATATTACTTGCATTGTATTTAGCGATGCTAACTGCACTGATATAAGAAAGCAGGATTGCCGATCAATAATTCCGGGTATCGAACAATAAGAAAGAAATGGGGATGACTTGGCGAGGCCAGGAATTCGGTGAGAACACGCCGACAAAGTTTCTTGTGCTCGGCTTCACCATCAACCACAGTCACATGGCTCGAGATGGTTGGAGCTATGGCCTCAATGATTCCACCGTTCAATGGGAGACGGATACCGATCCGTGAGGTTTTGCCTTTCACCACCCCGGCCACCGCCATCATCGTCTTGGTCCCGGGTGTTTAGGAACATTTCCATCAGGGTTTCAGTGGGAGCCGAGGTGGCATTTTTGCCATCCGCTCCCTCCAAAGGCGCCATCGTCATTTCGGAATGCGGCATAGAGATGAGTTTCCCAGTCAGCTGCTCCGATTGTCGTGTCGAGGCCTCATCGTCTGCCCCACTAAATACCACACGCTTTCGGTGCCCTGTAAACGAAAATACAATTCACCAACTACTTATTTATTTTAGTAAGATTTTTTCACGGCAGCTTGGACTATTCTATTTACATGCGAACGGCTTTCTGAAGACACTTATGCAACTAGTGTCCAACTTCACACACTGTTTCACTCCCTGCAAAAACAGGACAAAAAACATCATTGTTAACACCAAAAAATGTGATTAATTGTTTGAATGTCCTGTGAAAAATCACCGATTGCCTGTTGAAGAGCTCCATTAATGTTGCAAACTTTTCGTCCACTAATTGCACATTAGGCGCGTCCACTGACCATGAAGTAATTCCTCAGTGTTTCCACGACGATGGCCAGGCGATTAAGGCCAATTTTGGGGGTAATTAGTGGTTGTTATTGATGGAGTCTAACAGGACCTCGAAGGGCCTCCCTGCAACCACTGAGAATGGTTACTAGCGGAGCCCTGAGCTGACAACCTGAGCTGAGTCCTCGGCCTCCGCGGCTTCTGTAGCCTTATTCTCCTCATTTTCTGGAAACAAACACAAGATGGATTTGCGTTATTGAGGACGAGGTTGGGTGAGAAGGATAAAGCTGAAGCTGGTTCAAAGGCACCGCTTAAAATACGCCAATTTAGACGACGATGTAAGTTGATAAGGAGCCAGAAAAGGCGAAAAAAAAGAAAGATGTAGGAAAGGGAGTTGGAATGAAACCCTTCTTGTAGTATCTCATGATAGAAGACGCCAATTCCTGTAGAAAGTACTTTGAGTTTTATAAAAGTAGAACCAGTTCATATTATAACTTCTGTCCGAAATTCGGATAAATAAAACGATTGACTAAGCGCCACATTTTATTATCGATTCAATTATCAATATACATTATATAATTATCCATGACCTCCCTCCAAGCTTATACATATCCCAATTACTCCAAACTTTTTATGGCTTTTATTATGCTAAGAACTCACAAATGCCAGTTGCAACCTCTTCGTGTTGTCTTGCAAAACCTTTTTCTTCTGACAAATGACTTCTTAAGCTACGAAATAAATTGTAGTTTAAGAAAGAGGCGAAGTAGTCGAGAGAATTCCCCATAACCAAACTCTACTTCGATCTCTTGTGATGTAATTCCTCCTGTGTGGGGTCGTGCATTGTCTTGATGAAAAATCACCCCTTTTCGATTCACTAGAGCAGGTCTTCTTTCTAGCGGAAGATTCAGCAATGAGTAGAGCCTGAAATTTCAATAAAAAACCCACGTGCTTCATCGCCAGTCGTCAGTCACAAGTACATCTACCAGAAATGCGAAGCAAATTGTTGACGAGAATGGAGCAGAGAAGAGTAGATGTCCTCACGAGATTTGAGTTGATATTTTGCACTCATTTTCCACCTTTGAAAACGTCTCGAAATGTTGAAGAGATGACCATGAACGGTAAGATGGTGTGACCTAAGCACAGCTGCCTATTTCAAATCAACCGATAAACCAGGATAAGCTCCTTCAAGGACTACATCTTCAAGCAGCTGTTTCTCATCAAGGTCAACTGGACGTCCCTACTTCTCTCAAATGTTTTAACATAACTAGACGAGCATAGTCCAAGTCATTCCTAGTCATTCAGAATTTAGGCTGCAATATATGCTATTGGAAATTATTTTTCTAGGGCCTTATGCAAAATATCATCTTCTTCTACTAAAACCTCTATTCCTAACACTCCGGAACGAATCTCATCTAATTTTAAAATGATTCTGTCTAACCAGAAAAAACATTAGTTTTGATTGCTTTTAGGGGGGGATTCCGATTCTTTCTAAAGTGTCATATGTTTTATTGGAAATTCTCCAGTTGGCGTTTTTTAGTGTGGCGGCGTTATTCTTTGTCGAGTTCTCATTCACGCCTGTTTGTTGTAACTTAGACAAAGAACAAGATTCAAATTAAAGAAGTAAAATAATAACGCAAATTAGATTCGAAAAATCCGAAACAAACTTCTTGCAGTAGCTCGCAATGCATAACCGATCCATTTTACTATTATAAATTTCAATGCTTCGTCAACAGAAAGACTTTAATGTGAATTTGTCCCTTTTCATTCCTGAATACTCATTGAACCGAAATGGATCGTTGACTTTGTCACCTTAACAAAATTAATTATTTGTCATAAGTCAGTAAGATGCTAGGAGCACTATTCTACTTGTAAATCCAAAGTAATAAGTGAAATACACAGACAACGGCAACTGCCAAGACGAAATTCAGTTTGTAATGAAATAATCGATTGTTTATAAAGTTCAAATAAAAGAAACATGCATTTCTTCGAAATTCCTGAAATTTATATTTAGAATATTTTCGGAAAAGCAATTAGTTTAGTTTTCAAGAAATATGAATTTGTCCATAAATGCAAATTCTTTGAGGTAACAGGTAGGGTTCAAATCGATTTTTTAGCTAATGTAAATATATTATATCTTTCACGAATTATACTATAAAGATATGCCTTTCTAAGAATATAATTAAAAAAGTGTCTTGGAATAGTGGTTTCCGTCGATTTATTCATTAAATTTATCAACTACTTACAAAATCGTTTCTTGTAACGGGTTCTAAAAATAAGTGAATTTCTCAAGAACCCCAAAGCCAACAAAACAAAATAACTATTTATCAGAAAACAATGTTTAATTTTTATTGTCAGCTTTGGTATAATTACTTTAAAGACCCGTATCGCCAGAACTGATTTCTCTGGAATTTCACGATTATCCTATTAATTCATCACATTTTGTATTTATTTTCCTTTTAGGGCATAAATATTTGTGTTTAATAAACGTATAATGTTTATATTTTTGGTAATATGCAGTTATAGTAAAGGAAATAATGGCATGCAGCTAGGTATAATGGTCGGTGTAACTGAATGATTGTAACAACACACATGAGTTTTAAATGCTTTTACAAATATATGTCCTCACATATCGCTCTAACCATTCTTCCTTTTACATTTCGTCTTCAGAAGAACAGTGAAAACAAAATGTGCTTTGCGGTTTTCACGCAAAAATCAGACACTTTGGTATTTTGTCATTATTTAGGGAAATATAGTTTTGTAGAATTTTCTCAGTGCTAAACAAATCTCCCGATAAATAATGAATACAGCAAACCCAAATATCATCCACGACAGAGGGCAGGTTAACTCAAGTTGTGATTTCATTGCTATCAATTCAACTGTCTTAAGATAGTCTACCATGCATCAATCACGAGCATCATTATTTGTTTCTCTTACTGAGATTCTATGAAAAAAACATTAAGCCTAACGTGAATGTATGTCGGCATATGAGGAGCCACTGGCGCATGGTTGTAAAGAAATAATCGGATCTAGTCGACTTTGTTGCTGATAGATTCTGTAGGGTTCAAAGGAATAGGAGCGACGAATTGTCCTGGGAGTCACGGTGAAGAAGCACATACCAGTTCACAAATGCTACACAGCTGCGCAAATGCCGAATCAGTGTACCAAACGGCGCTTTCCTTGGCAACCTACAACAGAAAATGGCTCAGCCTCTGTAGTGGGGAATGAAGCAGACAAGTCAGCATTTTAGTACTATACACAATATGGTTGGCAAAAATTAACGCCGCTTGTGCTAAGTTATTCGGTATTATTAAAAAGTGAGAAAAAATCAAGCGCAGTAAGGAACGAACTTGGGTGGTAAATTCTAGAAAATTTGAATCTAGACCCGCTTTTTCTAGTAAAAATATGCCTCCTGTGGGTCAAATTTTCCACACTGGCTTGCAGATTGCCTCGGCACAATTATCCATGTCCGGGGTCTCCAGATAAGCGCCAATCAGAGGCGCAATATCGATTTGGCATTGCTCTGCTTTTAGCCTCCTTCCAATAATTCTAAGCAAAATATTAATCAAAAATGGAAAAACGCTGCAAATTAAGAACGTAATGGATCTCCATGAATGCTAACAATCTCTTAACTTATCTCTCTAAAATTGGTCCCGTGGGTTTTGCAGAAGGCCTATGTCCACGATTGGGGGTGGGCAGATTTTATGAATGTTTGCTCACTGATTTGTTTCAATGAGCTAACACCCATAAAATGTGCCCGCCTCTAGAGGATATAAACCCTTAACAAAACTGACGCCTCCAATTTTACCAAGTGCACACTACTCAATAGTGAGCACTCCTTGCTCAACTCTGTTCTCTCATATTATTCAAATTATTGCTTAAAATAGTCTACCAGAAGCTATAACAGGAGCACTCCCACCTGAAATTGCTCTTTTCATAAGCGACTTTCTGGGAATCCCGTACATGGAGAATTTGGCTGAGGCAGTCATCATGCAGGATTATTTTGGGGCTAAGATTGGCGAGGTCAGGAGCATGCAAAAGGGTCTGTGGGAACTCAGCTACATTGTCACGGAAATGCTTCAAATCCTAGTAGCCAGTAACTTCAAACTAATATTTAGAAGCCCAGATCGACTTCAGTTTTACTAAATAACGATGTGGAAGAAGTTGATTTACTAGATGCATATGTTTTGTTGAAAGAGAAGTGCGACTACATTCAGATTTTCTTCCGTTTAATCCATTCGAAAGGAGGTGGTGCTTTTCTGAGTGCGTTCATATACGGCTCTTTGATAGTTGCCGATGGTAAAGGGATAGCAAACTAGTTAGGCCAATACTGGGTACCTGCCTAAAATTTAAAATATGACTAGTTTAGTCCTAACCAGGTTTCTAAATAGTTTAGCTGTAGTCTAGCTAATAGGTACTTGTCAAATTATAGTTTCAGCAATCTATGCTAAAGGTTATCGGATAGATAAGCAAAAGGTTCAAGGTACCCTAGCATTCCCCAACCATCATTTTGGGGATGACGAAGGAGTTGCACATTAAATCAAAATCCAAAGGGGTAGTTGAGATTTCATAAATTTATATTAAACTATAATTGTGCATTAAATTATGGCTTCAGGGAACTGCTTATTGATTATTGGTACCCAGTGAGAATAGCACTGACAACCTTGAAAGCAATTAAAGAAGTGGAACATAAATTCCTTGAGGTGAGATTGAACCTGTTGTGCAAGTTCATGCTAACATGAAAGGTTTACAAGACTGCATTTCTTATTTACTCTGGTGGAGAAATAAATGGTTAGTAAGGAGTTCATTGAGGGAGGAATTTGTCGCTTTCCATAGTGGCACACTTTACAATGCACAAAATCTCGTACATTTTCTATATAAGCAGTCGTGTGCTCAGCAGGTTCATTCTCAACATACCGAACACGTGTTCGCCTACTCTGCTACCTATCACAATTCTGGGCTTCTTAGTTGGGATTCCAGGTACGACAATTTGCTTAGCACATCTTTACTATTTCATTTTGATAAAGATCTATTTCCTTGCAGACGATCATACGCCAACAAACCAACAAGCCAATGCTCTCGCCAACAGTAAAATCGCAAAGGCTTTCAGAAGATTTACTTACAAAGCTGTATATTTACTTACACACTCCCCAGAAAATGATGAATTCCACTCAGCCTGTCAGAAGTCATCGAATTCCGATACATTTTACATTTGTGAAACATCTATTAGTAAAATTGAATTGTAAGAGTATAAAATAAGTGTGAGTTGCTTGACTTTCAGATGATTCCCTCCCATGTTTCAAGTCACTAAATGGGCATGATTTGTTCACCTGTAGTACATAAGTCGAACTTTGAGATATAGGAACAAAGTGATTCGTTTGGAGAACCTGCGCTTTAATGCCGTATATACTCTGAAAGAAGACGGTAACTTGCGCTTAAAAGGAACGAGCTACTACTCTGCTGGAACGTGTGCTATTCCCTCTGGGTGCTTTTTTTCGGAATTGCACGAGTTTATTTGATTTTTTTCTACGTGAATGTTGTAGACGTCTAATTTAATCTCCTTAATAAAATCCGTTTGGTTTGGTTTCCCAATGGCTTTTGATTGCTGTTTCCTACTAATTCCATTTCCTTCTCAGACGACAGTTTGAGGTGCTTAATTTCGTCAAATTAAATAGTTGAATAAAAGCACTTATTCCCTTTTATTTATTTACGTTCACGAATATAGCAAAATCTTTGGTCTCTGATAATTTATTTTTGTTTTTAGTTATTTTTTCTAAGGATACATTACTAGACGACAGTTCGAGGTGCGCAAATTCGTCCAATTCATTAGATAAAAAATAGCTCTTTCGACTATTTTATTTATTCAATTTTGCAAATTGAATTTAAAGCATTAAACTCTGATAATTCAATTTCGTTTTTAATTATTTAGCCTACGGACGCATTACTAGATAATTCACTCTATCTACTATTTTTGAATCCATCACTAGGATTCAATTCTCTTTATTGATTGAGTTGCATCATTTCCAGTGATATTATTAATCTTCTTCCCTGCTTAAATATTTACGTAGAGCTAGTGAATGCCCTGCACATATTACTAATCTGCATAAATGTTGTGGAACTGAAGTTTATTGGCCGCTTTGATTTCGAATGAAAAATATTTAGCTCACAATTTCTATTCAATTTTTTTTCAACTTTTGAGTAGTTTTATCCTCATTAGGAGCCACAGTATTTATCATTCCGTCCAAATGGTTAGAGGGCTGCAATCAACGAAGGCTTTGTTTGACCCTCGAAACTGCCCGGCCCTGTGGTTCATCTATGATTTCCATGAACCCGGGTCTTAACGAACATTTTGCACTTCGCCGTCGGAGTTAATAAGAAGTGCAGTCTTGTAAACCTTCCATGGGAGCGTGAACTTGCACAACAAGTTCAATCTCACCTCAAGGAATGTATGTTCTACTTCTTTGGCTGCTTTCAAGATCGTCATTACTATCCCCACTTGGTACAAATATTCAATAGGCAGTTAACTGAAGCCTTAATTTAATGCACATTTTAGATTTTAGACTTTGAACGCCTATTCTAACCAAAACCACAACAAATCACATCCCATTTCTTTTGCTCATTCCCTTAGCACAGTACTAGTTTTGCTCTGAACACATTAAAACGAACTCGGCGAATTGCTTTGGGCAAAAGTTTACATTTTCAGACGGCTTCCTTTCAGATATAACACCTTCGTTGAATTATGAATTTCACCAAGTAATCAGAAGTAGAACAAGACTGCAACTTGCAGGTTTCGCACCAGCCATATCAACGGTCATCATTACTCAAGTCAGAAGTTAATTGATTCAATTTTTGAGTTTCAGGTATTCTATAATTGATGAAAAATGGAAACGCGAATTGATTAGTCGACCATTTATTGTACTTAAACTTGTAGTTTACATGCATTGAATTAGAAATATGGCATTCGATAATATATGAGATCACGCAATCCACGACAATGTCTGATAATACAAAGTGTAAAATTTAAATGAATTAAACCTATTTTCAAATAGTAAATTAAGTGATGTTTGACACAAAACCAAATATATTGCAAACCCATCAGCATCTAGCTTTCGAATTCAGCATTGAACTTCAGTCATTAGGAATCTACTATTTGAATCTACAGAAATCGTTTTCTGATTTCAGTGGGCAACGATTGTAAATGGTTTCGCAGCTCCACTCAAGCACGCATTTTTCAATCAGGTTTCCTCCATTCATTGTGTTACTTACTTTCATCTACACTTATAAAGAAGTGAGTCATCATCTCACAGAATAAGTTGCAACACCATGTCGAAACAGTTGAAGTCCTACTTCAGATATCATGGTCCATAAACATGACTAAAACTGCATCGTAAAACACACCACGCGTTAAGCGAGTCAGCATTTTGGGTCAATCAAAGAATGCTTACCTACCAGGAGTTAAGCGACCTGGACTATTGTCAATTTTCCTCGAAATACATGCGCTAATGACAGTTCTTTACTTTTATGCTGAATAAAACAACCCATCTTCCAATATGCCTCTTTAATTTTGACTTTACAAGGGATGAGTGAGTGTGATTAAGATAACCTAAATATCTTATTTGTTGAACATGGGTGTGTGGGCTAAAAGTATTACAAATTGTCATACATGAACTTCTACCTGGTCAACCACCAACTCTAACGTGGCCAGTTGCCTATCTCATTCTCCATTACTAATAGATTGTTGAAATGAATTACTAAAGATGGTTCATATGGATAAGTTGTAATAATTAATGACAAACTTGTGCTTTTTATGTTAGCAGTAATTTGACTTTGCCGTTCCCTTCGCAATATATCTAATTCTTTCAGGAAGTCGACAAAATAATGACAAACACATTTTTGCATTATATAACTTCCCCGAAGGGATTTCAATAATTTGCAGTAAATTTAACTTAAAATATTTGACGCTAAATGCATAGGCCTTTAAGATGTAGGCAAAATCGTATGCTCAAAGCTAGCCGTTTTCCGTTTGGTGGAAAATTTAAATGCATTTTTGAGAGAAGTTGAAACACTGCCACTGAAGCGCATTCAGTGCTAGGGAAGGCAGTTAGTTCGCGATTTAAGTTATCTATTTTTCAAATATATACGTAAATTCAGCAATATGCAGCATGATGATCAAAGAGAAATCGAACGAACTCTATTGGATGATTAATATCAGAATATCTTTTGAAAAAGAAGGCCACAATAAAAACGTACCCTAGTCGTTATCTCTACTAATAAATATTTATATAAGCAAGAGCGTTATTAAATCAATCCTGTGGGAACTATTATTTTCCAAAAAATCATCATAATAGGTGCACATTTTTATTAAAGTTCGCATTAAATTTCAAAAGATCTTTGTTGATAAACGAAAATCGATATGATAAGAAATTTCTAACAACAAGTCAAACCCTTTGAAGGAACAATTTTAGTTACTCAATATCACCAGCAGTTTATCAGACCTGCAGGAGTTTTGTAAGTACGCGCTGCTATTACAAATCCCCAGGTTCAAACAAAATGTATTTATAAACTAAGCATAAAGATAGTTTTGTGGCGTACGATTACACCAACTAAGCTGCTCATTAGGAACTCTCCAAGCACAGCAAGATGGCCGAAACTGAGCTAATCGCATTCGAGAAGAACTTTTATATCAACCAATCGAGGGTGACCCCTGCATAGCCAAAATTATCCGTAGCCTATATAACACGGCACCCCTCAGGCTAAATAAACACCAGCCCTAACACGCCTTGTGGGTCTTTCTACCTTGTTGGAGCGGATACCGAAATGAATCGGGTAACTTACTTTCAGTGAGATAGTTCGTTGTTTGTGGCAATCCACTACAGTTTCACCTTTGTTTCGTGATCTCTTAAAATTGAAACTCGCCTAACGTCTGACAACAGTCATTATTAAATATTCTAATGAAATTGAAGTTAACATCATTTCTTCAAAGTTTGTTGGACAAAAGCAAAGAAATTGTCTTTTCTCTCAAAATGAAGTGGTGAAAAACACCGAAGGTACACGGCAAAATTTCATCAAATTTAATTTCACACTAAAAATCAAGTAGAGGAGCAAGACTTGTCTATTAATTTCACGACGACGACAAATATTAGGAACTTTGAAGCCTATTAAAAATGCGGACTATCATTTCGACTACATAACGACGACCTGAAACCGGATCATTGGGTTGAAGTCACTCGAATTATAGACGAACATAATCACTGAGTGACACAAAGCCGAGTTCTTTGGAAATGGGCACATGGAAAATTAGCGTACCAAATTACGTTTGGTTTGGCATCCCAAAACAACAAATCAATTAAGAGCTTATTGCTTCGAAGCTAACATCGAAGTGAAACGACTAAGAGGCATATTCACTAGCCCTCACGAATATAGCTTCCTAGAATGCATGCTAATTGTCTTGTCATCAAAGGCAAGACACTTTTAAGGTATGCTATCCCTTTACCATCGGCAACTATCAAAGAGCCGTATATGAACGCACTCAGAAAAGCACCACCTCCTTTCGAATGGATTAAACGGAAGAAATTCTGAATGTAGTCGCACTTCTCTTTCAACAAAACATACGCATCTAGTGCATCAACTTCTCCTTCCACATCGTTATTTAGTAAAACTGAAGTCGATCCGGGCTTCTAAATATTAGTTTGAAGTTACTGGCTACAAGGATTTGAAGCATTTCCGTGACAATGTAGCTGAGTTCCCGCAGACCCTTTTGCATGCTCCTGACCTCGCCAATCTTAGCCCCAAAATAATCCTGCATGATGACTGCCTCAGCCAAATTCTCCATGTACGGGATTCCCAGAAAGTCGCTTATGAAAAGAGCAATTTCAGGTGGGAGTGCTCCTGTTATAGCTTCTGGTAGACTATTTTAAGCAATAATTTGAATAATATGAGAGAACAGAGTTGAGCAAGGAGTGCTCACTATTGAGTAGTGTGCACTTGGTAAAATTGGAGGCGTCAGTTTTGTTAAGGGTTTATATCCTCTAGAGGCGGGCACATTTTATGGGTGTTAGCTCATTGAAACAAATCAGTGAGCAAACATTCATAAAATCTGCCCACCCCCAATCGTGGACATAGGCCTTCTGCAAAACCCACGGGACCAATATTAGAGAGATAAGTTAAGAGATTGTTAGCATTCATGGGGATCCATTACGTTCTTAATTTGCAGCGTTTTTCCATTTTTGATTAATTTTTTGCTTAGAATTATTGGAAGGAGGCTAAAAGCAGAGCAATGCCAAATCGATATTGCGCCTCTGATTGGCGCTTATCTGGAGACCCCGGACATGGATAATTGTGCCGAGGCAATCTGCAAGCCAGTGTGGAAAATTTGACCCACAGGAGGCATATTTTTACTAGAAAAAGCGGGTCTGGATTCAAATTTTCTAGAATTTACCACCCAAGCTCGTTCCTTACTGCGCTTGATTTTTTCTCACTTTTTAATAATACCGAATAACTTAGCACAAGCGGCGTTAATTCTTGCCAACCATATTGTGTATAGTACTAAAATGCTGACTTGTCTGCTTCATTCCCCACTACAGAGGCTGAGCCATTTTCTGTTGTAGGTTGCCAAGGAAAGCGCCGTTTGGTACACTGATTCGGCATTTGCGCAGCTGTGCAGCATTTGCGAACTGGTATGTGCTTCTTCACCGTGACTCCCAGGACAATTCGTCGCTCCTATTCCTTTGAACCCTACAGAATCTATCAGCAACAAAGTCGACTAGATCCGATTATTTCTTTACAACCATGCGCCAGTGGCTCCTCATATGCCGACATACGTTCACGTTAGGCTTAATGTTTTTTTCCTAGAATCTCAGTAAGAGAAACAAATAATGATGCTCGTGATTGATGCATGGTAGACTATCTTAAGACAGTTGAATTGATAGCAATGACATCACAACTTGAGTTAACCTGCCCTCTGTCGTGGATGATATTTGGGTTTGCTGTATTCATTATTTATCGGGAGATTTGTTTAGCACTGAGAAAATTCTACAAAACTATATTTCCCTAAATAATGACAAAATACCAAAGTGTCTGATTTTTGCGTGAAAACCGCAAAGCACATTTTGTTTTCACTGTTCTTCTGAAGACGAAATGTAAAAGGAAGAATGGTTAGAGCGATATGTGAGGATATATATTTGTAAAAGCATTTAAAACTCATGTGTGTTGTTACAATCATTCAGTTACACCAACCATTATACCTAGCTGCATGCCATTATTTCCTTTACTATAACTGCATATTACCAAAAATATAAACATTATACATTTATTTAACACAAATATTTATGCCCTAAAAGGAAAATAAATACAAAATGTGATGAATTAATAGGATAATCGTGAAATTCCAGAGAAATCAGTTCTGGCGATACGGGTCTTAAAGTAATTATACCAAAGCTGACAATAAAAATTAAACATTGTTTTTTGATAAATAGTTAATTTGTTTTGTTGGCTTTGGGGTTCTTGAGAAATTCACTTATTTTTAGAACCCGTTACAAGAAACGATTTTGTAAGTAGTTGATAAATTTAATGAATAAATCGACGGAAACCACTATTCCAAGACAATTTTTTAATTATATTTTTAGAAAGGCATATCTTTATAGTATAATTCGTGAAAGATATAATATATTTACATTCGCTAAAAAATCGATTTGAACCCTACCTGTTACCGCAAAGAATTTGCATTTATGGACAAATTCATATTTCTTGAAAACTAAACTAATTGCTTTTCCGAAAATATTCTAAATATAAATTTCAGAAATTTCGAAGAAATGCATGTTTCTTTTATTTTGAACTGTATAAACAATCGATTATTTCATTACAAACTGAATTTCGTCTTGGCAGTTGCCGTTGTCTGTGTATTTCACTTATTACTTTGGATTTACAAGTAGAGTAGTGCTCCTACCATCTTACTGACTTGTGACATGTAATTAATTTTGTTAAGGTGACAAAGTCAACGATCCATTTCGGTTCAATGAGTATTCAGGAATGAAAAGGGACAAATTCACATTAAAGTCTTTCTGTTGACGAAGCATTGAAATTTATAATAGTAAAATGGATCGGTTATGCATTGCGAGCTACTGCAAGAAGTTTGTTTCGGATTTTTCGAATCTAATTTGCGTTATTATTTTACTTCTTTAATTTGAATCTTGTTCTTTGTCTAAGTTACAACAAACAGGCGTGAATGAGAGCTCGACAAAGAATAACGCCGCCACACTAAAAAACGCCAACTGGAGAATTTCCAATAAAACATATGACACTTTAGAAAGAATCGGAATCCCCCCTAAAAGCAATCAAAACTAATGTTTTTCTGGTTAGACAGAATCATTTTAAAATTAGATGAGATCCGTTCCGGAGTGTTAGGAATAGAGGTTTTAGTAGAAGAAGATGATATTTTGCATAAGGCCCTAGAAAAATAATTTCCAATAGCATATATTGCAGCCTAAATTCTGAATGACTAGGAATGACTTGGACTATGCTCGTCTAGTTATATTAAAACATTTGAGAGAAGTAGGGACGTCCAGTTGACCTTGATGAGAAACAGCTGCTTGAAGATGTAGTCCTTGAAGGAGCTTATCCTGGTTTATCGGTTGATTTGAAATAGGCAGCTGTGCTTAGGTCACACCATCTTACCGTTCATGGTCATCTCTTCAACATTTCGAGACGTTTTCAAAGGTGGAAAATGAGTGCAAAATATCAACTCAAATCTCGTGAGGACATCTACTCTTCTCTGCTCCATTCTCGTCAACAATTTGTTTCGCATTTCTAGTAGATGTACTTGTGACTGACGACTGGCGATGAAGCACGTGGGTTTTTTATTGAAATGTCAGGCTCTACTCATTGCTGAATCTTCCGCTAGAAAGAAGACCTGCTCTAGTGAATCGAAAAGGGGTGATTTTTCATCAAGACAATGCACGACCCCACACAGGAGGAATTACATCACAAGAGATCGAAGTAGAGTTTGGTTAGGGGGAATTCTCTCGACTACTTCGCCTCTTTCTTAAACTACAATTTATTTCGTAGCTTAAGAAGTCATTTGTCAGAAGAAACAGGTTTTGCATGACCACACGAAGAGGTTGCAAATGGCATTTGTGAGTTCTTCGCAAAATAAAAACCATAAAAAGTTTGCAGTAATTGGGATATGTATAAGCTTGGAGGGAGGTCATGGATAATTATATAATGTATATTGATAATTGAATCGATAATAAATGTGGCGTTTAGTCATTCGTTTTATTTATCCGAATTTCGGACAGAAGTTATAGTATGAACTGGTTCTACTTTTATAAAACGCACAGTTCTTTCTACAAGAATTGGCGTCTTCTATCATGAGATACTACAAGAAGGGCTTCATTCCAACTCCCTTTCCTACATCTTTCTTTTTTTCGCCTTTTCTGGCTCCTTATCAACTTACATCTTCGTCTAAATTGGCGTATTTTAAGCGGTGCCTTTGAACCAGCTTCAGCTTAATCCTTCTCACCCAACCTCGCCCTCAATAATGCAAATCCATCTTGTGTTTGTTTCCACCAAATGAGGAGAATAAGGCCACAGAAGCCGCGGAGGCCGAGGACTCAGCTCAGGTTGTCAGCTCAGGGCTCCGCTAGTAACCATTCTCAGTGGTTGCAGGGAGGCCCTTCGAGGTCCTGTTAGACTCCATCAATAACAACCACTAATTACCCCAAAAATTGGCCACAATCACCCGGCCATCGTCGTGGAAACACTGAGGAAGTACTTCATGGTCAGTGGACGCGCCTAATGTGCAATTAGTGGACGAAAAGTTTGCAACATTTATGGAGCTCTTCAACAGGCAATCGGTGATTTTTCACAGGACATTCAAACAATTAATCACATTTTTTGGAGTTAACAAGGATGTTTTTGTCCTGTTTTTGCAGGGAGTGAAACAGTGTGTGAAGTTGGACACTAGTTGCATAAGTGTCTTCCGAAAGCCGTTCGCATGTAAATAGAATAGTCCAAGCTCCCGTGAAAAAATCTTACTAAAATAAATAAGTTGTTGGTGATTTGTATTTTCGTTTACAGAGCACCGAAAGCGTGTGGTATTTAGTGGGGCAGACGATGAGGCCTCGACACGACAATCGGAGCAACTGACTGGGAAACGCATCTCTGTGCCGCATTCCGAAATGACGATGGCGCCTTTGGAGGGAGCGGATGGCAAAAATGCCACCTCGGCTCCCACTGAAACCCTGATGGAAATGTTCCTAAACACCCGGGACCAAGACGATGATGGCGGTGGTCGGGTGGTGAAAGGCAAAACCTCACGGATCGGTATCCGTCTCCCATTGAACGGTGGAATCATTGAGGCCATAGCTCCAACCATCTCGAGCCATGTGACTGTGGTTGACGGTGAAGCCGAGCACAAGAAACTTTGTCGGCGTGTTCTCACCGAATTCCTGGCCTCGCCAAGTCATCCCCATTTCTTTCTTATTGTTCGATACCCGGAATTATTGATCGGCAATCCTGCTTTCTTATATCAGTGCAGATAGCATCACCAAATACAATGCAAGTAATATAAACTACTTATTTATGCAACAAACTGACCACCAGCAGACGATGTAGGATGACCACGTGATATCTGAATGGCTAGGTAGCAGTTAGAGGGTTGTAGTGTGTAGGACAAGAGGTGTATTGCCGTTTAGGACTAAAATTCTCAATTGACCTCAATGCAGGCAAAAACGGGTTGTAGAGGGAATACCTGTGAAACTTGTCGGGACATCATTCATCTGTGGGAATCTGAGGGATACTTCGAGGAAGTTTTTGTGGCCTATGGCACCCTAGTTCTTTAAGATATTGTTAAATCAATTAATGTGGCCTTAAATTGGCATAGCAGAATGGTAATGAGAACCTCTGCGACGTAATACATTTGTACTCTTGAGGATATGGTAGCGTTCTCTTTGAATTTGTGAATTCAATGAAGAATCATTATTAGAACATCATAGTCATTATTACAACTTTTACACAAGAAACGCCTAGTTCAGAACAACTAGAAAAGCTATGCTGGATAAATTCTCACCAAAATGTTCACCACCTCAAGCGACCAAGGGAGATTGGGATATTTGCACCTAGTTCTAACAATCTCCCACATTGCATACCCAGATTTCGTAGTGGTGGGAATTGTGTTACATGCCTTCAGGTACACGGAGTTGATCTCTAGTATTTATTCATCATGGAGTCTACTTAGGACACGGATTTGATGGGAACATCCGGGGAACTAAAAGCGAGGTGAGTTATGTTTAACCAGCATGGCCGATCTGCTTGCTGGTTGGACAGCGGTGCGTAGAAATCTTTAGTTATAGAAGCTTGGTTTTTTATAAGGCCAAATAGATTTGCGTTTGTGAAGGGAGCAGGATCGTAGCTGAAATCCAATGGAACTCACCTAAACTGAATACTGTTCACCTGCTGGATTCGGGAATTAGTCAGTAATGAAAAGCCAATAGAAGGGAATTCGAACAATTCCTTTCATGGGTTCATTCTAGCTTTGAAAGTAATATTCCGGGTTCACGCCATAATTCTAACTAGGTGTTCAAGGTTAATTAGACAGTTACATCAAGATGCGAAATGCTGCTGCTTCCTATGAAATGTAACGGATTTAAAATAAGCACTCAGTAAACAGGGGAACTACACTGCACGGCCTTTAGCGCCTACTACAGCCTCTATCAAGCTGATTTCAGGCTTTCCAGCACGGTGGCTATTAGCGACCTTCTCGACGGCAGCACCAAACTATTCGTGCTAGTTTGTCTACTGGTCAAGATCTGGTGAGTTAGAAGGAGGCCAAACATTGGGGAATTTAGGCGGTCGTCGAAAAAGGCTGACAACCGCTTATGTGTGAACTTCATGCCAGTTACACCTGTATGAATTACATAAAAGGTCTCGACTGAATGCTGCCGTCTTCATAGAAGAGGATGCTGCATTAAGTAAAGCTGCCGGGGTTCTCCCACACCTTATTTGCAATACATTTAAGATAGGAGAATCTGATGACCAAAGATAATCTGTTATTGTTTTCTTCGAGCCACCGCATCCGCATTGTTGTCTCTACTCTAGCTTTGTCTACTATGGGACTGTTGTCCGAGGATAGCATTGAGCAGCGATCAAGCCCTTTGTGCGGGTACACCTTTCAAACATCTGGAACAAACAACCATGTGTATTTTCAAAATAAATGTTCTGGAACTTGCCAGGATTGGACATTAGTTACCGCTTGGTACACGGCAGTCACCAGTTATAAACAAGCTCAAAAAACGGAAGAATTTGATCCTATGCTTGTTTAGCCGCATTTTAGCCAGGAAATGATTATTTGAAGACCCTAATCCAACAGGACCGTTGGTTCGTGAACCGGTTTTCTGGTCCAAAATGCACAGGAAATGCAGACTACTTGTCCCCCAACCACTCACTCGAGTGCGCGCACAAGTGACTCGAGTGAAAAGAGGTAAATGTTTTCGCCGCCAGCGAAGAAGAGGACCAATTTGCCCCCACAACTACTTGCCAAGAGGAGCAATAAAACTTGCTCATACTTTCATCCATTTACTTGAATTTCATGAACTTCGGTGCCTTAGAGAATGAATATTGTAACATTTACAGTCCTTATTTCCGTAATATCGATTAACTATGACTATTAATGTGGTGCCTCGAGTATTTTTCGATTACAAAATCTCTTGCTGTATTACTACTATTCTCTCCGAGGCAATTTTAAAAGTGTTTTTGCAGCAGAAAGACAAAAATGTTGAAGAAATATTTATCTTAAAGATTGAGAAAAAGCAATCCAGATTCAATTTTGCAACCTGGTTTGTTAATAACTTGTGATTCCGCCTAAGAATCGCGTACTCTTTTAATGAAAGCCATCTCCAGGCCAAACAACCAACGCTATACCAAGTCCATTTACTAACTCTCAACCACTAATAGGATAATTCAAGTTTAGGGCTTTTCCAATGATGGCTCTCAAGTACTTGTATGAATTAAAATTAATTAGGAGTGATTTTAACACTTGATAATCCTAAATCATGCTGAGTGGGGCATTTGATTTTTATGAGAAGTGATC
>JAUOZQ010000961.1:0-20333 GCA_030710315.1 Anomotaenia brevis
AGACGCCCTTGCTACCTGAATATGTCTGAGACAAATCCCCGACATGGCCAAAGGGTCTCCTCCATGATGACATTTCTAACATGATGACCCCAAAGTGCCCTTCCACTGCCAAATCACGCGAAAATTGCCAGCACCAGTTCGAGTTCCCTGGCCAAACTCCTGGCTTGTTCTTCAATCCAACTCTCTACTCCACTAACCAAAATTCCATCGCTATAGTATTCAATCACCTTCACTCGAAGCTGAGTTGAAGTAATGGCACTCTCCGCTCCACATCCCTCGACTTCCCCTCCATTGTCTCAAGTTTAAGACAAGGCACCGTCCGCTTAAGATCATCTTATAACCGCCAAACGCCATAACACAACTTCATATCAGTCGGATCATCGGTGACGAGCTTCTTCTACTGACCCACACATAGAAGCAGCCCAATCGAAACAATGGACTATAGCCTCATCATCCAGCTCGCAGACACAGCACATACTGGGAGAACGCCTTCAATAGTCAATAAGCCTGTGTTCTTCACAAATGGCCATGTTTCCAGCCAGTCCTTATGAAGGCGCAGAGAATGCCGTTATCAGTGGGGGGATTATTCAATCCTTCTTAACCAGAAAAAGTCAGTTGGTTTGGGGCAGGCTTGGTTGCTGCGTGTAAACAGCGTGTTTTTCATCACTTACCTAGCAAATGGCATGTCATACCAAGTCACTTCATGAAAGATGGGCAGTGATATTTTAGGCTTATTGATGATTTTACGGTAAAAGTTAAAACAATCTAAAATTCATTGAAAGTATCCCAAAAATAGGTTTTAGAAACTAGCAACATTGAGTTTACTACATTTCACATATAATTTTTGATAGCCATTCCTATTTAAATTATCCTACGATCATAGCTGCTAAACGAAATATTGTAATATCGAATCTGTTATATATAAGAGGTTTGTTAATTGGTAGATCTAGTTTCGCCATTATACGTTACTTTTTGAGACAGGAATTTAAAACACCATTAAGATAAACTGAACTTGCTTCATACACCACGCCTTCGCATAAACTCCTTAATCAAAACCAACTAAATGATACAGGTATATTTTGCAAAGGTTCATAAAATATGCTTAATTTTTGCTTCCGCAGGAACGCTGCTGCTCATTGAGAGAAAAAATTCGATCTTCAGCTGGCACTGATCATTAAAACGGCTTGATTGTTATAACCCTTACGTGAATAAGCCAAACTCGGGTCCGGAATTGGAGTTGCTTCCTAGACTAACTGCCATGGAGTGGCCAAACCGAAACGACCAAATGAAACAGGCAAAACAAACAAGAAATTCGCCGTTGCATTCACCATTGGTAACTGCCATACTACTCAGGCTTTGCTGCGAAAATTCCAGTAAGTACCGATTTTCCTCAATTTACAATCAAGTGATTTCATGGTGGTGGAACACTCATTGACTTCCAAAGACACCATTACGTGATTCCATGTGATGACGACGTAGATATCTACATCGACTTGAAATATTGGAATGTAATGCCGGAAGCATTGAAAGCACTTGCAACCGATTTGGGCTTTTATAAAAGCAAACGCTTCGACAAGTTCTTATTCGCCTTACGGCCAGCAAGTGATGTATCTGATCCAATTATCATTGGCAGCTTCAATCTGTCTCCCTTCTACTGGTATTGGCCATTCGCGGACATTTTTTACTTCAATCGAATAAACGAAACACATTTTTATTACCAGTGGTTTGGAAAATACTTTGTTAAATCCGCTGACGTCTTTCCTAATTTGTATAGGCCGTTGGGTCACAACTGATACATTACACCTAAAAGGCCTTTACCCTTCCTCGAGGTGTATTAGTGAAGCGATCAGCGTCTTTGTAGGAGTGCTTTCTATTCCTATGCAACTGAGACAGCGGGCTCATTCAGCAATAGAAGACAGCTTCGCAGCTGCTTTGGCTATCTTATAATTGGGGTGCTTGTCTACAGAAAAACTCATCACGCATGAAGAAGCGTGTGTCTCAAAACTTGTTATAATTTAGTTATGCAATCAACATGAAATTTGAATTTAATGATTTGAAGTCAAATTTTGAGAAAGATGTCATACATATTACACAAGCTCGAATCCTTCGTTTTAAGGGATATCTATTGCTTCATAAACCATTCTGCATCTTAATAATATATTTAATGTTCCTGATTGTAGACCTTGATATCAACGACGTGTCGTCGCTTATCATGTCATCGCCTTTTGTCAAGTTTGAGCATTTCCAAAGTAGATAGATAGCAGATAGGGTCCTTCATGATCTCTTTTTTAAGGAAGTGTCATTCGGTGCTTTAATTTTGTGAATCGATGCCTCCTCTTTTAAGGAAATGAGGTTTTCAAGCATCAAATGTTCTGCGACTCCATCGTTGCACCGCGATGAAACAATTGTTTAACTATTTTTACATTGGCACCTGAATGTCGAAGGTTTGTAATTAAAACTCACCTGAGCTGGGAACGTTTTCATTCGCTACTTCCACGATGGTGATCCTCGAAAATTGAAGGAGGATTCACTAATGACCCATTGTTCGAGCATGTCTATGCCAAAGAAGAAATTTTTGTAGGCTTCAAAGACAAAGATGTAATTATGGACAATCCCCGTCATCTGAATTGCACCCCCCAACATCAAGGCCTCATAATTAAAATAACAGTCATTTTCTTCGCTTCGATGCTGAGAGAGTTCGATGGTTAGACGTTTAGAGTGGGAGCACCATAAATGGAGTGGCCGCGTCTTACAACATCAGGCCTATTGCCAGTACTCGAGGGTCCACAAGGGGATAAAATACAGTTTGACTGATCTGAGTTTAAGGGTAGAGAGTGCTTGTATCACAGCACGTAGTGAATATTGAAGGCCGTTCGATTCCACAAAGTACTGGCCTTTGGAGTATAAGCAGATCCACTGTGCCAGCCCATAGGTGATGATCCCCACCAAGAACTTCTAAACGGTAGCTTCGTCAGTCTTTGGAAGGTACTAGGATTGCCAACTCGCTTTTGACAGTATCCGCCATGCAGGTAGTTCGGATAGACGAGTTTTGTCGATTATTTGGTTTGACCATGCCGTATTCCGCAGGTGAAGTTATGGCAATGCTTCGTTTGTCACACCAAGTGTAATTGAAAAAAAGGAATTTTTTCACCTAACGATTTCGTGCACTGAGGTAGAAAATCAAAGTGGGAGATTTTTCCTTGGTAATCCCTCTATATTGGCAGAATACGAATCCCTTTTCCAGGAATTTTCTACACTGGCTAGGGTCTATTTCATTTGCGACCATGCTATCGTCCTCGACGTTTAGCATTCTGATTTGAAGTAATATTCTGATCAGTTGTCAGTCTGAAGCCCATGTAAATAATTTAAAACCACTTGGAGAGAATGGAGAAGACCATATGTCGCATACTGGAGGTTATTTTGTTTTCAGGGATCCACTTCTCAGGTTAAGAAAATTTTCAGTCTTCGAAGATGGGGATGAACATTTCCAAGGTTATAAATTAACTTAATTACTAATCCTAACTCAGCTCATAAAGCAGCGGGGTTATCCTTTCCTGTACCTGGTTCAAGAAGCTTATCATCTTATTTAAATGAACATCTGTGTCAAGAGGGTTAGACGTCCACATGCGAGTTTGCGAACCATGTTCTGAATGTTTATTCATTTACATCTTCCCCTTCATGGACTGAATCATTGTTTATAGTATTTTTGGCCCCTAATTTTCCCTTTATGAACTCATAAGTCATTGTATAGGTGAATTGATTATTGGGATCTCCAATGTTAGCAGTTTTAATGAATTAGGTATGCTTTATATTATCGGTAGGATTATGCAGTTGGTTTTGTGCCTGTTTCTGTCTATCTATCCTTCAGTCACGAGTTGGGAATTGAAAATATCTGCTACTGTGTTCACCATTTGAAATTTATTTTTGTACATTACATCTTTTTATCAATTTATCTCCCCATTCTGCATATTGATCTGCAATTTCAGGTCTTTTTAACATGATGGGCAAAGAATGAGTAGTAGTCGATGAATCATTGCCTTGTCATACGTTGACGTAGTGTATCATTTAGCCTGTAAGTTATATCCACAATGAATTTGTTTCATTATAACAAAAGCTGTTTTGGATGCGGTGATTGTTCGAAACAATACAATATAAAATAGCATTTGGAATCTACCCAATTTTTCATAACCCTGTTTATTTGATTTAAATAGGATGCTTTAATCAAATAAACATGCCTATTTTGTAAAGGAATGCGCACTGAATAATAACATAATTTCTGTCTCATGCGTAAAAGTCCTGTCTACTAGTAGTGTATTTCAAAAGAAAGAAATGGAACTCTTACAGGAGAACGAACTAAGCATGACACAGCCAGAGCGGCCGCAGAACTGTCTACCGTTGTCCACTGAGACCGCAAGTGTCAATCTATGAAGTAAGAGTCGCAATGAGCAAGCACACATGCCTTTGACGCCCAAGAGGAAAGATCCCCAATTTCACTATCATCATTATAAAAGTCATTAGTTAGTTCATGCTATATATACCTCTTCAGAATGCTCCAAAGCAATTAAATATTTGTAAAACATTAAATCATATTTCCGAGAATGCAATGGTCAGCACGCCATACTGTAAGACTCACGATGTGAACGACGATTTAATCTCACAATATTATTATTATTATCTGTGCCTTATCATTCCTCCCCTCAGAAGGTAAGGAACTAGGGCAAATTTGTGGGAACAGGAATAATTTTGGTGTCATATTCTTTGACATGCATTGAAGAACCACAATTTAACATACTCCAATGTTCTTTGTGTATTTTTGTTATTCCATATGTTTATTTGGAATAGCTGTTTTAAAGATATTAAAATAGCATCACACTACCATATCAGGTTAACGGATCAGGAGTGTTCACTAAAGTCCAAGGAATTTCTACTGTGTAGTTGCATTATTCAAAACTGAAATCCAAACACCTGCCTGAAGTTTTACATATACAAAAGGGGTCTCAGTCCCAAGCACTCCAAAGTTTATTTAAAATATTCACAGTGCCTTCGAAGAAAACTCTGTCTTTGTGATAGCAAACACTGTTTTTCAAATTTTCTTTGCATTATTAATCACCCCGTTAAGGTATTTCAAATTGTTTAACCCATCTGGGGAATTGAAATTGGTCCTACATTTATGGAAGGACTTAAGAGCTTGTCAAAAGTGCCTGAGATAAATTAATCAGATCCGTCTGGAAGGATTGGAAAGGCGAAGTAAATTTTAGGTTCCTTTTTTGTGTGATTTATTTTTTGAATAATCAATTCTTAATCTCTGATTAAGCTACGATTTCAATAAGAATATTGATTCGAATCATTAATCCAGGTCAGAGACCTTGACGCATATTTCCTTTTATTAACCAAGGTAGACATGTTGAGAGGAGCCAAACAGGAAACACAAGTGAATGATTAATGTAATATCGAAGGATTTAACTTTTCTCATATGTTTTATGAACATTGTAGGTGTTCGAATAAAGCCGATTGCACGTAGCTAAAAGCTTGGATAACTCCCAAGAGAGTTCTCTATCAATCCGTACTGTTAATTTTGTTGAAAATTGACGAGAATTTCGAGATCCACCTCTGCTTAGATAACTTACGAAAATAACTAATATGGGCTGTTAACTCTTATTTTCATACTTGGGATACTCTCATCCCCACATTTATTAGAACACTCATGCGATACATTTCCTTGAGATGACATCTAATTAAATTATTCAAGGATCACCTGGTGGTTATTAAAATTTGGATAAAAGTGACTGACCCTCCCACATTAGGGCATGCATTTCAAGTAGCAGTTTAGGCAGAATAATCTGAAATCTTTTATGGTTGTCAAAACTGTTTGTATCAGGAATCGAAAATCTGACCAACGAATAAGACTTGTTGATCCCTCTAGCAAAGGTGGCCTCAATGGAATATCACAGGCTGCGGGGTGTTATTGTATTTAGTATCTTCCAAGGACTCAATGCTTTCTGTTCACTGCTATATATTTATATATAATCCGATTATTTTTTTCAAAAGCAGGTAGTAGTTAAAGAAACAAGTATGCATAAAGCATAGTTATATAAATGTTAATTAAAATTTGAACGTCAACTGCTAAAAAAACCGCTTAATTTGAACAATATTGAAATAACGGATTCCAGCTGATATCGGTGAAAAAATCAAACAAAAACAGGGATATTTGGTGAAATTACCCTTTTTTACTGACTTATTTTGAACTCATTGGATCAAAATTGGGCTGCACTGGAGCTGTGTTTTGCCTATGGTGTCTGAAAATATTTGGTGATAACAGCTCGTAAGCGGGATGAATGAGGTATCTGTCGGTAGGCATCGAATTCTGCATCTCTGTGGTTGCTGGGTCCATTAATTCAGTGATGGTTTCTTGAGCAAATGCTTTGACATTCCCTAAAGATTAGTTTGAAATAATGTATTTCCAACTTCTTTAAGGAAAGGACAATCATTCAAAACTGGAAATAGTTAGTAAAGAATTCTGGATCTCTCTCTATATATATTTATATATATGTAATTTGGTCATCAACATTCTTGGAAATCGTCAATTTAAGTTAATTAGACAAATAAAATTAATCAATTTCAAAATTCACTATGCCAGATTTACAACCTTCTCAACTTCATCCATGATTGTGAAGCCGAAATTCAAATAATGTAGAGAGATCCCAAAAAGACAAGAAATGCGTCTGACCGCTGAGAAATCAAACGCAAAATTGATTTGATTGATGTTGCCTTGGTCTCAGCATTAATCTAAGGGCAATTCACGCCAGCTAGAAAGGAAGTCATATGAATACGGTTGTGTTCCATTTAATCATCCTGTTTCTATAAATCAAGACAAATTAAAATGGCATTGTAGGCTTCTGTAGAAAGAGCCCTAGTATTGATGAATTTATCTCTGTGCATTTGTATACCTTCTTATTACTCGAATGCACACATTTTTACTCATCGAATCGAATTGAATTTATTGCATTCTACTGAAGAGTTGTTGGTAGAGCGGTAAAAGTCCCGCTTGGATGGCTCTACAACACACAAATCTCCTGATTACTGGGGCAGTTCATTAATATTTAAATCGAAATTTACACTGAAAACTTAATGATATTAAGAGCACTGAAATCAAGGATAGAGAAAATTTTCAAGTAAATAACTCTCAAGTAAAAAGTATTTGAGGAAATTAAACACCTCAAACGGTCGTCTAAGAAGCAAATATAATTAGTAGAAAACAGATGTGTGCAATAGTAATCGAAAGCCATTGAAGAAGACCACAGCAGTCGAATTTTGTTAAGATTAAATTAGACGTCCACAAATTCTTGCAGCAAAAGATCAAATAAACCAGTGCAATCATGTAAATAGCACCCAGAGGGGATAGCACACACTGCAGTGGAGTAGCGGCTAGTTTCTTTCAAACGCAGGTTGCCGTCTTCTTTCAGAGTGAATACAGCGTTAAAGCGCAGGTCCTCCAAACGAATCACTTTGTTCCTATTGATCAAAGTTTGGCTTAAGCGCTGTGGGTGATAAAATCATGCAAATTTAATAACCTGAAACATAGGAGGAAATCGTTTGGAAGTCAAGCAACTCACACTTATTATATATTCGTGCAATTCAATTCTACTAATAGATGTTTCACAAAAGTAAGTTTTATCGGAATCGGATGACTTCTGACAGGTTGACCGGAATTCAGCATTTGCTGGGTAGCGTGCAAGAAAATATCTAGTTCTGTAAGGAATTCTTCTGAAAGCCTTAGCGATTTCACTGTTGACGAGAGCATTTGCTTGTTGTAATGTTGGCGTATGATCGGCTACAAGAAAATACACTTTTATCAAAGTGGAATAGTAGAGATGTGCTAAGCATAAAAGCTCGTACCCGATATCCAAACTATTAAGCCCAGAATTGTAATAGGTGGCACAGCAGTGGTGGAAAACATGTTCCCCACGTTGAGAATGAACCTGCTGTGCACGCCACTGCTTATATAGAAAATGTACAAGAATTCGCGTATTGCATAATGCTGTTGCACTATGCTGTTGCTGTTGGGATGGTGCCCAATAAGGAGTTTGTGCATTTGCAGAAAAACAATTGCAAATTTGTTTATAGTATTGTGAATTACATATTTCTGCCTTAAAATACAGTAAGGAAGCCTGTGATCTTCTTCTGTTAACTCTTCTTCAAAAGGAACGTTTAGTATTCCGAGAAAGCCTTCACCACCAGTGTACTAAGTAAGAAGTGAGGAGTAAAATAATGGAACTCTTAGATGATGCAGGAGGGTTTCTCTTAAAAACGCAACTTGCAGGTAATTTGCTTGCATACAAAGGTTCAGCAACGTATTAAGCTTTCATAAAATTTGTAGAGTGAAAGTTTTCTCAAAGCAAACCCTTCCATTTGGACTGTTGGACTGTGCAATCTGATTTTGCCACAATAGGAAAATTCATAGAGTTTCGCTCTCGTTTTACGACTTCATTTGCAAATATACATTATTTGTGTTTTTGAAAAACAGGACTTTATTTTATAAATGGGATATATGTTGCATCTCATAGCGATGGTACGATTCTAATCCCAACGGAAACATAATAGATTTTTATTGAACCATGCGGAACTCAGATATTTAACTTTTCTTCATAGTGCACCTTATGCGCAATTTACTCCCTATATTCTTCACAGTAGAAACTATTCATCATTTAAATTCAACCTTTTAAAATAAAATATGTCCTTTACTATTTAAATAGCAAAATTAATTGTTCGATAAAATTTGAATATGATTTAACATTCATTTTCATCATTTGTTCTAGAATACCATAAAATTCCCATGTAATTTAACAAAAATCCAAGGTTTGCCTCTATGAAAAGCATGAACAGATTCTGTTTTCAGTGAACTCCTTACTAGCCACTTATTTCTCCGCCGTCGGAGTTAATTAATAAGGAATGCAGTCTTACAAGGCTTCCATGGGAGCATGCAGTTACACAACAAGTTCAATCCTACCTCAAGGAATTTAAATTCTAATTCTTTGGTTGCTTTCAAGGTTATTTGAATAGTATAAGGCATATTTTATTTGCAAAGGTTGAATTTAAACGATGAATAGTTTCTACTGTGAAGAATATAAGGAGTAAATTGCGCATAAGGTGCACTATGAAGAACAGTTAAATATCTGAGTTATGCATGGTTCAATAAAAATCTGTTATGTTTCCGTTGGGATTAGAATCGTACCATCGCTATGAGATGCAACATATATCCCATTTTTAAAATAAAGTCCTGTTTTGCAAAAACCCAAATAATATATATTTGCAAATGAAGTCGTAAAACGAGAGCGAAACTCTATGAATTTTCCTATTGTGGCAAAATCAGATTGGACAGTCCAACAGTCCAAATGGAGAGGTTTGCCTTTGAATACTTTATCACGTTAACTAGAAAATATATGTTTAACCGGGATGAAGGACAAAAATTCAAGTCCTCCAATGCAAATAAAGTAGAGGAGCACGATGGCAGTTCTGTTCCTTCCTACTCCCTAAGTGGATTCCGATTACGGAGTATGATGGTGGGGTTGTGCATATGCCTCAAATAGGACGATAAATGGGTGCTACGCGGTGGACTCGCAAACTCAGGAACTGGCTGCATAAGCGCTTACATGGCAAACGTTCTGCCAGATCGGGCGGTGTGTCATCAGTGCGAAGATAAGATGCTGACTAATGGCATCGTCGGTTTGGCCGAAAGAATGACGGTTCTAGTGTAGATTTTGATTTCAACTGCTCCAAGCACTCTGAAAAGTGGCATTCTATCCTTTATTCCCTTTAGAGAGAAACGACTCATTGCCCAAGATGACGATGACCACGTCACGTCATTGGATCGAAATGCTATGCGAGGTGTCGAATAGCAGTGAGAGTCGAGTTGAGCTGGAGGCTTGGAGCCCAGCAAATCTAACTGTAACAGAAGATATCACCTTGAAATAGCGCAATTCAGGCTATGTCCCGAAACGTAAGCACCGCGTTTTTGTGGAAATAGCGAATAAAACATCAGTCCAACATTCTGTTTGTCATTGCAGGTGAAAGGAAGATGAGACATAGATCAAGCAACTCAGCTGGTAAAGTCAGCTGGTAGTGAGGAGCATAGCGAAATTGGGCAGCTTAATTTTAGGTAAAAGTGGAGGTCCAATGATGGACGCAAAGGAGGTTCAAGTCGACATAGAACTCACGGAGGAGGAAGAGGAAGGAAAGCAGGAGTTGAGTGAAGAGAAATGTGTTGTCGAGGCAGAATCAGTGGGGTGGGTGCGGAGAGGCGATCTTCCACAAGGCTACAGAGGTGGTGTTTGTGGAGGTGCAGGCGGACGCCTCGCGACTTATCCTGTTGTGGCGTGCGGACCCGCGAGCGTCCTTCGGCCTCTTCTTCCAGTTAGACGCCGAGGGTGGGTCTGATAGTGAGTCGTCTGGCGCCCGTTGAGCAGAAGCCCTACCTGCAGGCGTTGGTGGGGCGCGTGCTTTTCCCCCACGCGCAGGCTGACAGCCGAGGGCGTCGCGCCTCTTCTCAAGGGCTGCCACTTCGTCACTTCGTAATTAAGACTTGACTGTGGTTGCTGGGCCATTTCAATCTGAAGCTTGTTGCCAACTGCAAATGACGTTATTTTCTGCGGTCATTTAATTTAATTCTTTGTGACTGAGGTTACTCATTTAACCTCTCCACCTGTGCTTGTTATGAACCTTCAGTTCCAGGTGGAAATACTTGTTGGGTTGTGGAAACGCTATTTAAATTGCAATTTATATTGTTCTTGAAATATGATGCAATCATGTTGATTGCTGGTAGATTCTAGCAACCGATGAAAAAAAGAATGGAAGTTAAAAGAGAGCTTGTAAAGCCTTGAAGTTTTAATGTTTCATTTATTCCACAGTTTACATTACATTCAACCAGGGAGTTGAAGTGGTGTGTGGAACGAACAGTAAAAGAGATTAGAGAGATGGCTTGGCAGGTTGTTTGTACAGTACGATTTCTGATGCGTGCGTTTTGTGCCATTAAGCAATTTTGTAGACCTACTTAAGCAATAAATGCGGTTGGCGAATAGTTGATAATTCAATAAAGGAAAAACATTTTCAATTAGCAATGGCAAGTGATAAATACATATAAGTACATATAGCACTAAATATGTATCGGTAGGAATCGACGAAAACTTCAAAGCCAAGCGTGGATCACTGAGGCTAAATAAATGACCATTGCTTGATATACCTTATAAACTTCATTAAAGTAACTATTGTGTTCTCCATAATATCTTAAAGGCAGTTGTCAGAACAAAGCCTTACTTTTGAAAAAAATTAAAACAGATTTAAAATAATCACATTATATTTTAACAACGTCGAAAGGATTCTTATCTACGAAAATCATAAAAAGCATCGTAGGACATTCATTAGAACAGTCTCAAGATTCTTCACCTTCGTGAAGGTACTGGAAGGGATGCTTCAGGACCTCTTAATCGGCAACTTCATTCGGCATATCGTTTAAAGAGCACTTGATACCAAACTGCATCCGGTAGTATGACGCCTCAGTTCACGAACTAGAGGTTGGTGGGCCCCATTGTACCTTCTGGGACACCTTCACCTTTAAGCAACCAGCTAATGGCATGCCAGATCGTGTTTGTTTAGATGACGTCATTGAGTCCCCGGGATAAATCTTTTGGCATGGACTAGGGGTCAGTACCACGTCTGAAGGACACAGAAGGAGAGTCACATTTGGTGTGACGGGGGCCGCCTGACTCATTTATGCAGCATCACTTAATCAAGGTTCATTTAGTTCACTTGGAGGCAATTTGGTACTTTTAAAATTACACAGCGCACATTGTCTTTGTAGCACCCTCCAACATTTTCTGGTAGATTAGTCATAAGAGCGCAGTTATGTTTCAGGCTAAAGCATTAGGAAGTCTAATGGAGCACTAGGAAGTTGGGTATTCAAATGGGTCTTCAAACGGGTGTTGGGTGAGGAAGCACTTCCCATCTCATTTCTCCAATCGTGATAAACAGCGTTCCCAGAGAATGTGTTGGTGCATTCTGCTCCCACTAATAAAGCAGGACACCATTCTGTATTTTCCACTTCTGCTCTTTAACGAAATAATAATAAATCGTTCGAAGCAGCAATACCCTGCCTCAGTTTAAATCGGATTGTATAGTTCACGTATTTTCGATATAATATAGATGAGTATTCCAGAAAACCGTGTTTAGCCCACATTTGAGATTCGAAAATGGTGCATCATAAAGAACCAAGTTGTAAAGTTGCAGGCACTTCCATGTTTCAACTCAGGTACAATTTCTGTTGCAAATTGCTCTTGGACGCATCGTTCCATGTTCACGTTCCATTTTCATCATTAAAAATTTCATCTTGATGTGTATTCTCAGTATGATGCCATTCAACACTTCTAAATTCCTTTATGTATAAGGCGGTTTTAAAGGCCAGATGGACTTCCTCTGCTTTTTGACCCTAACCTTAACTGTCCATTAAAATTCACTTAATGATAGTCTACGCTAATAAATTCAAAGACGCCGAGGTGCGTTGATTTGCTACGTTTGGAACGCTTTTCCCAAACGTTTATCTCCAATAAGCACATTTTGATACAGAGGAACAAATTTAAATTTAAAGTGGATTGCTTAAATATCGGCGCTTTGAAACTTGTGGAAAAATTGGAAAAACTGCGTTTTTTGTCTTAGCCTAAATATGTAGTGATTATCAAAGTCAAGTGGGAATTTCGAATGCGATTCAGTTTTTTTAATTACCATTATCATCGAATTTTTAGTGAAAAAATGAATTTAAGAAAAATGCGGAAAAAATCCTCCACTGGTTTATTTCTATCCTAAAATATCACCTAACAATAAATAAAAACATGTTTTACCTTTATACAGAAGATTTGAATCATATAAATTGTTTAAAATTAATCGAAAAGATGTGTCCGTACTTAATGCATTTTTTGTCAAATATTTTTAAGATTTGTTTTGTACACAATGAGCAATGCATTCATTGAAGAAGCTTAGCAGTTCAATATCCCTAGAATACTTGAGATGCCATTTATGCTTTTAGGCATCATAAACACTATATTGATAATAAAAGCATTCGTATGCAAATATATGTGGAAAAATTAATTACCAGTAAATTAACTTGGATTTATTCATGTAATTTCAATGTGACCAAATCAACCCTACACCTAACAATGTGCCACGTTGTCGCAAAATCATTATTAAAAATATATAATCTGGGAGAAAAATGTTCTTATAATTATAAAGCCGAATAGTTGAACAACATTCAAATAAGAAATTCTAGTAAAGTGAATCGCAAATCCGCACGTTGTTCAATCTACAGCTTATTCATAATGTAGTCAAATGAAAAAGCAACAAAAGAAGAAATCCTGCCAGATTCGTCCCTTATTCTAAGGAATTAGCAAATTTTGCGAGACTCTTCCTCTACAGACAAACATCCGAAGGGTGAAGTCTGATGAGGCCTACTGAAGGGCTGACGTATAAAGTAGAAGAAATGCATCATCCCAGGAGGCCTAGTTCCGTGTATCATTGCTACCTAAAACAGTGATTCAACATGCCCCTCATAATTGGGCAAAGTGGATGTAGGATGCCAAGTTCATCTACTAGATCTTGAGCTGTGTGATTTTGCGAAATAGTTTACAGTCGGTAGGTTTCTGCCTTGTCTCGTTAATTCTTACTCCTCCCTCTCCACAAAACAGCCTCGAATTAAGGGTGCAGCTCAGATATTTAGTAACTATGCAATCAAGAGGCATTTCCCAGCCCTTAGAGTTCTTAATGAGACGCCAACTCCTTGGAGGCATAAGTCCACAATTTTTTTGCTTCAATTTAGGCTTCCAGTAGTGGAAGCCAGCCAAAAAGAGTCGCAACCTAGGAAGTTGCTTCGGTACTCACCATGCAATAACAGTGGTGAAGAAACCGTAAAACGGTGAGTTGCAGTCCGTTTGGTTGAAGCATCACCCTCATTCGTGTACTTGCTCTCTCTGCAGAAGGGAGACTTGTTGACGAAAATCTCCTCTTCTCCTGCTTCAATTTCATTTTCAGACCAAAAGGACGCCGGGATATTTGCATTTATCAATTTGTTCAGTTACAAGTCTCTTCTGTCAGTCGATATTTTACTTTAATATTCCTATAGAAATAAGTAGCATATTTTCCGCGATATAATTATTGTATGCAATCAAGGTCATGATTCAGCGAGTAAGCATTGTGGCTCTGTTTTGGGGTCGATTTATGGGCACCGACACATGCATCGAATATTTTTAACCTCAAAAAATCCAGATTTCATTAAATAATTTTCTTCGTTTGTCCTATTAATCCTAACCTTTTATTTTCTGGGATCTATACATCTTCAAATATAAAATTTTCCAGGGTCTTTTGATCGGAACGGAGGTTTATCCTCGGCTGTTCATAGTGTGAACATTTTAGTTTAAAATAGGTTGCTGGGTTTGAATTTAAAATAGCAGACTCCTTATCACAAGAATACAAAGTTAGTTCCTCAGTTCTGCTTTCAGTGAGGTATTTCACGGTAATCACCTGATTTATTTTGGGCCGAAAAATGTGTGTAAAGCACTTTCGAAGAGAATGCGCACCGTTAAAGATAAGTCCGAAAGATCACACAAGCCAAGGCGTGTGAAGCTTATCCCAGCTTCCGTTGAGGATGAACTTGCATAGTTTCCACACTATCTGGTCATTCAATTGTCTGTTAAATCAGTCCATCCAAGAGATTTTTGATTAGCTTTTTGCCAGTACCCCTCTTTGAAGTCCGATCACCCACACCGTCCGTCGACGTTCATGCTCGGGATGTGTGGGTTCAAGAGTAAATGCAGTTGACTAAACCAATGAGCCCAACTCGAGTTGAGCAGGTAATAGCACCTGCTCTATCGTAAAGCTAAGACCTTTTTAACTGCAAAGAATGACTCCTCGCAGCATAATTGAATTACTCAAATACCATACGACTGTGCCACTTTCGTTCTCTTTCCTTAATAAAACAAAACAATTATACAAGAAAGACTATTCCTCCCCAGATAAACATCCGAGGTGTGAAGTCTGATGAGACCTACTGAAGGGTTGGTACATTAACAAAGCAGGACAATTTCATTAGCCCTTTACTACATCTTCTCAAATTAATTCGATTCAGACGTTTATCATGTCCTGCCCTAACAGGGATTCAGTATGCCCCTCCTGGTTGGGCTAAGTGGTGCAGGATACTAGTTTATCAAATCGATCCAGGGCCCAGTAATTTCTCAAACTACTTTCAGGCCAGTGTGTTTTGCCTTATTAAGTCAATTCGACCTCCTCCCCCTCCACAAAACAGCCTCTGATTATTGGTGCAGCTGGACTGATATATGTACAAACACCACTGCTTGGTTGATCCCTCAACCCTCTCCAAATTACTAAATTTACTCTTTAAAAGGTATTTTTAAGCCTTAGACTTCGTATTTGCTAGCCCTACTTTTTTAACAAGCCATCCTTGTAGTGCAATATCCAGCTGTCAATCGGCATTAGCTTCAGCGTTAAAAAAGTGGAAAATTCAGCGTCAACTCTACGATGAATCTAGACGAATGCGCTCGCGTTCGAGGCGACAGAAGCAAAAAAGCATTTCCACTTCTGCCGGTGCTGCAGAGCCCGAGAAAACCGACTGGGTTTTCGTTGTCATGAAACACGACTTTACGGAACCCACCTCAGGCGGAATGGTTGTAACATTTACGTAGCTGCTCTACGGCCAATCAGTAATTTTGCACGAGATATTCAAACAATTTTTCTAGTTAGTAAACATGTTCACCTGTTTCTGCAGCAAATAGAACTTCGCGTGAAGTTCGACACTAGTTGCATCAGTATTCTCCGAAAGCAGTGCTTGTGTCTAGGTTTGTCCCCAGTTTCGCAAATATTTGTCTCACTGAAAATAAATTAGTAGTTGGCAATTCATATCTTCGTTTACAAAGGTCCGAAAGCGTGTGGTATTTAGTTGGGCAGACCATGAGGCCTCGACACGACACGGGGATGCTCAATTTCATGCCGCATTTTGGTGAATCGGAATGAGGATGGCACTTTTGGAGGGAGCGGATGGCAAAAATGCCACCTCGATTCACACCGCAACCCTGATGGAGATGTCCCTAAACACACAGGACCAAGACGATGGTGGTGGTGATCGGGGTGGTGGCAAAGCCCCCCTCTTGACGAGCAAGATCCCACAGATCGATATTCGCCTCTCATTAAACAGTGGAACCACTGAGGCCTTCACTCCAACCTTCTCGAGCCATGTGACTTTGGTTGACGGTGAAGCCGAGCACAAGCTGCTTTGTCAGCGTGTTCTCACCAAATTCCTGGCCCAACTGAGGTTTCACGTAGCTGAAGCGAAAGAACTGACTATCAAAACAAGGTGACCGGCGGTAGCGTCCAGGAAAACGCCACTCTGATTGGCGAATCGAATGAGAAGAGGGCGTCGAAGATTGCGGAGTTCATTTTCGTCGCTGGGGATCTTGGCACGATCATGAGCCAATGAAATTACCGTCTAAGTTGTGCTCAAACTCTTGGAAGAGCAAAAGGTAGCCCTATTCACCGCCATCCAACATAGCAAACATTTATCGATAGATTTAATTTGGTTTTTTTGCAGATTTTCCTTCTTGCCTTGGCAGAGCCTCGGTTCACCCACTTCTCCGACTGGGGTTGGTGCATATCAAGATGACAAAGAATCCCCCTCTTCTAGCGAGAACGCCAACCTTACACGTCTGGCCAAGCGTGTTCGCATTTGCCTTCCAGATTCGAAGGATGAGCTGGCAACCTCGACTCCTCTGTCGAACGTGTGGGTTATTTAGGTGATATTTTTTTCAGATTTATAAATGAGAAGTTCTATTTTATCATAACGTTAAACTCCACTTGATAGTGAAAATGCCTTAAAAATAGAACTTTTTGAAAAACTTTACTTTTCAAAAAAAAACGTTAAAATTCGTGAACCAAAGTTTCAAATAATATTATAAAATAAAAAATATGTTCTTCCACTTAGACGTAGTGCATCAAAGCTGGGGTTGCAACTTCTGTTCATTAAGACCCAATAAGAGAATTTATTTTGCGCACTATAGAGTAAAAACTTGCATGGGTTCGCATAATAAAAAGTCAAAGGATGGTGAGACCTGTAGTGGATTGCTACAAACAACGAACTATCTCACTAAAGTTAGTAACCCTATCAGTTCGGTATCCGCACCGAGAAGATAGTAAGGAGCAGGGATGCGCGTTGGAGCAAGTACGTGTGTGTATTTAGGATGAGTATGAGGGTCTAAATAGGCTACATCTGATTTCTACTAAGCAGGAATCGCCCCCTAATTGGTTGATGGCGAGTTGTACTCGGAATCGATTCGTTGTGCTTGGAGCTTCCTATTGGGTAGCCGTACGCCACAAACCTAAGTCTAAAATGACCACCCTGCAGAAGAAGAATGTGACTACTCATAAAGTAAACACCCGTGCACAAGCGTGAAAAAATCAGCATGACAGAAAACCCTTCGTTACGGGTCAGATTTTCTTCGAGAAAGGTTGCACCACGAGTGTACTAAGTTACATGTGAGGAGTAAAATAATTGAATCCCTAGAAGATACAGGAGGATTTCTCTCAAAAACGCAAAGTGCCGGTAATCTACTTGCATACAAAAGTTCAGCAATGGATTCAGTTTTTATGAAATATGAACATAGTGGAAGTCTTCTAAAACAAGTCTCTCCATTTGGACTGCTGAATTCAATCTGATTTTGTCGCGATAGGAAAATTCATTAAGTTTTGCTTTTGCTTATGACTTCATCAACAAATATCTTAATTGCGTACTTGCAAAAAGGGCCTTTTATTTAAAAATGGGATATGTGTTGCAACTAATATTGAGGATAGGATTTTAACCCTAAAGGAAACATGAAGGATTTTACTCAAGTCATGCAGAACTCAGGTGTTATACTTCAAATACTATTGCAACAGTAGATTTGCTTCTTTTATCATTTCCTTTGCTTTGCTGGTTTTGCCTGAATGAGTAGTGTGTTTCAATGTATTGCTTTAGGAGCATCACACAGATGACATATGAAACACAATAAAAGGTTTCGTCATGAATTTTTCGAACTGGCATTTAAAATTGTGATCTGAGTGACCTAGGGTGCAAAGTATTGTACCATGATTGACCATCCATAACATGAAAAGAAATTCAGTAAACCATCTTTTATTGCTAGAAATTGGAAAAATGTAAACATTACACGATGAATCTTACTAATTTGTAATGTCAACACATGAAGCATTGATTGAACTGAGATTCTTATTTGAAAAATCATCCTTAACTGATCCTTTACCAGTAACTTGAAAACTAGGCGATTTGGGTTAGAAATTGAAAGCACTATCTTCATTTTCTTTAGTGTCTTCCACTCTGGTGGAAGCTATATGCAATAGAATACGCTTTAGAAATGGAATGTGTTATGTTGTGGTTTTTGTTAGAGTAGCCGTTCAAAGCTAAAAGGTTAGAGGAGATGTCACAAATTTTGATTACAAGAAAAATGTACAATATTTTTTAATTTAGGAAACTACTTATGAATTATTTGTACCCAGTGGGAATATTGGTGATAATTTTGAAAGCAACCCAAGAATTTGAATAAAAAGTCCTTGAGGTAAGATTGAACTTGTTGTGCAACTTCCTGTTCCCATGGAATGTGTGCAAGACCGCATTTATTGTTATTTCCGATGGAGAAATAAGTGGCTAGTTAGGAGTTCATTGAAGGAGGAATTTGTTGTGAGCTCCTCACCAGCCGCTTATTTCTCCATTGGAGACAACAATAAATGCAGTCTTGCACACATTCCATGGGAACAGGAAATTGCACAACAAGTTCAGTCTTACCTCATGGAATTTATGTTCCACTTCACGAACACTGAATCCATTGCTGAACTTTTGTATGCAGGTGAATTATCGGCACATTGCGTTTTTGAGAGAAATCTTCCTGCATCTTCTAAATATTCAATTATTTTACTCCTCACATCTAACGTAATACACTCGAGGTTCAACCCTTTTAAGATGAGTAAACATGAAAAGATCATATGTTTCCTTATTTTCTTTTGGCCAAAAATATGCAACGACACCACCATACACAAATTTACAATTATTTTCCTGCAAATAAACAAACTTATTATGGGAAATCGTTCCTGCACTGGAAGCAACGGCATCAACAACACTACGCAATAGGCAAATTCTCGTAAATTTTATATATAAGCAGGCGTGAGTTCAGCAGGTTCATTCTCAAAATAGCGAACATGTTTTCTACTACTCTGCTTACTATCGCAATTCTGGGCTCAGTAGTTGGGATATCCGGTACGAAAATTTGCTTAGCACATCTTTGCTATTCCACTTTGGTAAAAGTGTATTTCTTTGTAGTCAATCATACATCAACAGTCCAACAAATCAATGTTGTCGCCAACAGTAAAATCGCGGAGGCTTTCAGAAGCATTTCTTTCGGAACTGCATATTTCTTGCACACTACCCGGCAAATGATGTATTTCAGTCAACCTGTCAGAATTCATCAAATTCCGATACATCTTACGTTTGTAAAACATCTATTAGTAAAATTGAATTTCGCGAGTACAGGGCAAGTGTGAGTTGCTTAATTCCCATATGCTTTCGTCCCATGTTTCAGGTCATTAGATGAGCATTTTTTTCACCTATAGCAATTAGATCGAACTTTTGTCCATTGGAACAAAGTGATTCGTTTGGAGGACCAGCGCTTTAATGCCGTATATACACTGAAAGAAGACGGGAAGCTGCGCTTGAAAGAGACGAGCTCCTACTCTGCTGGAGTGTGTTGCATCCCCTCTGGGTGCATTTTAGATGATTGCGCCAGTTTATTTGATCTTTTGCTACATGAAGTTGTAGACATCTAATTTAATCTTTTTAAGAAAATTCGATTGGTTTGGTTCTCTCCAAGGGCTTTTGATTACTGTTGCACTCCTCTGCTCTCTAATAATTATACTTGCTTCTTAAACGACAGTTTGAGTTGCTTAATTTCGTCAAATTAATTAGTTGAATAATATCTCTTTTGACTTTTTAATTCCACCAATTAAAAAGGCTTTAACCTCTAATAATTCCATTTTGTTTCAAGAACTTTTCTACCGCCTTTTTACTAGATATTTTACTTTTTCTTCCAAAATTGCTGGGTTCACTACTATAATGTAATTCTCGTTATTGATTGGGTTGCATCATTTCCTATGATATTATTTTTCTTCCCTACCTCAAATATACAAAGAGAGCTAATAAATGCATTGTAAATTGTGCTAATTTGCATAAGTGTCATGAAACTAAA
>JAUOZQ010000962.1:0-20323 GCA_030710315.1 Anomotaenia brevis
TTAAAGATAGATACTGATCGCAATTCCCCATCTCTTAATACTGATGCACAGAACACAACTAATGCATTTTAAATTGCCTACATTCATTTACCTGTCATTTATTTCGGAACAAATCATTGATATGCTCGAATAAGACATTTTAGAGATATGCAGAAATAAACTAGATTTCGATTCAAAGTTGTTACCAAAGTGCCTTTATTGCGAACTCACACCATTTAAGCTCTCTTATAAATGCGCGATTGAAATCAATACTTTTGCAATTGGAGTAATTTGGTATTGCGATTGTTGTCTAGACTAGTGAACTGATTGATTCAACCTTTATCATATTGTTTGAAATCAGTAAAATTTCTCCTTCTTTTTATTTTCAGAATCAGATCTCACCAGAGGCGCTTTCAGAAAGATGACTGCCTAACTTCTTCGGAATTCAATTCTGGGTCGAAAGCCATCTTCGATGCTAGGAGTAGAGACTTCAAATATTCAGTGTACGTCACTGTGAATTTCCAAGCCAAGTTGGAACTTATATATACTAGTAGTTGACATATGTCTGTTCTCAGCCAAATGAAGTGTTTTCGGAGAGTGCAGACACATCTTTCTTAGTCTTTACCTTCCAGAAATCTATCCTTATTTATATCATGGGTTATGTCAGGCTAGAAAGCTATCTTTGACAAGATGAGTGGAGACTTTTACTATCACTGTATCTTTTCGAGAGTTGCAAAACCGGTTGATGTTACGTCAACTATAAGTCGGAACCGTCTGCTCAGTTGACTAAATAAAACAATTATTGTCTCTTCTGCGTTTAAAAAGTGAGATAATTTTAACTCGTTAAAGCAGTCTAGGTGTAGCACTAATAAGATTTGTTGGATAGGTACCAAATTTCACCTTGTGCTAACGTGTGCGTAGATATTTATGATAATTTTCATTAGGCATTGAACTTCTAATCACGCTGGTTTCAACGTACACTTAATTGCACTAGGTAATGTTTGAACTAAAATACTATTTACTTTGCAGTAATTTATCTGTGGCAGTTGAAGCAATTTTAACGTTAAATTGATTTATAAAAGTTAACATTTGCCATAATATATATGGTCCTTTCTTTAACCTGTTTGAGTGAGTGAAACAGGTAGTCCATCTGTAGGGACTGATATGTTTGATGGACTAAGGATCGGAAGGATCTCATGATCACATTTGCTGAAGTGAAATACGCAAATATGGTGGATTGATCAGGAGGTATAAAATTATCTGCTTCGATATCCGAAATACAAGTAATATGTTTATAATAATAAGTAGCATTGTTAAGATTATGCAGCTGAGGTTTGTGAGGGTCAGGTCGTGCTTGCACACTGCAATCTTTTAAAATATTTTGATACGGTATTAGAAAACTTTCTTGTAAACAGTGATTTTGTTCCTTTATTACTCTGAGGCAGGTTCTGTCCAGTTTCAGTGTTCATGAGGTGTGAAGCTATGTTGAAGTTTTCTAGGAGACGGGTTGTAGGGGATTTATCACTTATGAGAATTCCCTATATCAGAACGTGTAGAGTGGTCATTTTTGCATTTTCTTTACTCCATTGACTGTTCTGCATCATTAGAGCTACCAGAACATTGAAAATTCCTACTTGCAGGAAAATATGTGAACCACATTATTAACCCACTTTCTTGAAAGTTCACGCAAACAGCGAAGAGCACTATATAAGGCCTCCATCCAAAGACACTAACTTAATCACTCACTCATAAGTTATAAATGACTAAAACACTCTTCATTATCCTACTTGCTTTCAGTACAGCTTTATCTGTTTTTGGTAAGTCACTTCCTTTCAAAAGTCCAATTAAGATTCAGATAATGAGGTAAACGATGGGGACACGAATATGGAAAATGAAGCAAGCGACGTTGTGTACAGGGCACTGAAGGAAATAACAACAGAGGTGACATATTTCAAGGCTCTGAGTTTACGAAAAGAATCATGGGTTACAAGATGCTCAAACTTGACAGCAGAAAATGATAATTTCGCCTGCAATATTTCAATGCCCCAAGTCTGGTTCCATTTTGTAAGTTCTTCTACATGCTGATTATATATTTCAGGAAACGACGACAACTTGCGGTCACACTTACTTAGCGACAGCGAATATCTCCGAATTGCTAATGCGAGCAACATTCAATTTTAATAATGGGAAAGTTAACCTCGTTCATGTAGATGAGTGCACCAGCGATGGCGTCATAGCGCCAGCCACTTTCCCATTAGGAAAAGCTGAGGTGTTTATGAAAGCATTAAAAGACGGTCTGAATAGCTGTATTCCAATGTGTCAACACAGCTTTTAACAGAGTGACCGACTCTGAATCTCAGGCTGGCATAGCTTTCAAAAATCCCTAATTAACATCAAATTGTGCCTGGTATTCTGCATCATCAACCTTCCACAGTTGCCTCACCACTTCTTTTTGTTATTCTACTCAAGTAATTATCCCTCCTGTTTTAATCTTTTGTTTGTTTCTGGATAAATAAAACCTTTCCCATTGATCACATTGCATCATTGATTTCGATTCTACAGTACACTTTGGAAAGAAGCACGATATAAGCAGTTACTTCCACCGTGCACATTGAACGTCTTTGGGGTTCATTTTTGACTTCACTAATTGCAAAGATTGCAGATGCATATATGTTCCCAATTTTGCAGAAAATGATCAGACTATTTTCGAGAAATTGAATAATTCATAAACTGTGCATGAATTCAGAATACCTAGATCGTATTTACTTACTTGAATTTAAAACAAGTAAGAAAGCAGAAATGCAGATCTGAGAAGCTGGAATGAGGTTCCTTTTACCAATGCCCTGGTATTTTCGACTTTTACTTCAGTCGATTGGAGTTTTCTGAGAAATCGTGCAGGTTTTCAGCCGATTCCCTAGAGAGTTCAAGTTTTTTAGATGTCTTTTCAGGTGGGAGGGAAATCTTCATTAAATGAGTCCCCTTAATTTTAACTATCAACGAATTCACAAGTTTTCACTAATGCGTTACCGGTTATCTGGCTTACGTTCCAGCTGATATGGCATCGCTTTTATTTTCTAAAATGGACTTATTCGCGAAATTTTAAACAGAAATCGTAAATATGAATTCCATAAAGACGTTTTAGTTTTACTCAAGTCGTCGATGCGAAACATTGGTATCTAAGATTACTGTCTTATATATCTGATCACCCGAATGTCTGGTAAATGAACGCCACTTCAAAAGCATCCCCTTTCCTATTTTGATCAAAACCTTTAGGTCGGTCAACTCCATCGGCTCTTGCATAGACTCTTATTGGACTAAAAATAGTGCAAAGATGCATCCACTGACATCAACATAATTTTCACTGAAGTCATGAAGATACTTGGAATGTTGAATACCACCAGGGTAATTGTTCTGCGCAATGGCTTATCACATCCTTACCTTCTCTACGTTCCTCTCTTCTCGGTGTAGACCTGAGCGATGAATTCGATCCCCCGACGGAATTTAGCTACGGACTTACCTCTACAAGACTCAGGCTGCCATTACATCCACTTCCGTTCATGGGTGCTAGGCAAGTTTTTAGGGCAGAATGAGAGCAAATTTTGTCAAAACTCACACATTTCCCCACCCCTTCTCATTAAGGTTGACAAGGATGTAGGCTGTGCCATTCGCTTCCAGGAAACAGCTCTAAATGCAATGTTAGTGAAATAAGGAAAGCCAACCAATCAACCCTGACCCAGCTGTCGAGGAGAATAATTAGTCAATACTTTTGAATTAAACCTCTAAAAAATTATGCAAGAAATGAACTGGTGACGAGATTTGTATGCCTTTTCTGATCGCTCATAAATAAACTCCTTGTTCAACCACAAGTGGAAGATAACAACTGAAATACTTGCAGGAATTGGAGTAAGCAAAAACTCGAGTAACAGATTTAAAGTAACTTTCGAAAATGGTCTTAAGCCGTAGTCCAGGAGTGAGAAGGAACAGCCCTGAGGTGGTCGGAGAGATTACAACTCCGAGGGGAGTACGGGGAACGTAGTACTGGTAATAACTGTAAAGACAAATTCCCTAAGTATCTAGAATACGTGATTGTAGAGCAACGGCACCATGCTGCGACCGGAATAAGTGAGAATGCAAGTACAGTTATTGAGACGGATTACCGAAATGCCACTGGGTGCAAGAATGTAGGGGTCTCCATATCTGCCGCCGAGGGAGGAGAGGGGCTCGGATCACTACCTTGTGACTGTCTTTGTGGTGCGAGTTGTGGGGCGCTGGGAGAGAGGAGCATGTGCATGGCATGTGCTCGGGAATAGCGTTGAGCAGAGTGGGCCACAGAGGCAGAGTCAGTGGCTGATAATATCCTCCGTTACCCGGACTGATTGTTTATCAGGAGGTACTCTCGTCTAGAATGTCATCCCATTTCATACGCATGTACTTATGTGTCCACTTGAAGCCACCGCTTCATACACATAACTATTAACGAGTGCATGAACACGTGCTCTTCTGTTGACCGAACATTTACCATCATCGATGTCGCATGCACTTTCCAGAGGGCTATTTATTGTCTCGTAGGGGAAGTTGCTTGCAAAACGTCTGGATCAATAAAGGGAATTTGAGCCAGGTCCTGTCTAAGGGAGAGAAGAAGGAGTTCCTCTAGACTGAACTACTTTATGACTCCCAAGTTAACTTGTTTCTCCCAATTGGCAAATCACCATGAGATGACGTGACGCCTGTGAATGTGTATCTAGCTGTTTTTCTACTGCTTTCTTTAATAACTTTTGTGTTCAGTTAAGTTTATTTAAATATGTGATGCAATTTTTAATAAAAATAACATATTATTGGAATCCGGTAAAAAATATGAGGTTTATTCATAATCAGTCTGTTCTGGTAAATTTTGCACGCACTATTACTGGCAACAATTTATATATTTACTAGGAAATTGTTTTATTCCTTAGTAGTTATTTGCTATCTAAAGATATACCATGTGACTTGAGGTAGTATGCTACATTAATCATACCTATTTTTGTCAAGGCCATAACTGCTCAAATGCATTAATCTACCAGAAAGTCATTTTGCAGAGGAAGATGCGACCTATCATGCATATCACGTGCAATTCTACCTATTGGAATTTAAAGTTTTTAAAAATATTTCCGTTAACATTAAAGCAGGAGTAAGATTATTCATATTTACCAATATTTCCAAATAATCTCGCAATCAAAAGAGGTGAAGAGAATTTTCCCCCTAATATATCAGTTTCGCTATCAAGGCTAGAATTCCTCAAATACATTAATGTACCGGAAAGTAATTTTGCATAGGACGATGTGACCTTTCATGCATAGCACGTGCTATCCTGCTTATTGGAATTTATCGATCCCAAAAATACTCAGACTGCCGGTGAAGCAAGAAATTATTCACATTTAACTCAACAATATAGTAGAATTTTACCCCAATATACCAGTTTAGATAGAAAAACTAGTAAAGAAACAACTCTTTTAGACAAAAAATTATAAACTCTCTTCGATTCTGAAATATGGGAGCGTAACTAGTTAAAATTCCTCTTTCATCGCAAAAGCGGAAAATAAAAATGTGAAGTCTTCTAAAATTTTTAGTTTGTGTTGGCTTGAGTGAGCCTAAATTTTTTACCACCGGCTCAGCGTCACGTGAGCTATGCATTCGCGGCAATCTAGTGAAATGGCCTCACGCTGACCTGACAATACCATCGCACCGCTAAACATTGCATCAGCATTCACTTTTTGAATAGGTGAATTTGAGCAAATCTAATAGTGGTTAGATTTTTTGTCTCAGGATAATGAAGCAGTTTCGGAGGGTTGAGTCACATTTGTCTTTTTCTTGTAAAAACGTTCTAGCAAAGAAGACAAAACATGCGTTATTCCATCCAAAGCTATATAAAGCTTGAAAGCTATCGTCGATTTGTCAGTGGAGACATCAACTATTCAGAGCAAGCATTGCCTTTTTCGAAACTGGAGAAGGGAACCGAAGTCTCGCATCTACTTCACCTAATCAATCAAGAGTTAGTTCTGCAAAAAACTAGGTTTTATATTTGCTCTTAACATTATGGATCAATAGTGCTGGTGTGCAAAATTTCTTCGTAAATACCTGCCATGGTATCACTAAATGTGCACTTTCAAATAAAGTAAGCTGCTGAGGTTAGGCCCGGTATTCTCAGGTTTCTCGCCTGTAGGCGTTGAAACAACGATGGCCCAGAAATTGTGAAGCTCTTCAAGTCTCATGTGATGAAACTCTATGGAAAAAGTGGATTTGTAATAAGAAAAAAGCATTACAATCTTCTGTATAGCATATCCCAATGTCTCCCGTTCCTGTTATACTTCCGTCTTTGTTTATAACGCAATGTTTACAGTCTGCTCCTTCTTTTATGCTAATGATCCTGTATACAGGTGATTTACCATGCGTATAAGCCCTGAATTCCAAAAAAAGTTCTCATGATATAATTAATATACAGGGCAATAAGAAAATTCAAAAGTTCCATTTACAGCACTACTTGCTAGACACAATTTCAGATACATCGACCCTGAGGGACGATTCTAGAACCTCATACGTCATCAAAAGTAACGTCTATAAAGAATGAAAACAGAGTTAAACGAGGTCATTTTTCAATTTTTCGTGCAAATTAGATGATTAAAGTGTATGTATACATTACTTTTGGGAGTGTTGGATGTAATGCTTTTATCAGACTTGAATTATAGGCTCACCTTCAAACACCATTGCTGCATCTTGGAGGTTGGAGAGTGACTAGCTGAGCTGAATCGGATCTTGCACTACATAGCTGTAACGAATATGACGTTATTTCCCAGTCAATCAGTCATCACTCTGGGAGATGTAACAGATCCTGTTTCGAAAGCCCACTACAATAAAGAAAGATATTCAAAATATTCAAATCTCTCAAAAGATATTTGAGTTTTGTGTAACACTGCAATCGTAATGCACAAAATAGATATTAATGTTTTTCGAAATTTATATAACATTTCAATTTTAATTGTGTCTTTCTAAAATATTTGCATATGGAGACATGATAGACAGCGATTGATCTTTATGGAGGCATGCCAGTCCGTTTCCTCTCATGCTTAAACTTGAAGGATACTTCCATCTTAAACACGGTATTGTTTGCTAGTATATTATTTTATTATCAAAAGTGGCGATTAGTCGATCTAGAATAGAAAAATCAACAACATTCAAAATCTACTAGCTGCTATATTTATAAATATTTTTGAGGTTGTAGTTGAGCAGGGGCACACTGAAGAAAGTCTGCTTTTTAATAAAATTGTTGTCCTCTGATTGTGCCACAATGCTACTTTGTGAATCACTAATAACCTTTCCATGTACGTCTTCAGCTCAGTTTTGCACTTGATAGGATCCCTCAATCCTATTCATTATGATTTTTATGTGTAATCGCCATCGTTATTACACTGACTAAGCCTTTTGTAGCTCTTCATTTCACTATTTGTTTGGAGTTAATACTAGTAAATTAGCCCTACGATGAATTACGCTTGAAGTCTTTTAAACCCTTGCCCCTACCGATGATGGCCTCAGATGTATGAAACAGATATTCCCAAGTATATTATTAATGAAAAAGACCCATACAAATAACTCAGTGAATAACCGACAGAAGGCCAGAAGAGTCAAAATCGTTGTTTATATTTTCGACAACGAAGAAATTTTTAGGAATCACTAGTGAAAGGGTTTTGATTAATCTAAGATAGTTTCAACTATCTTTAGGTCCACTATTGTGTTCTTGTTGAATTGTCAGGTCGCCCTAATTCTAGCTGGATGATAAATGGAGCCAAGATAATAGTTTCTTACGTACCTGACTCAAGGCCACTACCACCAGGAGGGTACAGAAAGCTAGTATCTTCGATAACAAGCATAAGCAGTGATTTTGCATAGTTGTCGATATCCCAAGGGCTTTACACTTTCATTCACACTAGTGACCAATTTAAAGCTCTGATCCATTTAAAACTGGCATTGTTAAAAATATTCTAGTTAGCTGCTTTTATTAAGCTATTGCATCCCAGGAGGTAAAGGCACTTTCAAATACGATATCTCAAAACTGTTCGTTGGTAAATTTACACAGAAACAGCGGTTTTTTAATGGACATATGACAAGCATCACGTTTCTGCCTTCATAAAAATAGATTTCAAAATCTTTGGGAAAAGTTTATCTCATGACTTCCATATAACGAAGCAAAATACTGAAGCATAGAGATTAGCCGCCATAAATATTAATTTACCATTTACTGCTGTGTAGATTGTGTTGACCTGACAGAATCATCGCACCTACAGAGTAGATCACGCTTAGGGAATCACCCACAGGACTTGAGTGTACTGACACTAATAGTTGGCTCGATGTAACAGGCCAACCAAACCACAACACGCCTACGCAAATTTAGACGCATTTGTTTTATAAACTCTTTAAAATGACAAACTTGTCTTCCCCTATAGGCATGGGAACACCTCATTTTATCAGGTACAATTGATCCATCTAAGAAGAGAATATAATAATATCTATCAGCTGCAATTGAGATGATATCAACAGGATCTGAAGAAGACAATCTAATTCACTAGTCTGTTTGATTGTCGGCAATACTGGATTGGATAGCGCATTCCCTCGCCGGGATTCTCTCCCTGACAGCGTTTCCTTCTAAGATTACTGCTGCTCAAATCGGATTCACACAGCCTACTATTTTTTGCTATGTTGTCAACTTTTTCTTCCCAAAATAGGCCTAGTACACCACTTTCCCATTCCCCATTGCTTGGTAGCATCATCTGTCGACTCGCGATGAAAGGGTTGTGGCGGAAGAACCGCAACCTATTCCTCACACGTGTTGAATATTCCCTCAAGGTGTCTGGTGAAAGATGCTGTTGATGAGAGAGGAAATTGACGAGAAGACGAGCAGCCGTTTGCAGTAACTCCGGTAGGGGTTCTTCTTCCTCATCAATACAGAATTTGTTTATTCTTGGGTGGGTGACAAGCTGGATGAGAACACCTACCCAGTTAGACTCTGGATCAACATACTTCTTCATCCACTCGAAATCTGAATAGCCGTGCCTAAAGAGGCTGTCGATTGCTCTTAGCTCGTTTAAGAGAGGGGCGACATCGCCCCGGATCTCGGGAAAGTAGGGTTCATCCTGGTTGTAGTTTATCATTAGATTGCACATCAACGCTTCGGATAGCTGTTCCAAAACATATTCTGGTTCGATTTTGTGAACATTCAGCCCATGGATGAGAAGCCTGTCTATTTCGCGCAGAAAACGTTAATGTGGGAGTCTCATAGCGGCACTCCTGTTTCTCCACATTTCTTCCAACACATATTAGAAAAAGTAGTCTAATGCGGAAAAATATAAGTAATTGATTGAATCGTTTCTGAACCATTTAATTCCCCGTAGGGGTCGATTAAGATCGTAGCCATGTCGAACAAGAATCGGCAGCAAATCCCAGTGGCCTGATTCGATGACAAACATATCGGGGGTCTTCTCATAAACATAATCCGTTTCCAAAGAGAGGTTTTTTATTTTAAACGGCCGACTCTCCAGAATCCGTTTCAAATCCTCAGCGCTTGCTACTTGAAATACCTCAAACCCTTTTCTGTCATGAAAATAACAGATGATCACTCATTGGCTGCTTAAAAGAGACATTTTCACCAAAATAACGGAAACAGTAGTAGTGACCCAATGACGGCACGTGTTCAAAAACTGGTTACGATGTTTTGAATTCAAAAATGTACTCCACGTATATATATTAGTAAGCAGGTGCGGGTGTGCACACATTCACCACATGGGCCAATGAGCGACGCTATTGGAATTCAATAATGGACAATTGGTTGACTCATTTAGCATGCTCTAAGCAATTTAAGGTGGTGTTAAGGTTAAGTATACAAATAGTATACAATTTGTGGGTCACTAAATTCAGTACTTAACTACCAAACTACCTAACACTTCTTGATGTTATCTATAGACGATCTCGATCGATTATTTTTCCACAACTATATAGGTATAGTCTTAAATAATATAAATTAGCCGCTTTCATTATTGCATAGATGGGTCTGTTTTATGAACACTTTCATTGCTTTAAATTTCCATTGCCAGAAAGTTATCGTTCGGCGAGAATCGTGGCAACTAAGGCAGACTGGTGAGAGCACACAGTGTTCACTGGGACATCTTGAGTTCTGCTGTGTCCTCGGATATTTATTTGCATGGTAATTTCAATTTACAATTAATGAAGCTTTCTTCATTACCTGTACAGTGTTTACAAATCCTTAAGTCATTGCTGTGACGTTTTACACTTCCTCGACACTTCCCGTCTCTTTTAGCCATTATCTAGCGTAGCGTGTACTAATCAAACCATTTATGGACAAAGCCAGGAATCTTATAACTCGGGAACGTCGACGTTTACCAAAGGCCAAACGAAGGAACATTTAAGACTTTACTCCCATATTTCTAATCGGAAACATCGATGCTTTGAAAGGGTACTAATCGACTTCTTGCCAATAAGGCTAGGTAGGGTCTAGCTTCGATCCTCTACATGTGTTCCGGACCGATGGAAATCACGAAATCGGCACTTGCGAATCTAATTAAGAGACAGAAAGCCAAGACTAGGAGGTGGTTTCAGTATGTAAGCATATTCGCCTGTCAAACGCTCCATATCTAGATAAGCGACGGTAGGTTTGTGACGGTAGAACATCAACTCACGCCCAACATGCCATGAAACGCCACGCAATTTCAAGGACTCTCCAGAAAGATGATTTCTCAATGCCAAGAAACTAACGAGGAAACGAGCGACCATTTGCAGTATCTGCTGCAGTGGCTGCGTCACATTTGCCGACTGAATTATCAATCTCTGGGTGAACAATCAGTTGGATTAGGATACCGATCCAATGATACCTTGATTCGACAGCTTTCGTAAACCCGAATTCCAAAAACCAGTGTCTAAAGAGGCCATCGATTGCAGTTAGCTCGAGTAAGTGAAAGGCGCCATTCTCAGGGAACCCGTTAAAGTAGGGCTCATTCCGCCTGTAGTTCTTTTGCAGATTCATAATAAAGGATTCTCCCAGTTGGTCAAAGACCCTAACTGGGTCTATTCTGTGAACATTCAGCCCATGGATAGGATGCCTTGTGTCTACGACAGATAATTAAACATTGAATAATACATTAACCTGAAACATGTTATTAATGTATTTTTCATGGAAAAAGTATCTGGCCAATTCTTTTTTTTATAACAAAACATGGATATTTCTCAATCCGTATTTATGCTACCATCACAACCAACATCACCACTTCCATCACCAAAAGCGCTATTACTTCTACTATTACCTCGACCGATTTTCTGATCCCGCTAACTCAACCAAATGAAATTTTCTCCCTATTGATAAAGGGCTACATCCATCAAAATAAGCTGTCAGATTCATGAAAAATAGCGTTTATTGAAATTTAATGAGATTCCGTACCTTCGACTTCCAAGAGTGGAAACAAGACAATTTGTAAAACACGATCTGAATACAAAACTAAGGAATATAAATGAGAAACTAGAAAAAAGACAACAATTTAATTGCAAATGATTGGTGAAATTTCCCTCCATGGGTGGGCAAATATGATTCGTTCCAATCGAAACTGTGTAGAGCAAGTTCCCAGCACGATTGATCCCCAAAGCAACCTCATCCATTTTCGCCCCCATTTCACCCCATCCGATTTCTTTCGCTCTCTCTCGGAACCTCAAAGAAACCCCTTAAGTCACCTTTTAATCATCCGAGACGAAGCAAAACACTGTCACTTCTTGAACCCCATGAAGCATAATTTCAGAATCCTTTAAGGAATAGCTTCTAACCTTGAGGGATGGATCTCAAAATTGCTTGAATCTAAAGTATATACCAATTTAGCGAAGAAGCGTCTTAGTCAATTCACAAGGGCTGTTCAGCCGCCTATTGCAAAAGTCGTGCCTAACTGGTTCATTTCGAGAACATCAAGGCCAATGGGTCCTATCCAACAGCCCTATTGGTGGATAAGAGCGTCGCAGTGATAGGTAGTGCAGATAAGCACATTTAAATCTCTTTACTTAGCGTATTCTCAGATACAAATAAGGGAGAGGAGGAGGGTAAGGAGGGGTGGAAAAGGGAGGTAAGGAGTATTCTCTTTAAGAAATTCGCCCACCTCAACGTCCGTTGGTAAATTTTGCGTGGCGGTGGTGGTGGTAGTGCTGAGTTGAGGAGACCGATGGGGATCGCAATGTTGGCTGTCTCATGAAGTGATCGGTGATCGCCAGTTCCCTGCCCCCTATGTGATGGTAGGGGGTCTTCTGTCTGCCAGAAGGGTGGCTAGAGTTCAAAGCCATTCCCTCATTGGATATAGCCGCTGGAAGGTAGATGCTAATTACCCCATAACCCATCCATCAATAAAGTCTAAATAATTTGCGATATTTTCTAAAACTGAATTTCTATTTGTGGTTTTAGGACTGAGAGAAAATGGCGTCAGGTGAAGCGCTCTGTATTGTAGGAACTCACGCTTTTTGGAAAATTTCAAAGTAATGGGATTTCAGGAATCTTGGAGTATCAAAGGCCGAATGCCAGTTGTCAATGGTGGTAACAATATCAAAGCTGAAGAACCTGAATTCTGTCAGAACGCTGCTTGGAATTTACATATATTTAATGCACCCAGATTCTTGGATGTTACTGGGTTATTCTGACTCTATTAAGAGAAACGCTAGTTTTCAAAACACGATCAGGGAAAATAGATAGTTTCTAATAAGGACGAATGCAACACTTTCAAGAATGTATCCATAGTGGTCTTGGAAAAAGTGTATGGTACTCGTACTAGAATGAAGACTGTAATTTACAAGTGCGTTCAGCGGTAAAAGAATAAAAAGTGGACTTGAAATCTCATCTCACTCACTTTGAAGACCAGGAATGCCAAAAACTGACGATAATTTAGAGGCTGCTCCGCAAAAACCTAACTAACGGACCGATTTCGTTATGACCTCAAGCTACAAACGCGTTTTTTTCGGGAATCATTTTGATCGCTTTAACGGAAAGTGCTTCGAAGCCATCGACTAAGAATATGGTCGAGGTTAAATCCACCAACTTTCACCCTTATGCAAATCCCAGATAAATCCTAAGGAGTTTTAGGATATTTGGTCGCATAAAATCGCTTTGGTTTCAATCTAAACTGGTGGATAAATTACTAAATAGGTCGAAAGGACAGTGTTTGACAAATAAAGCAAACTATACATCATTCTCACCATTTACCATGTGCAAACTCAACATGGACATGTCGACAAAGCATAGCTCGACTGGAGCTCAAACAGCGAAATGGAAAAATTGCAATATATTTTGCAGACTGATGGAAGAGCTAAGAGTTTAATGACCTGCTTTAACACCTTATATGACATTGAATGCATATAGGCCGATTCGTCAAGGTTCCAATCTGGCGTTTCTTCACGGTAGGCTTTACAGACAAATTTGGCTTATTTCAGGTGCATACTTCCAACAAGTTCCCGATTTCTAAGGAAGAATTGAACAGGTAATAAACATTAAAAGTATTGCAGCATTAAACATATTTTTTGAATACACAAATCGTAATGGGAGTTAGAAATGCATGAAAAGTTATTCACTTAAATAGAGACAAAGACTCATTAGTGTCAGCTAAGGCACGAGGTACGTACCTCGCAAAAAGATTGGAGACGTCGGAGCGAATCCACCATGGTTTGCCACTGGTTTTGTCCATACATGAGCAAAGAAAGGCCATGAAGAGGGGAATATGGTAGGAGACGAAGGAGGGTTCTCAACATCACTTTCACCCTCCATATGGGGCACATAGATGGTTTGGGAGGGAACTAATAACCCTCTAGCCACTGAGGCAAGATAAGGTGGGACTCCGAACTGCTCCATGTGTTCAGAACCGATGAAAATCTAGAGTTTGGCCAACTTTTTAGGAAGTCCTAAGGCACACACCTCCTTCTGGAAATCCATTCCGATTACAAGCCAGAAGACCCAGACTGGGAGGCGTTTTCATCATGAAAGTGCATTCACCCATAAAAAGCTCCATCTGTCGACGTGCAACGGTATAGTTGTATCGAGAGAACCTTAACTCAGAACCAACTAGTTCTGAAAACTCTCTGGAGGAATATGGTATCGCCAGGAGAGGAAATGAACTAGAAAACGAGTAGTCACTTGAAATAACAGCGGAAGGGATTCCTTTTCATTTTCCCCAAGTAGGCAACAAGTTGGATTAGGATAACGAACCAATTATTCCTAGGTTCGACAGCCTTCATCCACTCAAAATCCGAAAAACGTACACTTGATTGCACTAGGTAACGCTTGAACCAAACAGATAATTCACGTTAGAGTAATTTATCTTTAGAAGTTGAGGCATTTTATAGCGCAAATGTGATTTATAAATGCTAACATTAGCCATTAGATGTGGTCCTTTCGTTACCATGCTTGAGGGAATGAAACAGTTAGTCCCTCTGTAGGACTGATATGCATGATGAACAAATGGTCGGAAGGATCTCATGATCACATTTGCTGAAGTGAAATACGATTAAATATGCTGGATTGATCAAAAGTTATAACGCTGTCTACTTTCATTCTTGAAGTATAAGAAAATGTTTAAAATAATAAGTAGAATTGCAAAGATTATGCAACTGAGGTTTGTAAGAGTCAGGTCATGCTTACACACGGCAATTCTTTAAAATATGTTGATACAGTATTAGAAACTTTCTTGTAAACAGTGATTTTGTTCCTTTATTACTCTGAGGCAGGTTCTGTCCAGTTTTAATGTTCATGTAGTGTGAAGATAAGGTGAAGTTTTCTCAGTGACGGGTAGTAGGGGAATAATACCTTATGAGGATTCCCTAAATTAGAAAGTGTAGAGTGGTCCTTTTTGCAGTTTGTTTACTCCGTTAACCGTTCTGCATCATCTGAGCTACAAAAGCATTGAAAAGTTCTCAAGTAATTGTCCTATCTGTCCTAATATTGAGTTTGCTTCAAGATAAATAAAGACTTTCTCAATGATTACATTGCATTTCTGAATTCGTTTCTTCATTAGACTTTGGAAAGGAGCACTATTTAAGCAGTTACTACCACCCTGTAATTTGAACGTCCATGGGATTCATTTAGACTGCACTACTTGCAAAGGTTGCAGATGCTAGTGGGAGAGTATTTCGCAGTGGTTGCATATTTATTCTCATTTACCTCGTCCTCAGTGGGAAATAAAACTGAAACAATTATTATAATCCATCTATCAGATCAATTTTGCAGAAGTTGATCGGACTAATTTCTAGAAATTGAATAATTCACCAAACTTTGTATGACTATGGAATACCTAGATCGTATTCACTTACTTGAATTTAAAGCAAGTAAAAAAGTAGAAATGCAGGTCTGAGAAGCTGAAATGGGTAGTTTTTTGCCATTTGCTCTGCCCTGGGATTTTCAACTTTTTACATCAGTCCACGTGGAGTACCGTTTGATTGCTCAAATTGCTCTGATGGTTAAACGATAAGATTCAACCAATCATATTTTAGTCCTCAGAAATTGTGCCAGTTTTGCACTATGTGAATAAACGTCTGATTCCCACAATTTGTTTGTTTCCGTATAAAGCCCACTGAAATGCCAAAAAAGAATAAAAGTTACCAGCAATAAAAATTTATGAACTGATCACAAATTCAACAATTTGTCTTCCTAATTTTCTACACATTTCGCAATTTATATTCAAATGCCAATTTAAAAAAAGGGTAAAAGTTAAAATCCAAAAAGAAGTAGTATTTGATGAAGTTTTTTTAAAAGCATCTGTTTTGTTTTAATTTGTTGGGTAAATGTTTAGTGTACAAGTAAAACTATATTTTTAAGAATGCTTCGTGATCTTCATTGGTAAAAAATTATCACTCTTAAAAAATTTTCAGATTTAATGTCAATAGTTGCTTAATTTGAGCAAGAAAATAGCAGTTTGATAATGAAAGGGATATTCAAGATTTGAAATTCTTTGTTTGACAATTTTATAGTTAATTGGCATAGACGACCCTTTTAGATAAGCTTAACAGGGTTTTTTATTAAATTTCCAAAATGAGTGTTTTCCAAGGTATTTTAAGGCCTATTGCATGGTAATTGAAAAAAATGATACAGTTAGATTGGTAATCGCCATAAACATTCAAATATTGTTGCCTAAATTGGAGTCGGTGACTGAATCAATTTCAAATTTGCAATTTGGACGTTACCTGATAACGGAGTTTCAAAGTTTAAGGCTTAAATCATCAACACTAAAGAGGTACTGGGTAATATGCTATGAGAAATATACTCGAACTACGCTTCTGATTAAACTAATGAATTTGGCAAACCAAACAAATGGGACTAGTTGCACGCGTGCTTTATGGGGAGTTATTTCAGTGGCAGCAAAACGGAACGTTATCGGTGCGTGCAAGAGCGATTTGCAACAGAAATTACACCCTAGTTGAAACTTGGAAATGCTTTGGAAAACCATCAAAGAAATTGCCTCTGTAACTCTGTTCTTCATGATAATCATAATCATGCTCCAGAAAAATCGAATATTTTCTTATGATATTTTATCAAATCCTGAATAAAAAACCACAAAATCATGCTTGCATTTGTGCTTAACTGGTATTCCTAATAAAAGATTAACACAAAACTACGAAATCCATTGGGCCGAAATATCTCCAGAGCATTTTTGGACGAAGAAAGTATTATTTTCAGATCAGCGTGAGACCATTTCATTAAGTTGCCGCCACCGCATAGCTCACATGACGCTGACCCGGTGATGATAATGTTGGGCTCAGTCAAGCCGACACAAACGAAAAATCCTAGAAAACTGCACGTTTTTGGAATGTTCCGCTTCTGCGATGAGAGAATTTTAATAAGTTACGTTACCATATTTCAGATTCGTAGACAGCTTATACAATTTCTGTCTAAAAGATGTTTTCTTTACTGGTTTCGAGAGCAAAACTGATGTATTCAGGAGGAATATTCTAGCCACCTATTTTGATTGCGAGATTATTAGAAATGTTGCTAAGTTAAATGGGAATATTCTTACTCCTGCTATAAAGTCAACGTGAAGATTTATAAAAACGATAGATTCCAATAAGTAGAATTACACGTGGCAAGCATGAAAGGTCACATCTTCCTCTGGAAAATGACTTTCTGGTATATTAGTGCATTTGAGGAGTTCTAGCCTTGGCAAAATCTATATGATTAACGTAGCATACTGACCCAAATCAGGTTTTATATCATTAGATAGCAAAATAAAAATTAAGTGTAAATCAAGGACACGCAGACCGCAATCAAGAATCCTTAAATAAGTTTGAGGGCTTTACATGTCACTCTAGTTCCTATTTCCATTTGTACATTGTACACGACGTTAAGTGCACCAGTTCTATTTTCAATTTTTTTCCCATTTTTCCCATAAATCATTAAGAAATGATTTCAGTTAAGGTAGGGCCCTTACCAGTCTGAGAAAAAGCTAGGCGGAATTAAATTCAAACTGAAAATATTGATTTTATCATGAGGAAACTTTGTAATTTTGAGGTATTGAGAATTAGTGTTCAACCTTCCACTGGCAGAGTAGCATGACAAGAAAGCAGGTTCACATTGAAGTTAACCTTTCGTTTGGGAAAACGACATTCCTTAAATGTTTTGGATGGATGTAGTGAGGTGAAATAGAAGAGTTTTAGATGCATTTAACGTTCTGGACTGCACATTCTTTTGAACTGAGTCAGAATCAACTGAAAACATGGACGATTTATCAGACACCTCCAATCGACTGTAGTAAAAGTTGAAAATCCCAGGGCAATGAACTTGGTAAAAAAGACCCATTTCAGCTTCTCAAACCTGCATTTCTGCTTTTTTACTTGCTTTAAATTCAAGTAAGTAAATTCGATCTAGGTATTCTTAAGTCATAAAAAGATTTTTAATTATCCAAATTCTCGAAATTAGTCTGATCATTTTCCGCAAAATTGATCTGATAAATGTAACATACTAACTGTTTCTGTCTTTTTCCTCAACGAGGGCAAGGTAAATGAAAATATATATGCAACCACTGCTAAATATTCTTCCGCTAGCATTTGCACTCTTTGTAAATAGTGCAGTATAAATGAACCCCAATGACGTTCAATATACAGGGTGGAAGTAATTGCTTAAATAGTGCTCCATTCCAAAGTCCAACCAAGATTTAAATTCAAAAATGCAATGTAATCAATGATAAAGGCTTTATTTATCCTGAAGCAAACTCAAAATTGGGACATGGGGGATAATTACTTGAGAAGAATGCCAAAAAGAAGTGATGAAGCAACTGTGGACGGTGGATGATGCAGAAAACCACGCAGAATGTGATGCTGATTAGAGATTTTCGAAAGCTATGCCAGCCTGAGTCTCAGGGAGTTGGTCACTATGGTAAAAGCTGTGTTGATACATGGGAATACAGCTATTCAGACCGTCTTTTAATAGTTTTATATACTCGTTAGCAGTTTTTAATGGGAAAAGGGCTGGCACTAGGACGATATCGCTGGTGCACTCATCCACGCAAACGAGGTTAACTTTTGAATTGTTAAAATCGAATGCTGCTCGCAGTAGCAATCCAAAGACATACACTGGCGCTGAGTAAAAGTGCCCGGAAGTTGGCTTGAATGCTGAAATACATGTAATGTATTATGCAATAAAATATATATAATCAGTGTATAGAGGAACTTACAAAATGGAACAAGACTTTGGGCATTGTAATATTTCAAGCAAAATTTTCATTTTTTGCTGTCAAGCTTAAGCACCTTGTAACTCGGGATCCTTTACTAAAGCTCAGAGCCTTGAAATCTGTCATTTCTGTTGTTATTTCCTTCAGTGCACTGTAGATCACACCACTTGCTTCATTTTAAATATTCGTGTCTCCATATTTTACCTTAATAACGGAATCCGAAATTGTCTTCTGAAAAACAGAGGCTTACCAAAGATAGAAGCTGTGCTGAAATCAAGTAGAATAAAGAAGAGTGTTTTAGTCATTTATAACTTATGAGTGAGTGAATAAGCTAGTGTCTTTGGGTCGGAGGTCTTATATAGTGCTGTTCGCTGTTTGCGTGAACATTCAAGAAAGTGGGTTAATAATGTGGTTCACATATTTTCCTGCAAGAAGGAATTTTCAATGTTCTGGTAGCTCAAATGATGTAGTACTGTCAATGGAGTAAAGAAACTGCGAAAATGACCACTCAACACATTCTGATTTTGGGAATCCTCATAAGGAATAAATCCCCAAATACCCGTCTCTGAGAAAACTCTAGCTTAGCTTCACACTACATGAACGTTAAAACTGCCTCATAGTAATAAAGGAACGAAATATCTGTTTACAGACAAGATTTCTAATAATGTACCAAAATAGTTTAAGGCATTGCAGTGGGCAGGCATGACCTAACTCTTACAAACCACAGTTGCATAATCTTTGGAATTCTACTTATTATTGTAGAGATTTTCTTATATTTCAAAAATCAAGGTGAATAAAGTTATACCTCCTGATCAATCCAGCATTTTTAATCTTATTTCATTTCAGCAAATGCGATCATGAGATACTTCCGATCTTTTGTCCATCAAGCATATAAGTCCTACAGATGGACTACCTGTTTCACTCACTCGAACAGGGTAACGAAAGGATCACATCTAATGGTAAATGGTAGCATTTATAAATCTACTGCTAAATATAAATTGCTGTATCATGAATTATCTGTTTAGTTCAAGCATTACCTAGTACAATTAAGCATACGATGAAATCCGCGTGGTTGGAAGTAGAATGCCTCATGAAAATATCACAAATGTCTCCTCACACATTAACACAAAACAAGATTTATTTAAGAATTTGGCATCTATCCAACAAATTTTAATAATTTTACGCTAAGACTGCTTTAACGACTTAGAATTTTCTTTCTTTGTAAAAGGAAAAGACAATAATTGCTTTAATCACTCAACTGAGCAGACGGTTCCGCCTTATAGCTGACGTAAGATCGACCGGGTTTTCAACTCCAGAGAAGATAGAATGATAGTTAAAGTCTCCACTTTTCTTGTCAAAAATAGCTTTCTAGCCTAACATAACCCATGAAAAAAGAAGAATATCGATTTCTTTGCTAGAAGATTTCTGGAAGGCAAAGACTAAGAAAGATGTGACTGAACTCTCTGAAAATACTTCATTCGGCTGAGAGCATACATTTTTCAACTATTAGTAAAAGTAAGTTCCCAATTGGCTCGAAATTGGCAGTAACGTACACTGGATATTTGAAGTCTACTCATAGCATCGAAAATGGCTTTCGACCCTGATTTAAATTCTGAAGAATGCAGTTAGTC
>JAUOZQ010000963.1:0-20315 GCA_030710315.1 Anomotaenia brevis
CGCCTGAAGGTAGCTTCTCTTTGGCTGCCCCACCTACCTCATGAACGCCGTACTCAACGTCTTTTCTCAATTGAGACTAATTCCTGCGATAGTCGTTGAAATTCCATCTAACTTGGAGGGGGTCGGTAGCACGAGTGCGTGCTCGAGTATGCCGTTGAGTGGGAATCTAACTCTGAGAAAGAGGTTGCTGACTGGGTCTGTAATACACGCTATTCTTCCTATCATTTACCGAATAATGTCTCGTTTTTCGGGATTGCAATTGACGACTCCACTTGACGGCCTTAAGAAGCGACAGTGTATCACTGTTTTAATTTCTGTTTAGTCGCATCTTCATTTCGTATAGAAATGTGGTTTTCGAATCAAACATTATTTGTTACTTCAAAACTGCATTAAAGTACAACGGTCAGGCAGTGCTTTTGGTCGAAAAACGTAGCTACGTCCTACGATGGCTTTTGTGTGTTTACAATAATCAGTCGAAAAGAGTATACATCACGAAGATTACCATAAGTTTGATAGACTTGAAACAAAGAAAGAGATATATTTTGCCAAATGTAATTATTTGTCCTTTATGGCATTGTTCTACTCAACTAAAGCTCCCCAAAATCGATTTGGGACGTAGAGCCCAAGTAAAATGACATCTAGTTATTAGGAAAGAAGTAAATCCAAATTAAAAAAGGAAAATGACTTAATTTATGAAATCCAAAAGTAGGCCTTTAATAGCAGCATTTTTGTGGACATTGAAATAAAACGAAATAATGCAGTTTCTATGCGAAGACTGAAACTGTTGACTATCATTAGGGATGGAATATGTAATAATCTTTGCCAATGGAGGAGATGATGGTTGCATTTTCGACTTACCTCAAAATATAGCATAGTTAAACAATTACCACTGAAATGTAAAACCAGAGATTTAAGAACATATTGCTTATTTATTAATTTCATTTTTATTAGCCAAAAAGTAAATACATTTTGAGGGGGGTTTCAGTTTACAAAATGTAAATAAAATAACGGCTGATTTTTCTGAAAGGCACAGGGAATCGCCTCATCGATTTTTTTTGGTGAGCTGTGGAAAAGAAGAGAGGACCTCCAGCACGACTAGTGCAAATGGCTACGAGTGACGTTATTAATTTACTCGCCTAAGTAAACACCTTTTTCGGAGTGCTTGAGATTAAGAGATTTTTCAAGGCCGCCGCCTCCAGCACCGGCAAAGCGACGTGGAAGAGGCTGAAATGGAGGCTGTGGCGCAGTTCCATCAAATTCGATCAAATCGCGACCCACCTTTAGTGGCTTATTCATTCATTCCTTGTTTGCCTTCACGATTCGCCGACCCTCCTCCCATGGTAGTTCCTACAGTTTCAATTAATTTATTAATCTAATAGTATTTTTACTGATTTTTCAATAACTTAGCATCGTGAACATAGTAGAGAGGCTTGAAGTGGATACCTATCACTGCAAAGACATCATTGGAGGAATCGATTTAGTGGCAAAAACTAAAACGGCAGCTGGAGAAGCAACACTTGGAAACTTGTAGATAAAGAAGGAAGACATTAGAAGACTAGGAATTTATCTGATGTGAAATTGGCATTCCAATTACACTTGCACACTAATTCATCATTACAATCAAAATCATTACAATCAGTCAGAATAAAAGATTAGAGAACTTGTCGTCGATGAGAAGGATTTTGGTTTCCATGAAAATGTGCCAGTGCTTTAATTATTTTAAGTAAGCAATTTTTGATTTGGGAATATCGGGATCTTTGTTCAAGTCTGTTTCATTGACTGCATTCAATGCGATTTAGTGGTCATGAATCGGGATACCAAGCTTAATGTCAATGTAAATACAAACGATGAACCAAAGGAGCATTTGCGCTTTGATATTGTTCGTTTATTTCATGTCAGTTGTGGTAAGACATTAAAATGATTGGTCTATTGTAATATTGATGATAAAACCTATATCATAATAGAGTTTAATATCCTATCCCATTGGACTTTTCCGCAACGATTTACGGGATTATAGCAGTTTCGATAAATAATCACTACAAAGCAATATATATTGTTTAATTATTAATTTAATTAACCCAGTAGCAAAATAATATTCCAAAATTAGTGCTACTTAAATTTCACGAAATTCTAGATTCAGATAGAATGTGCTTCTTAGTTTTGCTTATTAGCGTTAAATTGAAAGATCACCGAATAAAATACTGTTATTCATAATCGTTTACTCGGTGAAAATTAAAGCGCTGTTTGTAAGTTCGGCGTTTACTTACACGACTAAACTAACACAGCGAATGACGAATAGCAAAAAAATGATGAATCAAATCGAAAAGCATTAAGTTATCATACTGGAGAAAATCAGTCTCAAAAATCATGAAAACGCAAAATTTAGGTATTTAAGTTTAATAAATGGTAACGAAGTACATTTTAGAAGAGCCGTGATTTCTAGATAATTAACGATACACTTGGAATTGGCAACAAAAAAACAAATATCTTTCGTTCCATGAAGTTTTATTATTTAGAAAATCAAATCTTTTGGAGAAAAATTGTTGTTCATTAATAAATCCATGGTTTTAAAATAAAAATTGAATGATTGCAGTCAAATATGCTTCTTCTGCTTCTAATGCCCTTTCCATATTCCAAAGTTGTTGTTGCTGTTTAATCTGATTCACGCTCCTTATTGCTGCAATTAAAAACAATTAAGGATTCTTATCAATTCCATCACAGATATAAGAATTTTTGCAGAATTTCAGTGCCCAATTTGGTTCTAAATTTTAGTTTGATTTACGTATATATAAATTCTTGTTCTGATACCCTTTGGAAGGTTCTTTCATCACGGTTACCTCAGCTTAATTGTTTTTAAGTATAATTTTGAAATTTTGAAAATACATCGATATGGCTGACAACACATTAAAACAAATAAATCCTTTAAATCCGACCTTTTTGGGCATCGCTATATAATGGTTATGGACGAAATTCATCGAAAGTAAAAATGGAATTTAAAACATGGTTGTTGGTTGCGCGCTTAACAGAAAGAATAAAATATTTTACACTTGTGGTGACAACCTCTCATCTTATTCAGTTATAAAAGCATTGCAGATTTGAAATCTAATTAAACAAACTTGATGATTTTAAGGAGATTCGTCATAAAGATTTGTGGATCTGTTTAATGACTCCTTTGAGTAAATCGCAGTCATCCAATTTCTTTCCTCACAGGATCCCATTTTCAATTTGTTTAAATAAGCTCAATTTTACTTTTTATTATAAAAAACTTGAAATCTTTTTTTCTGGCATACAATGATTTTGAACTGATGCGAAGTTTAATAGGCCGATATATATTTATCATAATGAGCAGCAAAATCGCTTTGAATTTGGTGTTCTGGTCCGAGGTGCACAAATCTTATGTTGATATGAAAATTCCACTTTGTAGTTCAAAAATTCCAAATTAAATTGAAGACGCCTACGGAAACCATATAAACTCGTTATTCTTTTAAAAGTGTTTATTGTCTCTGACTATACTTGTCGTACATTTTATAAATCCAAGCGTTTCCGTTGCAAAATCAGAAAGTAGACAGCTAATAACTATTTTAAGTTTGTGAGGAGAAATTCTTGTTCTGATATTTAGAAATGAAATCTTGGAAGTACTGAGCATAACTTCGGTCATTATGCCAAGAGATCGCCTTATTGTATCATATGAGAGGAGATTAGTTGAATTTTAGAGCTCCTCCAAGACCTCATAGGTATAGCGAAAAAAATCGACAATAAAAATATAAGACGAAAACTGTTTATGTCTTTCAGCAGTGCATGAAACGGTCCTAAGTTACTTAAACACAGAAACTAGCTTCCGTTATTTAATTTAATTTAATAATTCCAAATTGCAGAACGAATCTACTTTCACTTATTCCTACGGAATTTCAGCGTCAACAGAAATTATTAGATTCATCCTAAGACATCCACATTTTTCCTCAGTTGTTTTATGTTAGCACCATTAAATTTAGCGACGTTGCAAACATGACAGTGTTTATTAAATAAAAATAATGTAATATGAATAAATGTTATGGTTAGATAAAATTAAAGATTACGATTTTATTTTGTGATATTTCACTTCTCACTCTTCCTAAGAAAGGCGATCAAATTGAAATAGCTTTGTTGCATTTAGAATTTGAAACAACAAACTGCTTACTTATACAATCATGCCAGATGCCAAATTTGCAGTTACATTTCGCAAGGTTCGGTAATAACGAAATACGTGGAATAGCAGCGACCTTGGTCTTAGCGGATTTGTGAATAAGATTAGTCAAATCAGCATTGCAGTCGGTGACTATAACACTAAGGTTAGTCCCATACAAGATGTAAAGTAGGATTAATTCTGAAGAATCAAACTGTTATCATGTGCTAGATTTAAAAAATACTGTGCTAGAGTCGTTTGTATCTGGGATTGTCAAACATTATGGGCTATAGTCCATGAATCGCACTTGTCGTTTTATAGTTGTTTATAAATCGGTCGTTACATCCACTTCAATGAAAGGAAATAATTTGCGAGGCTGCAGATTTCTAAGAAATAACAGCCCTACTCATCATCAAAGAACTACTGCAATGTTTTTGTTTTTGAGAAGGCAGCAGTCTAGATCTGTACTTCTTTCGGCTGTCTCTAAAAGCATTGCTCATCAGTAGGAGATCGTAACTAAGGTGGTAAATCATGAATGTATACTATTCGAAATGAAATGTTCCTTTTTAATCGTATAACAAGTATAGAGATTTTTAAAAGATTTCAAATAAAAATTCTATATCGTGTATATGATTACTATTTTTCAGTTTGAAATGTTGGTGCAGAAAATAATCACGACAAAACGTAGATAAGGCAAAACTGTTTTTTTAATTTATGAACTGTTTTTCACCTGTCTTTCATTAACTTTGCCAAAGGTTATGTTTCTTAAATATATAAAATTTTGGAAATCTGGATAGGTTCGTTTAGTTTTGGTTTGGCCGCAAATCTAGAGTAAAGACGGTGCAAAAATAAAAAAATCATCCTACCCACTTAACTGATAAAATCAAGCAGAAACCCTTAAAGGAACGCTTTTAAGGCACCCGATATAAAGCCCAAAAAAGGTTTCTGAAACTTGCATGTAAAGAAAAAACAACTACCTAGAAAATGTTATTCTAGTAGTACGTAAATAGAACAGCATCAAGTCATGCAACAATGCCTTATAATAATAAATCATAATTCAATACATCGTTAAAATATGAAAGCAATTTTACTAAGATTATTTTAATCTATATTAATATCTCGATGAGATTATAAAAACAAGGCATACAAGGCATACCTTGCAGCGATCATCTAGGAAATACTTAAAACGGAGCCATTCATGTAGTGTGTATTCAGACGGAAATGGCAACATTTGTATAAAGTATCCTTCTCCAAGTGTCTTCAATTACAGCTGATTCAAAAAAGCAACCGAAAGCATCGACTGTGGGGATTATATTATTTTCTTTTTGTGCTGAGCTAAATGAAGCAGTTTTAACCGTTTTCATTGCAATCCATTCTGGAACTCCATTGTATTTGACTATTCTATATAGACCCCCTCTTGCCTGGATGCAGACTTAGGCATTCGATTTTCCTTGTCCTATTGCGTTTCAGTTCAATCAAAGATGTGATTAAATTAGGCTTTAGGTTTGACTCCCATTTCATCTCCATTCTACTCCATTCCTGTGACGGCAATACCTGAACTGCGGAATACATGCCAGATAATTGATAAAGTGCATCTGTGATTGATCGGAACCATTGGTGGCAATCGGTTTGTCCAGTCTTTGAACGAGACTGGAGACAAAAAGTTGTTTCAATCGATGATGATATTTATAATATTAATATAAATAATGCTGCCTAATTTTAAATTTCTACAAAGACACGCTATCAAAATTTCAGTTTTCTGTTTAACAAAAATAATTACTAACGAATAGATCGATAGGGTTTTCATAAATTTTCAATGACTTTTCGGGGATTCCTCCGTGTTTCCTTCAGAGCATGCACTTTGGTTGTATTCAATCCCTAGAAATGCAATCATGGATATGGTTCAGCAATTTCATTAGCAATTTCTAAGAGAGAAATATCATATTTAAATTTGTTTTAATAACAACAACGAAAATTGTATTCATTCTTTAGAATGAGTTTACGATAAGGTTCCCCATTTGATATTTTCTTGTTTTTTGCAAAATTAGGTTTGCAGGGGCGGCTTACGGACTGACACTAGGCTGGTAGTCTCTAAATGGGTAGCGCTTGAGTAGCCTTTCTCCAGCGTGAAAGCGTTCACGAAAAGGGTGCTTTGGAAATTCTCCTGTTTAGAAGTTGCTTGAATGTTATGGAGATAGCTGAAATTCTCCTTGGATTCGTAATTGTGCCTCTCCGCACCCGGCCGAAATCGAGATCTGCCAGAATCCGGTCTGCTCTGAATTAGTTCGTCTGATTTGCTCGGCTGAAGTGCGACATGCACCTGCCTGTCAAATTCGTGCATACTTAAGGCTCAATCCTATCGATTAGAGGTTCAAAAAGCTCGCGCAATTTTAAGAAATCGATCAATTTCACACAAACGGCATAATTATTGTAGCCCATTTTATAAGTATTAGGTGTTTTGTCACTTTATGTGATATAGGTACTTTTAAGCAGCTTGATTTCACATCTTCGGAACAGAATCAGCCAAGTTATTAATCACTTTTGGCTTTTAAGGAAACCCATTCAATGCGGATGGCTTAGCTGATATCAGAGCAAATCAATCTAGCATTTAAAACTACTTTTAGTAATGGTTCCGACCAATCATAGTCGTACTATATCAATTATAACCCTTCCCTGTGGGTAATTTGATGGACAGGGCGATAGGATTGCTGAAGTTTGAAGTAGTTGGACGCACAGTTCAAAAACAGCGGCACGAAAGTGGGCACAAAGCTAAAACGCGTTTTAAATAAATTTACTAGGCTTTATGTTATGTTAAGGATTGACATTGATATTGATATTGATATTGTGCATTCATTCGATTTGAAAATGACAGATTGGTAATAATTTAATAAAAGTCAATTGAAAATGTCCACCTTTTGTTTAGTTCAAGCATTAAAATGCATTAAGCATTTCGGAACTCAGACTTTCTGAGCATGCTGGAAGGACTTTTACCAGTTTCATGGGCTTTTTCAGAGTAGGATCTTCGAAAATGAGAATAATATCAGCCTCATTAACCGTATTAACACTTTTCCTAATGTACAAATAAATTTGGCATAATGCATTAAAATGCAAAATAGTTTTCATCAAAGAAGAGAATTCGCCTACAATATTTTTGAATTCGTTTGCATAAGACACCCTTTAAGAAGTAAATAAAAGCGCATAAATGACAAATTACTAGCATAAAATAAAGAACACTTTTCCCTTAGCAAGTGCTAATTTTTCCACCGGGAATATCAGTCAAATGCAGCGCACAGCTTCTTGTGAATCCTTGAGAACACAAACTTGCCCAACAAGTTAGCTATTGCCAAATTGCATTTTTTCTCATTCTGCTAGACCATATTCATGGAATAACATGTATATTTTATTTGAAATCGGATTGGGCTTTTACGTAGAATCCAGAGAAAATGCTATATTGTATTATCTTTAATTGCAAGAAAAAACGCACAAGCTTACCTGGTTGTTGTTTAAAAATTGTTCAATTTTTCACTGAGATTCCTTCGGGTTTCATTTTTCTTTACTGCTGTCTCAACGAGTTTAAGATGGAAGTTTAGCCTCCCTAGCACATAACATGGGTACTAAAACGTGATTTAGCAATTAAAGACAAAGGAGATAAGTTCAAATAATGTTTTGAAGAAATAAACAACTACCACAAATACCAATAAACATTTAACGCATTCACTTAATTATGTGCTTACAGTCTTCAATTTCAACATGTCAAATAAATTTCTGCAATTCGAATTATTGGCCCATCTGTGGAGGTCACATTTCTCAGCCCAATAGTGACACGTTTCTTTCAAAGTTAAATTATTGATTCCTGTCAAATTATATTCTGTATCGAAACGTAGATTCTATAAGAAAGTAGACCTTTTCCAATCCATCAAACGGTGAGCCATGGGCCGTTGTTGAACAAGTATTCGAAAATATACGATAAAGTCATAAAATAGCCAGTTGAAAATGCAACGTACAATATTCACCCCATATTTCCTTAGTTCAATCCAACTTATTGACGTTTCACAAAGGAAAATCGATTTTAAATCATGCGCTTTCTGGCAGCTTGACTGCCAAACATCATTATCTAGGTAGTGATACATTATCAGTCTATCTCCAAAGTCTATTCATTCGAAAGCGTTGGCGATTTTGTTGCTAGCTAAAGCATTGATTTTGTTGCATTCATTTCTTCGGGAGTTGGGAGATGATAGCCTGGTATAGAAGATAAACTTTCTTACCCAATAAATCATAAATAAAATCAGTTAATTAAATAGATTTACAAGATGTGCATTCGGCAAAAGTAGAGAATTAAATTGTGTAAATGATATACATATTCAGCGAAATAAGAAACATGGACTATAGGCTGAAAAACAATATCTACACTCCATGGTTAATTTAGAGATGCTATCGGAATGTCTTCTTAGCAAAACAAGATTGTTATCATAACATAGATGGCCACTTTGTACCTCGGGACCTCTGCTTCCTTGTGCTCATTAATTCTTCTTACCTTCTTCAGTAGCATTTAATAATTCAATAATATTCTGGAGAGGACATGTTCATAATCAGCATCTTTAGATTTCTTTTAACAATAGGTAATTTTCACTCTTTCGATTGACGTAAACTGAAAAAGTAATTAAAGCCACATTTTGTTAAGGTGTACAGCAAGTTAGTTCGCCCATGCCGAAACACAATCTAGCTGAGCTAACATCACGATTGAAATGGCAAAGTTCGATGTAGTCGTAGAGAAGCTAACAGAACGTTGCCAATCAGCTACATCACGTCATCCTTTCCACTCCAAGGATGCAAGGAGCAGACATCCACCAAGTTGAAGAAGGCAATAATGACGCCAAGATTGATACTCCCGAATGCGGTTCCAATTACGAGATAGCGACCCACGGGATATGTTCCTCCCTAAACTGCTAGAACTTGTCTGCATTCTTAGGAAAGCTGCCCCAAAGTCCTATACCACAGCTGAAGACTTGTACCTACATGGTTCTACGTTGCGATAAGTTAAGAAAACCACTGCAGCCACCTTTAGATGGGCCCCTCAAAGTGATCAGACGAGTGGAGAAAACCATCAATATTTTACTCAGTGGGAAGGAAACGGCGGTAAGCGTAGAGAGACAAAATGCCGCTTTCATGGAAGACTCCCAAAGTATAGGGAGCAAATTTACCATCACGAAGAACCCGCTCAAACCAGATTTCATGCCCTTGGGAACCAACCCCTTCCTTCTCCCCTCGCACCCCATGACTGACGAAATTCCCAATTCCCTAGTCTTGACCTCTTCTTATCCCACGTCGAAACCAAAGCCCACCCGGAGCGAACGGTATGTGCATTGCCCCAAAACTTCTGCGCAACTACCATCTCTTTTAGATGAGAGCCCCTCCTTCACGAAAGCTAACCACGGATTCATAGCAAGGGTATGGGCGGTGGCGCTGCGTATGTAGCAATTATGCGCTGTTGTGATGCGAATACTGGATAATGGTTTCAGGACAGCACGCCAACGACACGCATCAATCATAAATTTCTTAGTCACAATATGTGTTCTGTCACGAAAATTAGTGCATACAAATCAGTAAGGCGGCGTGCAGTCAACACCTCATTCATCATGTGACAGTTCGTTTCCCTTGATAGAAGTTTATCTTTCGGTAAGTGATCGGATGTATTATTACTTGGTGTGACAATCACTGTAACTCCAAACACATCTCTCGAATGAAAGAGTTAATAACAGTATTTACCGTTCGTCAGTTCTGCTGACGCACTGTCTCAACTTCGCCGCTTCGTCGACATGAGCCTGTCAAAAGATATGCTTCGTTAGGCATTCTGTTCAGCAACAAAGTGTTCAGTAGCTTTTTAACGACATTCAATAAAAATTAATAATTACAAACACTAATTTCATTAGCAGCTACAATATATATATATATTAGCCAACTAAAAGCATATTCTAGAGGCGTGAACCATATATTCTACAACTTTTGCGATTTTGTCATGACTGGTAGCATTTTTTCCTGGTAAGTTATTAAGCATTTGGCGAAAATAGGAAACTTTGACATTAGTGGTGACAATATGCTTGATTGAACATGATTTATCATTAAATTCCTATTACTTAACACAAACTCTAAGTCGGAATCTTCTTTACGAGTACCATGTTAGAGAAGGTTTTATTAAAATGAAATCATTTCAATCCCCCTTGAAATTACAAAGAAGTATTTCAAGAACACGTATTTGCCAATTTTGATGATAAATGTTATTTTTGCAGAATTATGATTTGCTTGACCAAACAACACTTTATGCATATACAGTGAGCTGGCTTTTATAAATCATTTTCTCATTTGCTGTGTACATGATAGATAGTGGTGCTCATTTGGAATTCAAAATTCCAAATGCATTTCAAGGAACTGCCGTTCTTAAAGTGATGAAACTTTCTAACTGAATCCAGGAGGGGTCAAACATGGGACTTCCAATTTACTGGTTTATGAGGTACCCTAAGGAGAAAATTAATTGCACAGGCTTGTGAATTGCTTCTGCAAAATCGACAAACACATTTATGATTCAAAATGATACAGGAAACTATTTTGTCCTTTTGTTTTAAGTGGAAGTTAATTGCGACAAAATATTTTTGAAAACTGAGTGATTAAATAAGCTTGATGATTATAGAAAACTAATAATGAGTATGTTAATGCAAAATGTTTTGGTAAATAATGAATACATATTTAAGAAAAATTATCAACTTGAAGTGCAGGAATGCGAAGTTGAGGCTTTTGATGCTAGTGATAGGGACACAACTGACCAGGCAGTGGAAACAGTGCTCTGTTGGCAAAAGTGGAGACGGAGACAGGGGGCTTCCTCTCAACCGGGGGAAAACATGACGGGGATTTTTCAAGTAGATCTATGATACCATTTCGTGAAAATCCTCTTAACCAACGATTTGCTAGTGGATATTATTCAACTAGATGATTTCGATCGGTGCCCAACTGCTGCTCAGCATATACACTTACGAACATGTTTAGAAATGTCAATTTAACATGAGGAGTACCGAAACGAGTTAGTTGGATTATCAAAACTGAGCACTTCACCAAGCGTTTTGTTTGACGTTTTCCAGTTATCAAGATTATTCTGCCATGCAATTTTTCACGGTGTTTCTTTTGAGACAGAAGAAATTCTGAATCGTTGTGTTTGACGTACATTTACTCTTTCGAAACTTTAATTTATTTATGTTTTTCATGGCCTGTTTTCCGTTTTTCAACATGTATGCTGGTAACTTGCAACTTGTAAATAGTCTTTTGTTGGCGACGGCCTCCCTTGTAATCCTGAACCAGTGAGCATGATGTGATACCGCCTATGCTTCAATCATATTCCAATATAAAGTCACTGAGGAATCTAAAAAAACTTTTCCTAACTTCCGTACTATTTACGAAGACATACGCCATACCATCCAAGATGCTCATTGTAAGCATTTGTGAAACGCGGGTTTGCAACTCACATTTGAAAAATTATAAATGAATGGAATACCTAACGCTTTAATTAAAATCTTAACTTGATGAAAATTATACTTAACTTCATTATAATTTACCTATCTAGGATTGAAACTGGTGATATTGCGATAAAATAAGATGTTGTGAAACTGATTTTTCATCAACACATGGCAAATGACAAGAGTAAAATTAATCGAATAAGAAATGAATGAGTCGAGATTTGATGCAATCCAAAGAATTACTGCTGGGATTGGTTTTATGTCCATTTCTAAATGCTCTCTTTTACATAGACACAGATCATTATAATTTTTATTCAATGCATTGTCTGATTGTTAAAGGTAAGACAACAAGGATGCCTGTAAATTTTTGGCACATGAAAACGAAGGCTAAATCAGGTGGGGAGGTTAATCATTAAATGTGCCTCATAGTTTTATTATGGGATAATCCCTTTCTTCATGCTGAAAATATGAACTAGTAACATCTAAACAATATCCATCAGAAAATATGCTATGTTGTGATCTGTTTTTGTTCAAATTTAATTTAGACAAAACTGTATCAACTCTGATTTCACGCTTTTTTGCAACAGTAACAGTTTTTCACAACCCTCGTGTTTAGATAAACATGTGGCTGCACCAAGTTGGACCATTTATTTTGTATTTCTTCACCCAATTTCCTGGCCATTGGAACACAAATACCAGGTCTTAAGGTGATGCCATCGAATTATTCAGACAAAAGTTCAATTTTATTAAAAGATGTCTCTGGGAGTTCAAAATGGCTAGACGGTGTTCCATTTAAATAAAACTCAGTTTTATTCAATATATGCTATATTTGATCACACCTGCTATTTGGATTAAAAAATAATCAATCAAATGCCTAGGTGAAAATCTGTGAAAATCTATTAGACCCTGTCTCCGTTTATTCATATCTCGACTAGCGGTTGAGGTAGCAAGTCATGCCTATTGAATATTCTCCAAGAATGCATAATAGGCATTGTAATTGATATAAGTATCGGCAGCTGAAATATTTCATCATATTAAATTTAACGAGACTTTTCTACAAGTTCGTACACACTACCTTGGCCTTGATGAAAAAGATCGTTCCACTGCTATAGCGATTCTTTTCAAAACTTACATATCATGTTAGACTAATGAAAACATATTGCTTCCTTTGAATTTATTAGCATTTGTAGAGAATCCCATGGACACTAATGAAATTAATAAGTTCACCATGATTTATGAGCCTTTTTCAAAATTAAATTTCAATTTGGACAAAAGTAATAATGAGACTTGCTGTAACACCCTTGATTAACATAGTGTAGCCCTTAAATATTCACTTGAAAATATAATCATTGGAGAGAGGAATGCACGAACCTCTATAATAAAGGGTCTATATAGAATCTGCGTGCAGTATGTCCAATGAATCGGATAATAAGTAAGGCATAAATTGCTAACGCTTACATATTTTGCATCCTAATGTGTTAGGATTGCATGCATCATAAATCGTGACAGCAAATAGAAGCTGAGCCATAGGCAACTCAAAAATATGAAAAAGGTATTGTTCCAAATTGCATTAGATTACATGAGCATGCATTATCTTCGTTATTTGTATGAATTGATCGGCTTTTTGCAATGGCATTTGCTACTCATTTAATTTGTAGGAAATGGAAGACGACTTGGCTTATTGTGATAAACAAGGTTAAACATACCTTGGAAAACAGCGCTGGTTACCCACATTTGTGCGTGAGCAAGCACATCGAAATGAAGTAAAATGTCACTTTATTTTTTCGTCGATGTACTATTTTAAGTAAAAAGCATTAGTGATCAATCAACCAGAAATTGCTGAGCTACAATCAAGGCTGAAATCCCTTTGCTCATTGAAGCTTATTATGAGCCATAAGTACGGGAATTTGTACTCCTAAGGATTTTTTGACTCAGTTTATTAAATTATTTGCTTATGGAGATGCCATTGTGACTTCATTATCAAAAGATGAAAAGCAGGAAAAATTGCCTAGTCAAGTGCAAACATTGTGACTGCTGGTTCGGAAAGAGGTTTCATTGAACAAACACATTTATTAAGTCGGAAAAAGAAGATGGCGCTTAGCAAAACAAATCAGAGCATCTTCAGCTAGAACAGACACCTTCTGGAAAACAACATGGTGGAATAGTTTCTCGGTGGGCGAGGGAGTTCAAATTAGACATTCTTGTCTACTAGACTCCCAGATCAAAACCTGACGCTAACTTCCGATCGATTCGCTTAACCGATATTAAGTTTATTTATATAGTTTTTCAAGAATACTGATCAGGAGATCAAAAACGTTTCAAGCCTACTCTATTTGACGAAATTCACTTGCGCATTGCAATTCATCATTCATATTAACTCAACACTAATATTTCAATTTCTTACTTTGAAACCACCCATATCAAGACGTAGAAATATGCATGAAACTCACTAGGTGATATTATACTAAATCAAATATTGCTTCTATAAGTGCTACGGACAAACGCATTCTGACTCAGTTTTATTAATTTATTTGGGCTTTGAGAACTAGTTTTATTTAAAATGACATGTTCTATTCCTTATTTATTTCATGGTTTTCTACCTTGCGATAGCTAGACAGATATTGTACTAGTGCTGATCTTGAAATTACGTTTGTTGAATGAAAGTCAGCCATTGCTGGCTAAGAATGTACCAAGTGATGGTTTATTCTAAGAATAAAGGTTTTTTAGTAAACAAGATGAACATTTGAATTTAATCATGGCTGCAATCTGCTCGCGAAGGCTTGCTGCAGATTTTAATGTTTGTCTTGTACATAAAAGTAAACATTAAGTGAAAGATTGTTCAAAATATAACTTTCCTGTTTATATTTAAATGAAATCCGAGCCTAAGCATCACCACCTACTCGGATCACACTGATCTATTGATTTTTTTGTATGAAGCACAGCGGATCCATTAAGCCAACACGCGTCTTTACAAGTAAAAGAGGGCGACTTATTGCTTAGCAGTAGATAATCGGAATTTCTTTGGCACAGTCTAATGATTTATAACCGATGATATGGTAAAACAGTGTTACTAAGGAATGTTCACTTCATAATTGGCTGTCTCTCTAATTTTACCAATTGTGTCGAGTAAAGGCATAAACTGCAACCTGAAGCCTTTTAGCAATCTATTTGTTATGTTGACTTCATCTTTAATTTTTTCCAAGACGTACTGATCAGCAGATCAGGAAATTAATACACATAAATTATTGGTCGATGTCATCTAAAAATATTTTAAACAAAGAACATTTAATACAAAATACGAATACTGCCACCTTATGCTGTGAGGATTTTAACTAGAGTTTGTCTAGGTTAATCTACACAAGATAAATTCCTTTTTCAAAAGCTTACAAGTCGATGGGATTTATGTAAAAGCTACCTGTACCTAAAAGCAAAATATATATATATCGCTATGCCACAAGAATTTAAAAAAACTCTGCACATTCACGGCATTTTCTGCCTACCTTTGCAAGGCTGGCATCAGTTATTCCCTCGATGAATTTTAATTCTCCTCATTACATTCTCAAAGTCAAATCACAGTGGCGAGCAAATTATTGGACTGCAGCCATAAGGATTTGTATGCGTGAATAAAAGTTAACACTAGTTGTTCTCACAATATTGTGGAAATTGAATTTAAGCTCTTCAATTGTTAGTGCCAAGGAGAGAGAGAAGAAAAGCAGACTGGAGTGGATTTAGGTTACAAAAGTGATGTTTCCTTTTTTCAACTTTAGTCCTCGTGACCTGTACTAAGGTAAATGACATTTATATAAAAGAGATTCATTGCCGTCTTATGTGCCCTAGTGGCAGTGGGAAGATTTTACCGAGTTTATTTTCGAAATTACCATTACATTTGCAAATTAGATACACCGCAATTTTGATCAGTTGGAAATTAAAAGCATTTCTGATTGGTCTCACTCACTTTGGTAGTTTTTGTGAGGAATTCGATTGTCTCTAGCCAATTAGAAACCTTTTAGGCACACGTGAGTTATATTTTTATGATTTTTGAGGGGCTTTAATAGCGCCGACAGTTTAAAAATGATCACTGGAGAAATACAGAATGCTCATATAAAATGAGTCGCACTTTGTATTCTGACCATTTCGCTTATTAGCCAGTTATAACAACGATTAATCCGTCATGGCAACACACAGTTTAAGTCCAAATTTTACCTATGCAGATTTAACGAAGTTTAAGGAGGTATTTCGAAATGCTGGCGCTACATCGTTTTTATTTTTAGATGTATTCAAAACAATAAAATTTTTTCTTAGAAGATAATGAATTACTGCTAACTGATAAAAAGGCATCAGTAATTAAGGCTCTAGTGAATTGAAAAGAGGTTATATTTCTCCAGGACAATGCAGCGCCAGCACACACAGCAAGAATCACATTACAAAATGTGGCAGAACTTGGTTGGGAGAGAATTCCTCATCCGCCTTATTCTCACATTTAAATTTTACGATTTTTTCGTAGCTTACAACAGTGAGGGTATCAATAAACTTGCTTATGAGAGGTATGCAATCATTGATAAAAAAGAAAAGTACACTGATGAAAGAACCACTAATTAAATATCCTTTGAACTGTAGCTGCAACTCTTATTCGAATGAAAACAGCTGTTAATATTAGCTTTAAACTAACCTTATATTCAAGGAAAGGCTAACTGGTACCCACATCAGTGGCCAAAGGGATTTTTTTTCAAAACTATTAAAAACACTGGCCCAACTGCTTTTGTAACTATTTCTCAATGTCTAGGTAACCCGTATAAGGCTTTTTGACAGGAATAGAGAACAAACGGCATTTCACACAAACATATAAACAGAAACTTGAAAAGGACCTGAAGGTTAAATGCCTTTTATTTTGGACAAATTTTCCAGCATTGGCAGGAAAAGAAACTAAACCATAATGTGAAATATCAGTTTTGTTTTTTAAGTTAGCGTTATTTAATAATTTTATTCCTTTCCTTTTCGAACCACATTTCTAGTAAAAGAAATAGAATGAGGTTTATTGAAGGACGACAGAACGACCGTGAGTGATCAAGCCAACAATCAAGTGGGTATTTATGTCCTCAATAGTCCACGTGTGATGGAATCAAGTTTTTGCATGAGCAAACGTTGATAGCCACAATTGGACCGGTCTCCCAGCCGTAGCTGATTACGCTAAAGAACAGCCTCTGCAAAACAGCCCGCTTCCGCTGTCGCCGTGAAGGGCTTGCTGGGTGTGGTAATTAACGGGCAAGATATCAAACCGACACTCCGAAAAGGATTTCTAGTGCTCAGAAATCATATTTCATAGTCATACTCCCTCAATTCGCTGGAATATAAAAAGTGAAAAGCATGGAAGGAAGGTTACTTCGATGTAATAAAATCGACCAGTACTAGTGCTTCTATTAGTTTTTCTATCAATTATAAAGATAAATAGAGAAGATTGTGGTTCAGAGACTCTCATTAGAACATGAAATATTTTGGACAAAATCCTAAAAATAATCACACGCATTTAAAGTAATCTGTAGCTGCTGTTCTTCCACAGGTTCCTAGGCGTCTAGGCGAAGAGGATCATCTCATCCATTTGACTGTATCTCTTTCTGTCTTTTTCGTTTAAGAGAGCATGCATCAGCAAGGAACAAACTCTGGTATTGGTTCTGAATTCCACGCTACAGGTGGACCCATAAGTAATCTTCGGTCGTGACGTGGTACGCCTAAGTAGGTGATTATATTTACCTCAACGAAATATTTTCTTTCATTCGCAGGGTTTCATACTGGATGGAAACATTATCAATGTTCATGCTACTGAAATGAATAGGCAGCCAATCAAACGAAATCGTCTCTTTAGTCAGGAACGGAATCAACTCAGTGTTAGTCCATTGTCTTTCGGACTAAACGACATCATTTGGATTGAAGATAATGCCCAAAACAATTCCACCAACTCGTTTTAAATGCAGGCTTTCCCAGCCTATAGCAACACTCGCACCTCATTGAGTGGTAGTCATCACTCATTCATTCCGACCAGAGGATAAGATCAGCAGAAGTAGAGAGCGATTGCTGAGTTCATATGTCGAATTTATTGCTCAACACCATGAGCAATAGGATATGCGGCAAGCGCAAGCTGTCTATGTGTACGTAATGCTGCGGAGTTGGTGAATCCTCAGGAGTATCTCTTGCTGATGTATTAATGATGCCATCGGTTCACCATTGCGTAGTCTGAAAAGTGTCTGACTAATAAAGGCCCCAGACTTTATAATTTTTGAGCGACAGGGACGAGAATGGCTTGAAAGGCTACTTGGGAGTTGGGAGTTGGGAGTTGAGCCAAGCTGGGAGCGGAGGCGGCCCATATCTATTTCTCCTCTTCCTTCTCCGCCTTGGTTTCCTACTCAAATGGCATTAGGAACCTACACAGTGGAGAGGACCACGTTGGCGACTCTGACCAGAAAGTATTGAAAGGCCAAATGAGAGTTACGAGTAGCTAGTTGGGAGTTGGGAGTTGGGAGTTGAGCCAGGCTGGGAGAGGAGGCAGCCTAAATCTATTTCATGTCTTACCAAATCCACTTACTTCTCGTCCTCCTCCTCCTAGCAAGGCGATTGACATTGTGATGACTTTTCAACCAGGCGAGTGTGTTTATGCATTCGATTGGACGGTTCATTTAAACAAATGTTTTCATACAATTGATGACCTGGGACAGGATCCAGCTGAAGGACGAGTCATCCAACTCAAATGGCATTAGGAACCTACATTCGGAACCGGAGGAGTCACTCCTCATTAACCAACCTTGGTTGCCTACTCAAATGGCATTAGGAGCCTACATTTGGGAGAGAATCAGGGATGGCGACAGGGACGTGAATGGCTTGAAAGGCCACTTGGTATTGGCATTGGGAAATTCATCGCCGCCGATGAAATAGTGATTTTCAGCTCGGCACTGAAAATTGGCAGCGCGTGATTCCGAGCAATACAGCAGCTATTGCTCGTGTCTCCTGGTTGCGAACTCACAGCAAGTGAAAGAATCAGGAAGCAAATATTAATCCCTTGGGAAATATTAAAACAAATAACAATCTTTACATATTTGCAACTTTGTAAGTTTAGGTGGCACTATTAAACCTGATTTGAGATTGGAAGGGCAAAGGGTTTGATGAGTGTTTCCGGTTGGTTGAGTTTGTTCCGAGGCAGGGTTTTTCGCAGACAAATAACAAGGCAGTTCTGCCCACAGCACTCTGATAATAGTTTTGCTACCTTCATGAATTTGGGCAGGTGTCTGGAATCGATTTATTCATTATCCAGACGATGACGCTTCAGAGCTCGAAACTGATCTAGAAGATGCCTATAAACCAATCATATTGGCAGCACTTAATTCTTGCTCCCATTGTCGGTGTTTGTACTTAGAAAATGGAGATTGGGTTGGCAAGGGATGTGTTCCGCTTCACTACAGCTTGTTCAATTTCGAAATATTCCCATACGAATCAGGTTAAATATAAGAAATGCATACATCAAGCTCTTCAGAATGATTTCATTTTTGATAGTGACTGATAAGACTAAAAATCCTTGATCGGACTAGGACAAATTTAGTATTATTAACGTCCTCATCAGAAGAGTAATGATGTCCCATACCATACAGGTGACCGCGAACCGAAGGCCATTTGTCTTTGAGGTCATTACTTTGACTCATATTATGAATTGCTTGTTCAATATTTTACTGGGACTTAATAACACTGATTTAAATTTAACTCTCGCATGAAGGCTTTAATAGACTTTTAAGTACAATACATGTTTAATATTTCTCACCAATTTTTACCTTTTAAGGGTTACTCTGTAAAGTAAAACTCATGTTTTATGTATTAAGCTTTGTTTTAAAATATCCAAATTTAACGTGCCCCTACTTAATCGACGAGAGAACAGAAACGGGTATTTTGAGGTGACCCTTCCCAGGAAAGCGAAAAACCCTTGATATAGTCGCTTGGCTCCTAACCGAGGCTTGCATGCTGAATTTCTTTCAAGTCGTTTAAACATTCACTTAACACGCCTATTTCTAGGTTTTGATACGGTTGTCTAATTAATTATGAATAAATCGTTCATCGAGAAGATATATGAGTCTTACACACTTCGCCAAGTTGGGGTGGATTGGATTTACGTTCTAATGTAAATTGCTTCACCTTGTTGATTTATGGCGATTTGAAGTATGACTTACTAAATATCATTTGTACAAGTGACACAGTGTGCAGGGTCAGCTTGTTTTTACGGAGTCCCACGGAATATTCGACCTTTTGCATGGAAAGCAGGAGGTCAGAGAGTCCAATGGTTTCTCTCTCAGCTCACTCCGCATCAAGCCGGAAAGCTGTGAATTTGAAGCAGCCACGCAGGTCGGATGCTTTGTCTACCACATCGGCAGCAGCAATTTCCAACCGCATGCTTCGCATTTGCTAGTCAGTGACAGCTCGGTTTGAGCCATCCGCAATAGAGTGGCTCTTCAGATGCAACAAGCTGCCACTTTTTTCATTTAAAAAGAAATTGAGGAAACAGCTTTTGCAACGCCGTGGGAATTGCTTGTAACAGAAATTCGCGATGTGTTCGATTCCTTAGCAAAATGAATAGCATAACAACTGCAAAAAATATACCTTTTAAGGGACTAAAGCAA
>JAUOZQ010000964.1:0-20302 GCA_030710315.1 Anomotaenia brevis
GTCTGATATTTCAGATTTCTGTAATGCTCTAAGCAGGTACATATGAAGTGCAAGGCACAGTGTGGATGTTCCAGTGGGTACTGCATATATATGTTTTGTTCACTTAAACGAGGCAACAATACTTTATTCAGTGAGTACTGATTTCACTCATATGCTTACCTAAGCCTAGTTCTACTGGTGGTCCACGTGACAACGGTTCAGAGCAGTCATAGCTTAAGCCTTTCTGGTTTTGTTGGTTCCAGAGTCCGACATGGACTTGGGATGCATGCTTCCCCAGCACCTTTCGTGCCAAAAATCTCTATAGCATCAACCCGAAACTGTTGCACGCAGTCTCGAGAACGCACTAGCCTCGTCCAAGTTACTAACAGACATTTGTCATGCCATTCGCTTGGCCATGTTTACGAAAGCAATATGCCTCAAAATTCAGCCGTCAAGAGACCATACAACAAGGTAGGCTTAACAAGGATTTCTAGCGAATCAAGAGTTAAGTAACCTCGTTTTTTGCTCAAGTTAACTGACCTGGGATCGCAAGTAGAGAGCGGAATTTAAATTGCTTTCTCGTCTTTATCGCCAACGACGACGAACCAAAATAAAACTCAATAACTCTTCTTCATTGTCCGTAACTGCATTCGGTGAAGCTTTCCGCAATGAGAAACGTAGGTATTTACATAAAGGAAAGGTTAATTAACAACGAAAAGTTTCTACATATCCGTTTTTTCTATTCTTTCTGGGGCATGATCCTCACGATTGCTAGCAAAAGCTTCTAAACATGTCAAATGTCACAAATAAATCACAATTATCTATAAAATGTTCACTTAAGAGAGCGGTTATAAGGATAGACCAAATGATCGGCGGCTATCCACTTTAAAGCGCAGTCTCGAAATTGGAAAAGAAAGATAAAATATTTTATAATATAGACCCAATAATAAATGAACACCTTTTAACCTAAAAGAGTTAACTACTTGCTCCCTTCTTGACCATGGAAACTTAAGCCATCAGTGCTCCTCAAGACGAAGGGACGGTGTCTGACAAACCAAACTAAAATTGCAACCATTTGTGGCGAAGAAGCGCCTTCAATTCTGTAGGAAGTTAGATTTGTTTGTTCAGCTCAAATGTCTGCAGGATTACGAAATACAGAAGACAATTTAAAGAAGCAGACAAATCCAGCCACATAGGTGACGTTGACTTTATTGACCTTCATCCTTTTGTTAGTCGTTTCACTAGTTCACTAGCTCACAGATCTGAATGGAGTTTAATTCTTAATATTGCACCCAATGACCTTTTTCTCCGAAATGCTCACTTGTGATGTCAATCATAATAAGATAATAACGATAAGACTCAATGTTCATTTTCAGAGCAGATAGATATAGAGATGCCGTTTTAAAATTACACCATTTTCAAGAATTATGAGCGTTTAACGATCGTCATGAAGCATGATTAATGGAGGAAAGGTGCCTTACTTATTGGAAAGGTAAAAAATATTTCATTATTTCCACAAGCTGTCAGATCGCTTAGGGCGTAAAACAACAGTGGATATTTATTGAGATTCAGTAAGTACGGTGGATGAAGAATCAAGGCCAACCAAGATTCCCGAATGTTAATGCAAAAAATAATTAGGAAAATACCGAAATAAATAAATATATATGCGATTTCATTTTTTGATATTTTCATAAAGATAATTTCAATAAATTTAATTCCATAAAATCAAAAATGCTTTCATCCTAATAAAAAACAAAGGAATGAAAAATTCTTATATATTTTATAAAATAAAACTTATCGAGAGCCCTTGTAGCAGCAGGCTGTGTTTTCCCCAGTTTCAAGGGTCAGCTGACTACATTTGAGGTGTTTGTTCTGATTTTCCACTGGCGCTTGGATTCATGAAGTGATTTTATAAATTTGGCAATACACTGCGATCCCCTATCAGCGACAAGATGGAAGCAGCTGCAAATTTTCGCAAATTAAATGATGCATATTAAAGACATGTATTCACAATTGAACAACCATGAGGTGCTCGTAAGTTAATATCCTTCTTTTGTCCCCCAGTTTAGTCGAAAGGATCTCAACTCCAATTTGCAGCCTCTTTTTACAAACAAATGTTTCCCCACTGATGGGCCTTACCCAGAAAATGGAGAACATAATGCCCATTTTTCTTTTTCATTGACAAAAGGGTATTTGCGTATCAGCGTTTTATACCAATGGTTTTTGGTGAAAATACACTGATTAGAGCAGTTAACAGTTACTCTTTAAGTCATGTTTCGGCTCTTTTTTTCCTTTTTTAAAAAGTGCTTTGAGGGTATTCTGTATACAACGATAAACGGATCGTATTCCACTACTTATGCTATACAAAAGTTAGTTAAACACAATTTTGAAATGCTTTGATCATACAAACATGTACATAAAAAATACCATCTGCAAACTGTTTTATTTTCCCTATGTTTCCTAAGTAAAATGATTTTTTGAGACAACAAAATGCTAATTGCTATTTTTATTTGGAAAGGACTTGTTAAAGGTAGGCTGTTTTTGTTGCACGAGATGTTAGTTTAATGCATGCCTTAACATCAAATTCTAAAAAGTGTGTTCCCATAGTGTCTGCTAAAAGTATTAGCACTTTTAACAGGAAAAAACTACTCGGAAGCTTTAGCCACTTAACGTGGTTAGTTTAGACAAAAACTGTCTAACGTTACGTGTAAAGGTCATTTTGAGTGAGAATCGTATGTGGCTCTAATAACGGGTTTCGTCCAATTGAATTTACCAAACACCCAAATATTTTTTTATTTTCAAATCCTTTATTCATTTTGTTTTTAAAAAATTCACAAAACGCTTTTAGTTTTGTTTTTTTTGCCCAAAAACATCCTTTACGTTTTCAAGCTCAGTATACTATTATAATAGTATACAATATAATAATATTTCTACAAATATTAAAATGTGGATTATTCAATAAAGATATGAATTGTTTATTTTAAGTAGGAGAAATATCGTTTTCTATTCCAAAGCATACTTGATTTTTCCACTATGGAACAATACATTGAATTAAATCCGTACCTCTGATCACATTTCACACTATTCGGTTAAAAAATAACACACTTAAAGGAGTTCGAATTAAGAATATTACATCATAAACCCAAATAGTAATTACTATTTGTAAAGAAAACATTAATTGAAATGCTTTTACCGAGCAACTGCATGAAATGTTAAACACTTGGCTAAAAGCGTTGGTACCTGCGTCCATGCCTTCATCTTTTCGTCATTGAAAAAATTTATTTCTAGATGGTGCTAAGATATATTTTGTTAATAAACGAATTATGTCATTTAAAACTTAAAAAGAGATTTTCGTTACTCGTCGTTGAGTTTCTGGCAAAGCGATTATACTTTTAAACCAACCACTCCTAAGTTAGAATTAAATTTTAATATGACGTGGTTTATGAATTTTTCCCTATGAATATCCTCCAATGCGAAGTAACTTCGTAATTATTCAGTTTTAATTAAATTGCATTATTGCAATACGCTTTTGATGGCGTTTATTATCGACGTTTCCTTATTAACACAGCACAGCAGCATTCTTAAATTGATTTTTTATTAAGAAAATCATTTATTCAATTTTCAGGGAAAATGATATGACTTTTACGAAAAAATCTTCCCAAGAATCTTGTTAACTGTAAAAATATACCATCATATATTTAATGTATTTATGGCCCACTCTTTTAGAATAAAGAGTTTTTGTAAAATAATTGCCTCTATAATCATATCTTGGCGATTGAGGGAAGAAACCAGGCAATGCTCTTGCAAAATAAATGTCGTTGAGCAGAAAATTACACTGTTATATTGCATTAAACATGTTTCATTGAGCACGTCTTTACAATTTAATTTGAAAACTAAAACTATATATTAAAAATTAGCATCGTTGGGGGTTAGAACCAGTCTGATCTCCTCGGAGAGAAAAGTGTTAAAGGAAATGGAGTCTGTGATGACTTTACGCAAACGAGGCACTCAGATGAGTCCAGTCCGATTTCTCCGAACGAATGCCACTTCCCCTCCAAACCTTTTCTTTCATTCTACAAAAATAAGTGTTTTGAAATCAGTACATATGCAGTAAAAGTTTCTTTTGCATCAAGTGTTTTGGACCTCATTAGGATCCCCTGACGAATACTCGAACACATGTCTATAGCCTAAAAGTGAAGGAAACGCTTGAATGATCTATCAGCCATAATATTCATAGATTCTCACAGATAGGCAAAGAAGAGTTTCTCACTTAAGCTAAAACGTTGCTACTGGTATGTCAATGGAAACTGATTCGTCGTCGAGGTAAGGGTCCACTGACAATTGTCTGATTCGCCTATTGGAATGGCTTTCAATGACTTTTGGACCAATAGTTGGTCATGGCTCCATGTCGGTCGGCAGAAACTCTCTCTCAGTTTCCTGAGAAAGTCGTCGAAGTAGAATGGCAATATGCCTTTTTGAAAGATACGAATCGCGGTAATAGATGATACATGATCGTCAGGAACTGTTAGTTAGACAGTCGTAACCATCTACAATGCCGTCACCAAAGGTAATAATAGAATACTCACTGCCTATGCTAGTGAATTGGCTGTCGGATAATTGGTTAATGCTACATTGGTTTCCCTGTGGTTCATTAAGCATGGAAAATTTTTTACAAGGAATTAGTAACCGACATTCACAACAGCATAGATCAGTTCTCAAAAATTTAACGAAATATAAAGTGTTCATTTCATGTGGCTTTCTTTGAGTCCTGTCTACCGCTCCATCAAACATATTTGACAAAAAATACATCAAGTGCTTCTCGGCCGCTTTTAGTGATAAATGGGAAATTACGTGAAATAAGGGATTTTCCTACGTGGTATTTGTTTCCTGTGAAAAGCTGTGATTGTCAGATTGAGATGTTGATGACGAAGAAGTCGGCACTTGTTTGGGAAGTGTAATCGCAGGTCGATTTTCGTTGGCGGGCTGCATTTCGCGAATGGAATTAGTGCTGGGTAAAATAATGTAAAATTATTTGATGAATTTTAAATTAAGTCGAAAGTGGTACGCCTTCTAGAAAAACATTTCGCTAGCCTACTACCAAATTCTCTCTTATCAGTTAAGAACTACCAGCAAATTAACTACACACCTGCTTTTCCATTCTTGTGAGGCGTTGGCGTCGCTGGATTGTGGAATCAAAGACGACGACAATGTCGGCCGATTGTTAGGTCGGGAAATTGAGGATCGGATTTCGGTAGCTAGTAAATTCCTGTATCGAAGAAAATCTCTCAGTCCACTCAACTGACGGATTGCTTTTCAGATCCATTTTCTGCAACGGATAATAACTAACACACCTGCAGTTTCTCGAGACTCCCAGCTCCGTTGCAAGGGTCTGTAAGCTCACAAGTTGTCCAGCAGCAAGAGTGGACAGGTCCGAGCCTGCAATGATCGCTTCGAACGACACTCGGACGCTCTTCCTTGACTTCGGGTGATGTTTGACCATCCACCCAAGCCGATATGAAGCGTGTTATGAGACCTTCTTTGCCTTCCACGGCTCCTTCCTCCGTGTTCTTGCAAACCATCACCACCCCCTCAATCTGCGTAAAGAGCAGCATCCTTCCATTCAGGGCCAACTGCTCCAATTGGTTCTGAAGTGCTGGCAGGCACTTCGACATCAGTTCCTTGTCCTGCATCGCTGTTTGCAGCTGCCCATGTGTCACAGACATTCGCTGCATTTATTCTACGTTAAAAGGACAAGAAAATTGCAAAGTTGATTCTCACAACTCAAGCAAGAAGAGTTATAGAGTAAGGAGAGGCATCTCAGCCTACCTGGTTTCGAGAAAATCAAGACAGAATGCCCGGATGCTCTGGCTGCCGAGGTTGCATGCGAGGAGGTAGAGGTGGTGCACTATGTCCTCATTGATGTCCACTTCGCCTGTGTAGGCATAGTCCAACGCCGCTTCGATGGCACTGAAGCACAAAGAGGCATCGTCATGAGCTCAGCACAGAGTTGAGTGGATGAATGGGGACTAGTGAGGGAGAAGAGGCCCACCTAAGCGGGAATCTCTCGAGAAGCAGTTGGTCACACGACGTCTTCCTGATGATCGCCGTAATGCGAGGGAATCGCGCAGCCAAAACCACGCGGTGCACTCTGCACTGTTGTTGGCCAAGTGCCTTTGGGGTTACAGAAAAGAGGTGAAATGGAAGGTCTAGTGGATGCAGTCGGCCAGGGATTTATTGGGACGCAAAGTGGAACTCACCACAATGGTTAGGTCAGTCATGTCTGAACACTGTCTTAATACCTCGAATCCAGTCATGAAGCCTGACACCGACATGTCGGTCCTATATCTCACACACCCGTTCATTTCACCTCCTTCTAAGTACGCTTGGTAAATAATTTGGTGAGGTTTCTTCACTAAGTGAAGTGTGAGTTGAGTACACTCCGCACTCACCTGGTATTTAAAGCGAGCACTTGAGTGTGACAAAAGAGCGTTCTGATTGGTTGTCTCTTAACCAATGGAATTAACCTCTGCATGGCTCTCAATAATTTCACTGTTGTTTCTATAACCACAATTATACGGTTCGTACTGGAAATCTCCGTATTTCTTATGAGTTTATTATATTTTATTTAACATGCTTCTCTTAATTAATAAGTTATGCTATTTTTAAACAAGTTCACCATTTTTCCCCATTCGGAGAAAAATAAGTTTAATGAAAGATAGTTAACTTGAAGAATTGGTTTAAACCCAAGAAAAAATTTCATTCTGACTCAAGGACTTTTTAAGAAAGGGGGATCGTACCGCACTTTTTAATTTTTTCAAGACTGACTATTTAGCAAAACCTAACAGCCAACCTGTTCAATGATGTTACGTATATTCGGATGAGTTGCTGATCAGTGAATTCTGCAGAGGATTCCGATGGAGAGCCGAGGGATAGATTCGGAGGTCCTCTCTCTTTCATCGTCCATCGACTCAAAGGGGATTTCCTAGTGGTTTCCATAGAAACAGATGCTTTTCCGTAAAAGCAGAATACTCGTTGATCTCGCTAGCTGTTCCGAAAAAGATTATTCAACCTTAACTGAAATTGAACCGAAGCATATATTTTTAAAAAGACTACTTAAAATGCTCATTATGTTCCGGGTCTTTGCACTAACTGGTGATTTGTTAAACAATGACCCATCTGATCTTATGCAGTTATTTCAAAAAAGAATTTATTTGATTTTTCTACCCACAAAAATAAAGTATCCTTTATCCAATTTCAAGGTAAATAGACAGTGACTACTAGTAGACGTGAGGGGATAGAGTTGAATAAAATATTCCTTTTTTCAAGTTTCAGAAAAACGCAAAATTATTAAAAAAGACACCTTCAACATTAAAATTTACACTGGCGTGTCCAGTTACCGAAAAGTAGCGGGATTGGAATTACAGAAATAATGATCCACCAACCACAAAATCTTGCATAATTATCTGACACTGATTCCTTGATTCATGGACTAACGGAAAATGCATATTTTTATTTAGCTTTTATTGTCTCAATTGCAGCCGATCCTACACCATTGGGAATTTTTTGAATAAAACACGGTGAAGTGAATTGAAGTTGATGCAAAGTCAGTGCATCAAAGTCAGCCATATTATTATTATCGTGAAGTGCAGACAACTTTTCATGGAACTTACAACGTTTTGAAGAAATTTGAAAAAGATATCCACCAAATCAGTCGACTTTAGTTTTGATGTGTGTTCTCAAACAGTGTTATGGAATACTCATGGCTCCACTTGCCCTAATAATCTTGTTCAATGAACAATAAATCGTCAATCATCGACCCATGCTGGTGATAATCATAAACCTAGTGCACCTTAAGCCTCAACCAACCTGAACGGAGAAAATAAGGATTCATTTTTTGAATTACACTTTGAGAATAATTAAGATAGGACGGTCTATGTGGCCCGGGATAGATAGAGTAGGGGTAACTTCTATGCAAATATTACTCCAAGTGAGGGAGAATTCTCTTCCGGACAGTTTTAGACCAACATCCTGTAAACTCAGTGGTTCAGAAATGTTCTAAATCCGAGTTCCAAATTGGTGTCGGCTCAGAGAAAAACGAAAATATGACGTCGTCTTCCCCATTTCCTGTTAGGGATTGCTTCAACAAAAATCTACAAAGTGAAAATCGGAGAGGTCAACACTCAAATTTAAGTAACTAAAGCATTTTACAAAATCGTGATATTATCACGAGCTCCTTCCTCACCACGTTGGACAGCAAATCAATGCAAATCTTAATCCCATAATATCGAAAACCACTTCAGAGATGACTGGCATTTGCCTCGTTTTTGCAGTAATTTTAATTAATTCCACTGAGAATCACTTTGGGTTTTAGAAAAGCGAATGCATCAGATTATATTTTATCGAGATTTTGTGAATTTGGTACATGCAGTAGCACTTTCCTTCATAATTCTCGAGTAATACACTTTCCGTTTACTCAGGTTCAAAATCCTTTTATTCAAATATAAATAGATTCGCTACGCACCGTTGATATATATACTTTCACTTACAGTTTCATGAGCAAACAGTATCTTATTTATTAAATAGGAAAACAACAATATATATTAAAAGAGAAAGGTCTTTGTAAAGGCCATACACAAGATCAAGTCAAGTGTGCCACTTATTTTCTATTGCCGCTTAGAGTCTCGAGTGGATTTCTGTGAATTTGGCGTAACATTTCCATTCGACTTCACTGACAGGAATGGGAACACTTGCACTTTTCTTGTTCTTAATAACCCTTACAAACGGTACGTTTTATCCTCTTCAGGGCAACAGGAAATAGTTTCCGTCATCACCTCTTGAAAAGCCAAACATCCGGGGAAGGCATTTTCTGTTGCACAAGCTCTTGCAATGCAAGCTCCTACATTTTGGCCCTTTTCAAATTCCGAGGTGTCTGTCATTTTATATAGTTATATTCCGTAGTTTGATATCTTTAAAAAACCGTTTTATTCAAAATATTATGCACGCAATATAATAAACGAAAATTCTATAATATGCCAAAATTAGGTTTTTTGTTAAATGGTCTAATATTATGGCACCGTTACCACTTGGAACTACAGGATCGATTAACTTCAAACCTTCAAATATAATAGATCGAAACTGAACTGGCCACGTAGCTTTGGAACATTGATGGATAACACTAATAAATAGTAAACTGAGTTGGTAGAAGTTTTCTACAATATGGTACTGAATGATCTAGAAAACATTGTTTTATAAGAGGAAATTGTAGAAAGAAGCTATGTTGCATCACGAGCTGAATGCAACAGAGCGCTCTTAGTTTTGAAGGAATCATAAGGGTATTTCACGAATGAAAATGATTAACGGTGCACATATAAACCCTACAATTTATGAAGCAGCTTACCTACCTGTTTATCTTTCGCATTGTTAAGATAAAATGCATGCTTAATCAAACCTATTCCTGGTTTCCAAATCGCAATGTTCAATTTTGTTGTTTTCAAAATTAAAAGCAGAGTAGTTAAGATAATGCAGCCAGTATTGAAAAAAGTTTAGTGTTTGCCTTTATAGTTATTTTAAAGACTTTTGGCAAGCAATTTATGGTAAGCATACTTATCACTGCTCTCAATATTTGCATATACGTCTATGTGCATAGATTCTCGACCACAAGGCATAATGCTAGTCGGAAAACAGACAACCAGGTGCGTGCCCACTCTCAGCTCTATCCGTCGTCACCCACACTTTAGACTCAACCAGCTTATTTTTAGAAGTTTCCAAATTTCGGTAGCCTTGATCTTTCCCTCATTTCAATGACATGCGCTGTTGTCATCCTGGGAGCGGATTTAATTATTACCATGATGCTTTTGAAGACAGGGTTACGTGAGCCTGGTCTTACTTGATCTCTCGGAAATCGATAGCAAGTAGGCAACTGACCAAAAGGTCTCTGTATTCGAAGACGTTCATTGTTTTTAAACTCGGCTAAGTCAATTTCGGATCTTTCTGCGTCAGCCGCTTTGAATGCGTATCAGATATTTTGCTGTTAGAGCTCAGCCTTTATCAAATACCAAATGAGATGCCATATACACGTCTTCGAGTGAAACGTCATTCTTCTGTGCTGCTATATTTGTAGAGATTAAAAAGGATCGCATAGTAATCACCATTTGTGCTAGAAGCTGGCCTTCGAATTTGTACAAATGCTCTTCTAAGTAACTGTATAACAAAGAAGTTTTTTCTGTATTTTGAAACATTTAGGTAAGTGGACATCATCTATTTGCTTGTTGCAGAAACAAGAGCTGCAAAAATGTCCCTAGATATCTAACATGAAGAAATATATTAATTCGAGAGTTCTCTGAACTTCCATAGCCGCTAATTGGCGGTTTTTCGATAAGGCAATGATTTCAACTCTAAAGTAAAATGCCCAATTATTTCCAGACTTGCTAAGAGGACATTACTGACCAATGATTTACGAAAGTAGTAATTTAAATACAGATCCTAGATCCACACCTACAGTTCCCTTCCTCATCTTCACGTGCTGACAGAGCACCGGTTGATGATAATCGTTGCCACAGGCAAAACAGAACTCCGTCTTGCAGCCTGGACAGGTCGCTCTGTTGGTGATCTTTAGTGCCATCTCCCAATCAGCATCCCTTACTGAAGTGCATAGAATTCTCTCACAACCAGGACCAGGACACCACGAGAAGGAAGGGTGATGTCCGACAACTTGATTCACCATGGATTTCTTGTAGCGCTCCAGGGTTGCGGTAGCTGGCTCAGAATTAGGCTCTGCTCGAGTTTGAGGATGGGTGAGCAGGTGAAACAAGCTTTCATCGGATACAATGTAACTGCAGCCAGAGGCCAGACATTGCACCCCAGTCTGCACGTTCTCGTCGTCGATCTTACACCTTGCCTGTCTTATCCAACAGGCCTTGCAGAAATAATGACCACATCCTAGCGCCAGAAGTTCATCTGCAACACCAACAGTCATTGCTACATGATATTTAACAGTAGATGATATTATTTACAATCGATCAAACACACAAACCCACCTTGTGGCACCTCGTCGCAACACACCTCACATTCACCATCACCTATTCCTTCCTCTACAAAAGCTCAGTGAGACAATTTTGAGACCAACCATCTGGTAGCTTTTTTTGAAGACATAATACTGGCGCATTGCTCGAATTCTTGTCAATATCTCGCAAGACTGTGTCTGAGAGGAACTTTGCATGATTTTCGTATTCGAGAAAGCGTTCCATAAGACCATTACTGTCCCATCGAAATCGACTCAGAAGAAGCCGAATGAGGGTTTTATCGAGGGGTATCAGAGCCTGCAATTCTTCAGTTGTCTGATTGATCATGTCGATAACGTCAGCAGGCGAAACCGTTTTGACACTCTGTGAGGAAGAAGAATGGGAAAAAATTCAATATCACCGGCAAAGTAAGGCCAACGTTGTGTAAGAGAGATAGATATGAAAAAGTCAATCGGTCGTATAGATGATATTCAAAATTGGACAGTTGTACACCTTCACAAATCTATTAATCACTATTTAATAACCAAGGTTCTTATGACAAAATGATTTGATAGGATTTTGGAAGTCAAAAGAAACCAGAAATGGAAAAAATGTCTCACTGAAGACTCACCAAATCGTTGCTCTCAATTGAGTTATGACACGAATTGAAATTATTTCCATTCTTTTCCATGATTGTGTTCTAGAAAAATAAATTCAGTTTACGATTTCTCAAACTAAATATGCCAGAAAAATTGAAATGCCAAGGAGGGAAATTTATACGGACGTCTCAGCAACTCAAGTCCGATCTGAACGCAGGTAATTCGATTTATGCGGCCTTTCTCCTTCGAAGACCACCAAATTGCATGACCAAAATACTAGCGAATCACGTTAATTTTCTGTGGTTGCTCGGCTTTGTTTAAACGAGTCGTTGGCTTCCGCAAAAATCGCTAATGGCTCGGTGACGTTAAACGCTTGAGGGGAGGGGCATTTGTGAGAAATGTTTGACCCCTAATTAATGACCACCACAAACGTTATCGGTAGGGGGCTGTTTCTGACCTAAACAGGTCATAAAGACCTAGTGTGGGTTCGGAGCACTTCCAATCAACAATGAAGTAGTGCACACTATCTTGAACAAACTTACAACATTGTTAATTAGAATGAAGTTTCTACAGACAAAGCTGAATAGCAATGGTTTCTAAATTGTTTATTTGAAAAAAATAGTCTACCTTTCTTTAAATGTCGCTGGAAAGGCTTTTTTTCCTGGAATGACCATTGTTTGATTCTTGGCTCTAAGCGCTGTTTAGCCATTTTAAATACTTTAATAATTACTGTGGGAGCAATGTGATTCCTCTCGACACAGATTATATTTGTGGGCTAAGATGCACACACTCAAATGGGTGGGTTGTGTGATGTCGTTGTATTATCTTTTAGATTGCAGGATTTGAGGGAGAATCCGTTGCGTCTACCTGGAATCGACCACCTAGTAAAGACATTCAGAAAGCAGCATGCGTGATCATGCGATAAGCCACCGCCAAATTTGTCAATTATCGCGGTTATCATTGAGCTCTGGATTTGTATACTACTCAAAGCGGAAATTGTATTTGAATACGATTTTTTGTAGAAAAGGTGGACATCACAGAGCATGTTTTACATAAGTCCCTGGCAAATTCGGGCAGGATGCTAACTCAAAACTACTCATATCTTTTGGTTGTGACAGCTTTAATTTTGTCCTTAAACTATTAAATTTGGTTTTGAAAACAAACGCAATATGTAAAAATCCAACAAAATACTTAATTGACATCCTTATTGTCACCTTAGGGGATACATTTCAGAGGATAACAGGTGCATTGAGTGTGGTTATGCTGACGTTAATGAACCACATAATAGAGACACGTGAAATGCCCCGATTTACGAACCCAGTCTCGCTACTCACCTCCCTAATAAACGATGTGGTTTGCACTCTTGAATCGGAGATCCTCACCCTAGCTGGAATAGTTTATTTGATGTGAGAGTACTTTAGCACACTACAGAAGCTTGCCAATCGCTATAGAGACGCCAATTGCCGAAACGTCCAAGAAGTATATATCAGTAACTGTCTAATAGTACTGTTACTTATGATTATATCAATTTACCCACTCAATAATAATATCGATGCCAGTCTGGGGGCAAACTACATCATGACTGCTGAACAGGCCAATCTACTGCCAAAAGCACCCTCCCCCCTTAGCTCTTGTTAATCCGCCTACATGCCAATGAAGCTCAGTGGTGGGGTCTTCCTCATGCAATACGGAGGAGGTCCTTAGATTCCACAGCCACCAGTGGACACTTCGTCGTGACTCCGAGACCACAGCTATCGATCATATCCACTTTAAAAAAAACACGATTCCTGCTTTCCCCTATCCAGTTTCTACACCACCTAAAATTCTTGAGTGCACCACACACACTCACACACACACCTTTCTAGCCATTGATTCATTTAGGAGTGGCACGGTTAATCGTAAAAAATTGATGTACCTTGGGAAGAACCCTTAAATTGTAGGTCCCTCTCGAAAAAGAATGTCGGATTACGAAGGCAATTTAAAGCATAATTCGGATTTAGAATGAATTCAGAATTTAGAATGACATATTCTCGTTCCCTGAATTGCGTATATTGTCACCTGGATACATTTGTTACACTTAAATATAGGGCACCACTCTTAGGCGTTCTTCGTTTAATCTCGCATGATTGAAGCTGATTTGATGGGGGTGTTGTAAATGAAATACCTCTTGGGTGATCATGAGGGACCTTCTACTCCCCAGAGTCTAACGATGCCCGCTTTGTGCCAATCAGTCTGTTCTTTCTATTGAGTGCATTCTGGTGATCAAGGAAATGCTAGCAATGGAATCGAAACCATATGCTGAAAACCCAGTTGTCAACTTGGCATGCCTTGCAGTGGTGTGATGCCTCTCTGTGACTATCTACAGAATTTATTTTCTTATTTAGAGTAAATAAAAATAGTGAATTTATTACGCCCCAATTTTTGCCACATTTCAATAAATACCTGGTATTTAAAAAGCAACACTCTGATATGCAGGATGCATTGACAAATGTTAAAATTGAGCTGTATGGATGCCTCAGCTTTTGATATGTTGCTCCCAGTAATCCATTAAGACGCGTTTGGCAAAATGCGAATAGCAGCTACACAACGACATTTTAGCCCAGGTATGTGGTGAATACAACATTAGTTTTGAGTAGGAGCCCCTCCTTAGGTAAATATAATTATATTTATAAAGATGGCGGTTCCCTCTTCTTTTGTCCAGTTAAATCCCGTCTTTTGCTCTCAAATACAACTACGTAATGCACATAACTCAGAGGTGACCTTCCTCCTTAGATAAATGTCCTTAGAGGTGGGGCCTATTATGAACTGATGCATAAACAAAGATTGAAGAAACTGTACCATCTGAGACACTTTAGTGAGGCTCAGTGCCGGGTCCCTCCTACAAACCACAGATTGGCACTGATGGCGCCACGGTACTGATTTCATTCATATGTCTTAACCTTACCTAACTGCCCTGGCCTACTCGGGTGGTATAGCGGTTTCATAATCGACGTAATAACGATCCTCTAAAATGCTAAACCATAAGTAATAGACCACTTGAGGGATTCAGCTGAGATGTGCATTCATAAAGTCCAGCGGTAATCATTCCTTAGTGTGTTATAATGGTACTTATGATGTTTAAGTGTTTCTGCGGAAGCTTCGGATACGAGAAATATTTCATCCAAACCCCGGGCTGCATGTCACTTCATAAATTAAAGCCCGCCTTTAAGACTCGTCTACTTCGTGGTCTGATTTTCTTAATGGTGATTTTTGCAAGGCTTGCGACAGCGGTCTTACTAAGCCCCCAATTCAACTTGCTGGCTCAAAGCGACATCCGCTATCCAGACGCGGCAAAAGATTTTTACTTCCCAGATTTCCAGGCAAGAAGCCAAGAAACCGTAGGGCCTCTCGGACTTTGAAAAGGGGTCGAATTGTTGGTGCTGGAATGGCAGAGCGCTAGAATAGCAGAAACTGCCCCACATCCCCGAATACCAGGCTTTTAAAATAATACTATCTCAATGTAAATGCCTGTCACTTTTGAAAGAAGAAGGAATTAAACGCCCTCAGCAAAGCAGCGTACGTAAAGCCAAGACCGTCGAACTCTCAGATCGCGCACATCCCTCATTCTCACTGGTTAGGTCGCCTTTTAAAAATGAATTAATCTTACATATCCTTGCTTATCAGATTTCCACAAAACAATCACCAACTACTATGTCTTGTCTCTTAATATTGGTTTATGTGATTTCGCTGTTCAGTTCGTCTTGATTTATTCATTATTATTGATATTAGTATTAGTATTCTTTTGCTAACTTAATAGTTATTAATAACATCCTCCCTATGATAAAAAATAATGTACTTAAGACTTTCAGATGTTCATAGTATACTAAAATTTGATTTGTGATACGTGTTTCACAAAGTTGAATATTTTTCTTAAAATTAGAGCTAGACACTAACTATATTATAAGAGAATAAATAGTTCCTAAATAGTGAGATTTCCTTTGATCCGTGATTTAATTTCAAACTGTTACAAACAAATTTACAGCTCTGTTAGATTACACCTTATTTCCTTTTATAAATTAAACAATTCAAAAATAAACATAAAATAAACACATTAAAGGTAATGTTAAAAGGATTTTTAAGTGACATTATTTAAGAATTTAATAATTTTAATAGTTTAATAAATTTATTTCGAGGACAAATTTTTGTTTAAATGGGCCCCACCAAATAGCACGTCTTTGCCGCAGTTGTTTACTAAGTGCTGTTCCAAGGTGATAAAATGCAAATTTGAAAATATATCTCTCCTTCCTAACTGTTTAACGTTTTTAATTGCAATTTAGTTGAGTACGTTAGGGTAGGAGTTTGGAATTCTTTAACTGAGCGAAGAAGAAGAAGGGATATTGATTCTGAGGATGAGACTAATCGTGAGACTCGTATAGAAATGGATTTGGATAATGACGCAAGAACTAAAGACGTGATTGCCTCCATCTTCGGCGAGAGCGAAAATGAAGGTGAGGGCGATTTGGAGGGCTATGGAGAAGACGAGCTGGAGGTGGGCGGGATTGCGTCAGATTTTGTGGAGGCCAATTCTCTCGTGCGTTTGAGTCATGGATCAGGCAAAGCGCGTCATCGCAGACATGCTAAAACCAACCGTGGTGTTATTGATGTCAACCATGACCAACATATGAAGTTGACTGGTCCACGTGTTTTGTGCCTTGCACAGCAAACATTATTTATCGCGAATTCGTTCGTAAATCGAGAAAACGATCATGAATCCTTTAATTCAATTTCGTCTGCAAACAACGATAGTGGAACCGTGTGATATATTTTGTTACAGGGTTTCGAAGGTTAAAAGCTGTTGTCAATGGCTACGCATGCAACCTCACTATTTTTTTTAAGAAACGAGCGAACAATCCTGCAATCTCACATTCCAATGTTATTTTTGCGACGTTATTTTTAATAATAGTAAATACTTACATGAATCAATCGCCATAGTTAGCGTAAGATGTCGATATTAATGATACTCACCAGTTGCTCCCAATGTATGGGAAGCCCCGGTACATGCTGTCAAACACACGACTGTTTCTCGCGAAAAATGTTTGTCTTTCCTGAAAGGCGTATGCATAATGGTACAAGTATTTTCCCTTCCCTATATGTTGATAGAAATAAATTATTTCTTCTTAGCCTTCATCAGGCTAAAATGTTTCGTAACTGATAGCCTTTGATAAAAAGAATGCAATTAAAAAATTAGTGCTTTATCTCGATGCCCATTAAAACAAAAGTCTTTCTTAAATTATGTGAAAAAACCTGACCTTATCAAAAGTCGAACGCAATGTGTAAGAACCCAAATATCATTGTCGGCGGAACTTGACAAAAATATTTGTTTTAGTGCAACTTTTAGCCCAGTATTTATTATGCCATTAATATTGCGTCCTGACTCATCCGATTTAAAAAAATTCCAAATTCTACTTTTTGAGAAACAGGAGGAGTATCATCATACACGCTGAATCCCACCGTGTAGCACTCCCGTATTTAAGTAGGATGATCTCATGATTCAGACCGCCAGTGGAAATCGAGAAGCATAGGTTGGAATAACGATGAATTTGGGCTTTTGCTTCTAATTAGCCAACTTAAAACGAAACCATAAATGTTTCTCTTTGCATCGTTAGTGGATTATTTAAGAGGAGTTGCTTCAATTAAACCCGTGTTTTGATAGAATATTTCAAAGTATATAGATGAGAGAATAGGCGAAAATCCATTTATTAGTGAGAAAAAAGGTGAAACAATTGTCCATAGGCTTTATAAACATGCAATGGTTGATTGTTACCTGTAAACTCTTCGTCGAAATGAATTTAATTTGCCTAGAGTCCTTAAAACAAGCTATTCCCTTAAAACCCTAATTCTTGGTAAATTCGAATGAATATTTAATACACTCTGTCAAATATCAACAATTTCCGACTTTCAATGAAGGCGAAATTTATTAAGGAACTGGTGTTGCGGTATCGCCATATCGAGGTTTGAATTTTTAAAGGAGCATTAATGAACACGATTTCTGTGTTATTTGATTGGACATTTTGACGAATTTCTTTCGTTCACTGTGTATAATTTAGTCGTGTTGTTTAAGGTGAAAAATAGTCTTCTTTATAAGTAATGGTTCCAAAGCTAAATAGCTAATTTCAGCAAAATATCAGATACTCTCAGGCGATAGAGAAGCTGTAAAAACAAACCATTTTCCCAATACTTCAAAAATTTGAATAAAAACTTTTTCAACTACTCAACATTTTTGCAAAAAATGGTATCGCGATAATATATTGAAAGAGCTGGGCTTAAATGAACTAATTAGTAGCGATGTGAATTATCTAAAAATCCGTACTTTGATTAAAAGTGATGTGTATTGAAATGCCGCTTGTAAAATCATCGTTTTCTGCCTGTAGAGAAAGGTTCTATGTATTTGCTATGCATAAAAATATTAATTTTAAATAAAGACGTCAAATGGCACTTTATTCAAGATTGCGATAAACTACCCCCGTATTTTGACAATTTTTTATCCAACTCATTTTCTTAAGTAGCCTTCATGAAGTAAGAGAAACACGTTTTCCTTTTACGAAGCATTCAGGGACTACCTTTAAAAGGGCCAATGTCATTTCTCTATTTAATAAAACCTAAATAAGCCAATTTTGTAAATATCAATTGTTGTGTTTTTCCATGGCTCTAAAAACTGCCTTATCTGTAATAAATTAAGTGATATTTATTACATGATCATTGTCAAATCAAAAAATAATTACGTATTTACTTAAGAGATTTTATTTCAATTCATAGAACCTCAGGTGTCTGCTATAATTCTTAGGAGTTCCTGCCACGCTAGAAGGGTCGTGATGAAGCAATTTTTAATTCCAATCTCCTTTTAAGCAAAATGCATTTACAATGAAGGTATCTCAACATTAAATTGTTTTGTCTCTATTTAAAACTAAAAAATACTCTTTTGATTTCATCCAACGTAAAAGGCAACATTTGTACAGAACTTGTGCGGTGACTAGATGAAGGCTGAATTCTAAAACCCTGCAAAATTTTGCATAGCAAAGCAAATACTTGATTGAGTATCTTGAACAAAACAATGTCATAGAGTGTGGGGATTTTTTCCAACATGTTGAAACTTGTTTTTGACTTTATTGAATAAACTCAAAGTGCAATTTCTTATCCCACGAGAGTGTCCCATATTAATTTGCCTACCTTCAAGCAATTACCTTAAGGTTGATTGAACATTTATGCCTTAATAAGGAATGCATATATTTAAATAACAAAGCGTTTGGAATGAACTTTTGCATTAAAACCCTTAAATAAATAAATGGAATAATCTAAATACTCTTTTTTTATAATAGCCTCCATGAAATGGATCAACGTTGTACTATCATTAACAGTTAGTATTAAAAAATCATAGTAAAGTTTGTTGATTTATGTCAAATAAAATTTTAGTTGAGGTTATTGCGTCAGTGTAAAAATAATTTGATGAAGGTACAAATAATACGTCAAAAGATCCTTTTTATTATGAAAATCAGTATCAAATGTACTGGCTTTAAAGCACTTACTTAGACACAAAGACGCCACGCCATTATTTGGAGAAATGGAAACAATTGGATATTTGTTAATTTTTTAAAATATCTAACAATAGCGGGTTTATTAAAAAACGTAAGTCATTTCTACACATCCGATAGCAAATTATACCATTCCTTAAAAACCTCCAGAAGAAACTAGGTTCGTTTTTATCACCATCGTTAATGAATTATTTAACTTTAGAATTCCAATCTCAATGCTTTCTAGGATATTCTCTCTATGTAAGCCATTTTAATGGTAATGAGTTATAGCTTATAGATGCGATTTTCATAGAAGGTAACTTTTGCGTTTGCACAATAAGCTGTAGTGGCTGCTAGTCTAAAAGTGTTGATGTTCTAGCTCTTAGCTTTACAAAAGTGCTTTTCAAGTTGTGTTAGATACTTCATTTCAAATGTTGAATTAAGATTTCAAGTTGTGCATTTGGCATGCTTCACAAACATACCTAAGATTGAAAAGTTACGAGAGGACCGAGGCATGTGACATGTACCTCATATAATCATTTTTTCTAGTCAAACATGATTCTTTTTTATGTCATACTGTATAAAACCAAGTGAATTTCGTTTGTTGCAAAGGATGTGCTGTGTGAGAGACAATGGGGTTTCAAACTTTGAGATTAATGTTGGTTAGTATGACCAGATGCCTCAACTCTACACGAGCACTTGGACCAACGAGTCATGAATGTGGTTTGCGTGCTTGTGCTTACGTCGCTAGTCCATCTATGGATTGAGTTATCATTTAGAGAATGATTGTCAAATACTGGCAGAGTACGTTTAACGAATAATTTTAGGTGTTCATTGGGTCTCTGCTTTGGTCGTTTATTTTCCACATTTTGCTACGCTTTTGCGTGATTCGAAGATAAGTTGATTATGTTATATGCCTTTAGTTAATGATATTTCTGGCATTTAAACAGCAAAAACTCTAACTTTGTCGTTACTCTTATGTTATACTCGTCTCTGAAGAACTGTGCTATACGTTTTGAGTTGCTCTCGGGTTTATAGAAAACGTTCTAAGGCAACACCAAGGAACTTCACTTACAATCGTTTCTTGTGTTTAACATGTATCAAAAACATGCAGTATCAGAGATACTTATAACATTAAGACAGAATTTTCATTTTGATCATTTACGAGACCAGTACA